>JACATO010000350.1:0-576870 GCA_018389105.1 Nautilus pompilius | reverse complement strand
GAAACGATTCTATGTAAACCGTCCAAACTCAAGTTCTAGCGACTTTTGGGGGAATTTCCCCTCCGTAGTCAACTGACTGTCTCTATTGCGCTTCTCGCCTGCACTCGACGGTGGTCTTATTAACACACGGACTGGTCGGGGTTAATATCGACGAACAGAAATGCAAATCAATGTAATCTCTCTTGATTTCAGCCAATGACAGACTGTAGAACGTGATAAAAGTATTCACCAAGTGCTAAACCAGAAACTGTACAATGTTCCTCCGAATGGGATTAAAATGTTGAGAGTGCAGAACGAAGCAGTAGACACCAGATCAGGTCGTATGAAGGACAGGGAACAGACAGATCGATATCTATTGTCTTCTGGATGAAATTGTTCAAGTAACAATGAAGCTTCCCATATATCAATAAGATCAGTTTATTAGTGTTTGTAGTTATAATCGTTAGATTCTGTCTATATCGGAACTTTAATCACAAAACGTTTATTAAAAAATGGAGATTCCTACTTATTTCCTGGATGACTATTTTACATAATCTGTCAGCCGATCTATTTCCTTTACCAAATCCCAAGGAATCAAAGAATATCTTCCTTACTTTAGTCATTCCAATGCTTTAGGAATTTGTTGACTGCCTAGATTTAAATTTTGTTTATTCCATGTTACACTAATTCCATAAGGTTAACATCTGGATGTACGATGGCCAAGTGATTATTTTTACTATTTAATCCGTTTGTTTCGCTCATAGATACAGTTTACTATGATTTTCAATTTGTTTAGAATTGTGAGTTTCTTTCTTGATTAATGCAGGGCCCATCAGCTGGCGCCAGGAGGTTTACAGTAATGTGACACTAATAATTCAATCGACTTTTAATAACTTTCTATCATGAGAATCTCTCATGAAGCTCCACACCTTCATGTCTTCTTCATTATTCCCCTTTGAATACATCCCTCACCTTCCTCAGAGCCATTTTCCCGAATTCTTTTGGCCGTAATGTCGTCTCCTTCAGGCCGAGGTGATTAACAATTACTCTTCATCTGACCTTGTACCGCTTGGAATTCTGTAATCTCGAAGTTCCCTGCCAAACAAGACGTTTTTTTCTTGTTTTCTTGTGTAAGAAGGGACCCACAAGAAGTTCTCCTACCACGGGAATGACTTTTGTTGTTCCTCTTCAGAATGGAACAATGTTTAGTAGTAATTGTCTGCCGAAAAGCAAATTATTTGCTCCATATTTTCTAATAATTGCTCTGTAGTCTTTTTCTTGTTATCGTTCTGCTTAATCCAGATTAAGATTCTTGTCCTTTTAAGGATATTTCGGGTTTAAAATGACCAGATTTGTTATGTTTATTAATGGAAATCAGTTTATCAGTTGGCATGGGCAATTTAAAGGTCAGTTGTTAGGATAAGAAATATGTGTAAAACTCATCATATTTGGTATCCTGAGGAAAATCCTGAGCGGTCTAAGTTTTAGGTATGGGCTATTTAATAGGGACTAATAACATGTAGTGCGCACATATCTTCGGAAAGTAATTAATTTTTTAAAGCAGGAGGTCCGGATATCACCATCATATCATTAGAATTTGAAAAGAGTGTTCATACAGAGGGTATGTGGACTGCATTTGTTCTGAACTTCGTTTTTTTTACGAAATAAATAACTGTATTGACCACTTAATAGAAGGTTAAATCACAGAAGGAGACTTCGTTAATGGTGCTTTCCGTGGATACGAGTGATATTGAATTATCGGAATACAATTTAATAAGTAAATCTAATGGATGTCACACAACAAACTCAGTCTGCTTAACTTACTAATTTGCAAGCAGAATACGAATATTTTGTAGGTTTAGTAGCCTACCGGATTTTAAATGCCAATGTGATTCAGCAAAGCAAAGAGAATTTAGAAACTAAACGTTTGATATCGATCAGCGAAAGAGAAATGGAAAAGGCTGGCAATTTATTTTCTTCAAGAAATCTATTGAATCTCTATAGTGAATTGAAACGTGACGTCACTCATTCCTCATCGATAAGTTAATTTGATTTTGATTCTGAATAAAGAAGTTAAAAGGTAATCGTAGATAATTCAAAAATAAACATATATAAATGATAGCTATTTTATTTATTAAACAGAACTCATTTACAAATTCATTATAGAATCCGGTGCTCTCACTGTCTTCTATGATGACGCTATCGTAATTTAACCGAGATATTGGTATTAGTTTGACTGGTTCTGAAAATTGAGTAGACATTCCAATTTACTTTTGTTATAAATTTATTTTTCAGATACTGAACGGCAGCGACTGGCTCTTGATAAATACAAAGAATTACATCGGTAAGCTTATCACTTTCTATGACATATGGTCCTTTGTAGCATCCAAAAGTCTGCATTGATGTCATCGTCTTATTCTAAGGCGCAGATTTCTTTCTACAGGTCGCCCTGCAGTTATCACATGTTTCTGCAGCCTTTGTTCTCAATCGTTTATTGCTGAAGGTGCAAATCAGAAATTTTAATAAATGTTATCCTCACGTTTATCAATTGTTTTGAAGTGGGAGCCCAAATCGAGCAGTTCCTTACTAGAATTCGAACTCTGTACCTCAAACACAGAATTCCAGGTATCTAACCACGAATAATATAACAATAGAAAGAGATCTACGTTTCTAACTACAATAAAGAGCTGTTGTGGATTATGGATTGTTAACAGAAGAAAATAAATAGTTATTACTATCATCATACCGTCTGACATTTGAAGTATTGCAGGCATCGGATCCGCTGTTGGTAGACTTCTACGTTTCCATTTTTTAGGTCCGAGGTATGATTTCTTCTCGTTTCTTTCCACCGCGTGAGCTTTCTGCGGAAACTTCAGTTTCCTGGTACATCTAAAACTTCCTGGTAGAGATTTCAGGGTATAAGTGAAGAAGGTATTCCTTGTGACTGTTGAATGGCCTTCAGTTTGACTACCAGTCAGGAATCCCCAAATCATACCTCAGTGACAGCTGGCTTGTCACCAATACTGATACCTCCACACCTACCTCCTCGTAGCTCTCTCCTCGGATGTTTGTCCTCTGATGTCGACCGTCAGGACAAGAGATCGACAAGAAATATTTGCATCTGTAGCAATTAAAAATTCTAGCAAAGTTACAGAACTGATTTTGGTACCTTCCTTATTCATCCCCGATTATTATACCTGTAGTTTGAGATGTTTCTCAAATCGATGCATGAAAGAAAGACATCTGCGAGGCTGTAAAAATTTCCAATCATCGGATCGGTTACTGAAGCTTCATTGGTTTTTGTCTTAACCATAACTAATTAAAATATACCGTATTAATATTTACTTATTAAAATATTAAAATCTAATCGGAATTAATTATTCATTTATAAAATTTATTTAAATTGATCGAGATCATAATAGCAAAACTGGAAAAACTTCAGTTGTGGCCAATGTTATTGCATCGTCCTGTCTAAGTGACACATAGACGGTTTGGTGGGAGCGACCAAGTAAAACTGAATTATAACCATAGTGAAGTCCATTAACACAGAAGCTCTGCCCTCCGCAGGTGGTAAACTAAGCCGTTTACAAAACTGCTTTCCTCAAAGAATGTTATTAAAACAAAAGAAATACATGCATAATGAACTAGAAACAAAACGAATATATATGTATTGCATCAGTCAGGTTATAATAACTATCGGGCAATACAATACTCCTTAAAGTCCATTAACAATTATTAGATGAAATATTAAAATTATTATAACCGTTTGAAGAACCTTTAGTTTAAGTACTAAATAGGAAACAATTAAAGTCTCACTGGCATTAAGTTCGCGATGCAGCCTTCTTTTGTAAATCGGTCTACCGCTGCCTGTGAAATCTGTCCAGCGGATAACTATCTCTTATTTGGGATAATCTTTGTGATTCCGTTAGAACAAATAATTATAAACGATTCCGTAAAGTCCAGTGTTTGGTTTGGAAGTTGCAAGAGAAATCTATGTTCCAGATGGTTAAAATGATTAAAGCTGGCAAATGCTGACGGAGAACAATACCTACGAAAGTCAACCAAAATCTTTATTATTGTAAAACTTCAACCAATTTCGACAATTTAAAACTATATATGATCACCATGATGGTGGTGTAACCCAGGTGCTATTTATTATTTGCGACTAATAGATCTTCAGCCATTTTTAATACATAATTTCTACCATACGTTATATTTCTTCCACTCAGTTTTTCTGATGAACTAAAGAATTGAACGCACATTTTAATATTGTTTCTTCCTTTTTTCAATATAACTGTTCGTAACAGAAGTTGCCCGTCATTGGGGAAACCCTGCACTTATATGTCGACAGTTCCATCAGAAAGTTGTTGCCCAATGAAGCGGGTCATCTGTAGATGCAGCATCTTTAACACGAACTGTAAATGTCGTTTCTACATTTGGGGCAGATGATGCCCCACACCACGATGACCACCAAACCATTGAAATCCAATTTGCCTAGAATGGTACGATCAACAAAACTTCTATGGACGTTATACCAATTCAATTATTTCTGTGGATCTGGGAGTTGAATTCCAATAAAAATATAATAAACGATTAAGTTTATTACGAGTCTCTTATTCCTTTCTGGTTCTGAATGTTGATATAAATATTTTCATATTTGAACAACAGTTTTACCCATAATTTTAATTAATGCTGACGATGTAAAAGCAGGAAGCATTTACTTTCACAAGATTTCTTTCTCAAAACTCTGCAGAACATCTCAGACACCGTGACATTTCTTCAGTAATTCTTTAAAAGTGTTAAATCGTGAACAGATACATTCTTTTACTCAAACCATTTAAAGGATTCCAGAGTTCTGATGGATCCGGTTGGCTGGACGTGCAAACATTAACGAACTAAAATACAAAACAGAAGGATGAATTTCATGAACATATATATATATATATGTATGTATTTATCCTGCTTCTCTAAAAGAGTGCAGAGGGTGGATGGGGCAGTTGAAGTTGATCTTCCTGTGAAGAACCAGACTTTCTACTTTGAAATGTTGACCGTCAATTGGCCTTAATCACCAGCTCCTCGTGGCCTTAATATGAGAAATGCAGTCGTTTTGCTATTCGCCCTCAATCTTAAGTATCGTGGCAGAGCCAATAAAATGACCAAGTCCTCTTGGAGATTCTTCAGCGCATTGATTTGCTATCACGAGTCACCTGATGCGCACTGGGGAGCAGAGTAAGGGGACAACTGTGGTTAATCGGCTCCGCATACATGGTAATTGACTCCTGTAGACGCTGGACGCCATAAACATCAACGTTCCTTTGAGGCAATGGACGCTATGGGTCGATCATCGGGATACATTGGCCGCTGGCCATACGAAAGCCAGCATCACTTGGACTATTTTGATGGTCGTGTGAGGGTCTGGAGACGATCGAAAGAAACCTCAATTAATAGAATCATCACCTCAAAAGTTTCCTGTCTTTCTTCATGATTAATATTTCTCTGTGGTTCCTGAGTGGGAGAGTTCCGCTTGGGACAGAGGAACCCCACCCTTTCTGTGTAAAATCATGTAGAACGTTGCCTGGCTCTTCAGGAAGAGCGTCTTGAGAGACTGATTAGGTCTGGAGCAGTGGTCAGTGAGTAAAGGGCAGCAACTCTGTAGTATCTGAAGCACACGTGATGCGAATAATGGCTTAATGAGAGAGGATTTAGGTGTGGTATAAATGTCAGACGCATAAAATAGTTTCGTTAACAAACATACCTGTCTACAATTTATTTATTTTATTTGAGTGCTTCGTAATTGGTGCATTAAAACACCATGATGCAAGAGTTAATCTGGTTGTTTGATAGATGGTAGTGTCATGATATCAAAGCCACCATTTATGCGGTACAAGGATCCGTTGATGTCTGTTCAGGGAAAGCAGGGATTGGTGCTTAATTGTATTTGTTCATATGTATATCCGTCAGGATTACCTCCCTTACAAAAAGTTCGAATGAGAATTTTAGAGCCGAGTTGGGACTGCGATTGAATTAAAAGCAATGGATGAATGGTTACCATTAACTGTATAGGCACAAGAATTGTGTGTGTGAGTGTGTTTGTGTGTGTGTGTGTGTGTGTGTGTGTGTGTGTGTGTTTGTTTGTGTACAGAGTTGTCGATGAAAGGTTTGTATAAATTAGTATTGCTGGATTGTACAGCAGGATATCATCTTGGTAAGGAAGAGATCCCTGGATATGTTAGAACTATTTTTGTATTGTACAGAAAAACGAGGCTGATTTCTGAATGATTTTCTAAAGAATACCCTGATACCGTTTTCTTGAAATCCGGATGGATATCACGGCGGTGATTATCTATGCTCGACTGACTGGCCGTAGTGGAAAGAATGTCGTGTATTTGTTTCTACTTATCAATATCTGCTTAAGGATATTTTATTAGGTTTATATCTGTACATCAGCCAATGAATTAATCTCCAAAAGTTCACTCTGCAACTGGATAGTTTTCCTTTTCTAATCTTTGTCCATTTTCTGTGCAGTTACAAAGAGTATAAAAGGTGTTTTATGTGTTTTATTCTTGGATGATCAGATGCTAAACGTTTTGAAATAGCAGATAACCGAAGCAAGGCGGGATATGATAGAAAGACCAAAACGGAGCACGTTGGTAAACAGATTATTGAACCTTCCACGATTTAAAGTCGTAATCAGAGGTCACGATGTTGCAATGCCAGGTTGAGTGATATTAATTAAAGAAAACAAAAAAATTATTATTTAACTCAGGAATCCCTGTGGTTGTGACAAGAAAAAGAAAATGTATCCCGACAGGTAACCTACGACAATCGCGTTTCCTTCTTCCTTGATATCTTTAAAAGTTAATTTTTGGATTATCTTGGGTAACTGTCGCCGAAGTTGCCTGCAGTCTACAATCCAAACAAACTGTAATAAAGAGGGGAGCAAGAGAGTTTTGGTTATACTGTAATCTTTCTATTGCGTCACTTATCTCCGCATCGGTAGGTTTTGTATTCGTGATGCTTTGCTCTGATCTTCGCGGACATTTTTTCATCCGACTGTAGCGTGAGACTGTGATGCGCTTGTGTTGACAACCATCATTTTTTTCTCAATAAACGATTTAAGATCTCTTGAAATGTAAATGCATTTTTTAAAAATTTTAACTTTAGGATGGGGGGGGGCAAACTTCAATTTTGATTTTTTTTTTTACAAATGTCTGCAGTATAACTTTCGAAAAGCGAAGGGGCGTCCAAGAGAGAACCTGTCCGAACTCTGAATGAAATAAGCCGATCAAAACTTGCAGCTAAGAGGGAAAAGAAAGACAGATTAAATGAAACATTGGATGGCATATAAAACCATGAAATTGATACTGATTAAAAATATACATATTTCTGTACTATATATATACATATATATCTGATCGAATATCAAATCAATATATTTAATATCAGATCGAATATCAATATATTTATTATAAAAAGCATTTCTCAAAACATACTTTTTCCAAATTCTGTTCGACTGATTAAATATTTATTTATTCGGAATCCGGAACTGGAGTTTAAAATTTTGTTTGTTTTTTTTTAAAAGAATATTTCGATGATTTGTTAACAAAAATACGAATTATCTCTCTTGGATAACTGACTTTACTAAATTAGTTTCTGTAGTGCCATCTGGCGAAGTAAACCGAAAGCTCTTACGGCGGAGCACCTGGGAAAATACCGCAGTCAGGGTCTGCAAAGTCGAGCAATGCAACAGTCTACAGCAGGGGTGCCCAAACTTTTTTGGCCCCGGACCGCATGCACAAAATTTGACAGGTCGGCGGGCCGCACTAAAGTACACATCACTGAGACCCTCTGTCCTATAAATAGGACACATCCAAAAAAAAAAAACAGTTAAATGGCTAAATATGGTGGTATTGTTCTAGCATTGCATAAGGTTTACGTATTGGATGGTGTGTATGTACTATAATAGCATGGTGATTGCTCTCCCACCATGGCTGGAGCTCCGTCTGTTGTGACCCCGCACAGCTTTGCCAAATCGAGGCCCATACTGTCGATTGCAGCTGCAACAGCATCGAATATATCTCTGCCTATAGTTGTAGATTTAAGGCTGGTAAGACTGAGCAGCTCCTCCGTAATGGAAAAGTTTTTATCAACGCCTCGCAAAAATATGAGCAGTTGAGCGGTATCAGTAGCGTCATTACTTTCGTCACAGGCAATTGAAAAAAATTCAAATTCTGTAGCCTTCTCTGAGAGTTGATTAGCAATATCGGCAGACAGGTCATCAATCCTGCGCGTTATTGTGTTTCTGGATAGGCTAACGTTCTCAAACTCGAGACGCTTTTCGGGGCAGAGTATATCAACAACCTTGGTCATGCACTCCTTAACGAAGTCACCTTCAGCAAACGGTCGACCATGCTGTGCTATAAGTTGAGCGACTACGTAACTGGCAGTGGTGGCGTTTTGCTGTTTTTTGTTGGCACGATAAAAGAGCTGTTGTTGAGAGCTTAGGCAAGCCTTCAATTGCTGAATCCGTTCGGAACCTTCAAGAAGAAAATACTCCTTGTGGTTGGACTCATAATGGCATTTCAAATGTAATCCTTCATGGCAATAGAATCCCGGCAGATTAAACAAACACACTTGCCATTGATGAGATCAAAAAAAAATATTTTTCCGTCCATCGGGTTTGAAATTGTCGACACTCCTCTTCAAGTCGTCGCTTTTTTGGTTCCGTCATGATAAGAAAGGCAGACTGAGCAATTTGGTGGCTCTCTTGATAGGTTTAGTTTAAATAGCTCCAGATTCGTCCAATGATTTGCATGTTCTTTCATGTCTCATGGGGCCACGGCACTGATCACAACATGCAGGCGCGCACACACAGACAGTAGACACAGATACCTGCGCAAATAAACTCAATAATGGCTGTGCTTAAACCCGCATGCGTACGTACGTATACTGCTCCTGCTGTACGCATACGAGACATGAAGATCAGACATGCTTAAACCCGCATTAGTTTTCTGAGTGCATGGACGCATATCTTAAATCTGATAAGATTAAATTCATGTACATCATGAAGAGACTTGATTCAAGACAAGTCCTATTCATTACACCTGATTTAAATAAAAACCAAATCGCAAAATAGACCGCGGGCCGCACTTTGGGCACCCCTGGTCTAGAGGTTGCCACCAACCAAAGGGGAATAAGCCTGAGGTCTGAACGTGGCTCCGTCTAGCGGGTTTTAACGGAATAAAAATCACGATGTTTTCCACTGGTTCTTGGCAGAAAAAAAATATTTAAAAGTGGGTTTAGTTAATTGTTTCTTTTTCGTCTTTTTTTCATTTCGACACTGATAAAAAGGAGGACTTTTATGTTTATCTTAAGTTTAACGTGGTAACAATTAACGCAATAAATCAAAGCCAAGAAAATACATGTAAGGGGAGATAACAGGAAGATAGTAACTAAATTCTTTTTCCGCTGATACTTTCTCGACATTCAAGCATAGAAGCGGGTCTGCCCAAGATGAGGCTTCACTGAGCCCAAAAGGAATTGAAATCCAATTCGAATTCGTATTATAAACTGACTGCCAGGAATCACAAAGCAGATACTTGTCGCACATTCTATCTGGAACGAAAATACTAGGTAGGAATTCTGTTTTACAACAAGATAACGATCCACCCTTACTGCTGAGACACCGTCTGGTCCTAATTGTCATTAGATCAAAGGATAACTTGCACAACGTGTGTACCTCCATCAGGGCCCCGGTGTGAATATAGTAAAAGAAATGCGAAAATACGGGTTTCAAATGTTTTCATTAATGGGGCTGCTGGCAAGGTCTGTGGCAAACACGAGAGACTTAGGCTGATATACCTTGAAAGATGGAGGCAAAAGAATGTTTTTATTTAAAAGGGGCCGCACTAATTTCCGCTATATATTATCAATTTGCTTATTCACCTTTTTAAATAAAAGAAGCCAAATACATAGGAACTGGGAAACTTTTATTTTAAATTGAAATTTGTTAAACTATTTTCGAAAACAACTGTTAGTAAAAAATTTTAAAACGTTTCACGTTTTCAGTTAATGTATTACGTTTGATTTTGTTTAAACTCACGGAATAAAATTTTACTATATACCAGAAATTTGCTGAGAATTAAATGGCTACCAAAAAACCGATGACCATTACATCTGATGTACAATTAGTACTCGGTCGCTAACTCTCCCTTTTTTGGACCCTCACCCAGTTTGACTCAGGGCGTGAAGATTTGAGTTGCGCATGAATATTCAGCCCCTTCCCCAGACTTTCGCGTAATTTTGTCATTTTATAAGTGAGTCATTGCCAAACCGTTCATCTTCAAATGATAACTGATAAGGATTGGCATAACGGCGATGGAGGAGACGTCCGTCGGTCACAGATCATACCTTGGGTTTGGGGTGGATAGGCATGCTGGAGGAACTCGACATCTTGTTTCAGATGAGCGTAATGCAAACTAAAGGATCATGTCTATGGCCTGTAGGTGGCGTCATGGTGTTAGAAGATATGGTAAGGGCCGATCCAAAGCAACAAGGCACCAACAGGATCACGTTCTGGTTTACTGAGCGAGAAAAAGCAGTCCAAGGAGAGTAACTCAGTTGAAATCTGACTTTCGAAATGCAGAACTCAGGTTAGTTTTGGGCCAATTGCAAGCAGTCAGGTACACCTGGTATCCGCATACCATCACCGTAAGGCGGGTCGTGAGAACCCGAAACCTGTACTTTCAGGCCAGAGCAGAGGGAAAGACGGAGATGCTCCGAGCTGCCGACGAGGTTGCGGAACGTGAGGGTGGCTCATGCATACAGGAGGAGTGTGAAGAACTAGCTGAACGGAAAGACTGAACCCCGTGTTTCTCAGAGCGGCGCCATGACAGATTTACGGTTGAATGGGTGAGATTCTTTGTCCACATGAGGCCGTACCATTGTGATATTGAGGAACATGTCGTTCTCATAGGTGATAACGCCCGTCCGCGTCGTGGCCAGAAGGCAGTCGACCAGGGCCCAGAAACAGAGACAATCACTCGCATGGGGTAAACCAGCTAATTATCCAGGTTTTACTCGAAGTGAACCCAAATGGAACGTGCTTTAAGGCTGTCGGTAAAAATGCCAGATTTTTGCATTCCGTCTTGATAACTAAAAACCTTTAGGAAGGGCTCTTTCGTTGACCCGTCGTGACTTAATTATTTAATGATATCTTTAGCATTCGCCAGCTTTAATATCTCCTCAAAGCATAGAATATACAAATTATAAATGCGCTTTCCTTATGATACCTAACAACAACATAACATCGCCTGTGCAACTCGTGGTTTTTAGCGGTTTTTCACTGTTATACGATGCATGTACAGTATTGGGAATAATTATAGTACAGTCGCGTGTTGGTATAGTGTACTGTGATTGGTTGTCTGCAAAAGGCCTGTCAAAGTATAGGCAGGGATGCTGCCGTAATGTGATGAGCACTACAGTTCCTGAAAAGTAGATATCGCATGAAAAACGCATAGAAATCAATGTCTTCACAAGTGAGGGCTACTTCAGGCAGAAGACTGCAGCCTGACTTTGTTTCAGAAACTGCAAGACTCTGAGGAGGATAAGCGAAGATGCTACCGTTGGAAATAGAGGCGAGAGAGGAAGGAAGCTCACACTCTTCAGAAGTGATGTGGAAGGACCTCAGGGTATGTTCTCTGAGTGATAGACGCCCAGCTGGTCGGGATCTTGTGAATGGCCTCGTCGCGAGTATGGCTGTTAATGTTTATTCAAGTACAGCAAGATACTCATTAACGCGAAGTGGTCTCATTAGACGTGTAGCTGCCTGAAGACCTTTCCCGAGGGGGAGGCCACCATACAACGAGGCTGAAATGAAACAGTGGGATGACCAAACCTGGAAGAAGGGGATGAGTCCAAATTTGAAATGTTTGGGAATAACTAACGACAGTTTGTTCGAAGGCGAATCGGCGATCGGTACAACAACAGTCCGTGTACAAGAGCTACAGTAACCACGGGGCTGGATAAATACTCGTCTTCCAACGTGACAGTGGCCCCCAGCATACAGCCAATGGGGTGGAAAATAGAGGCTGATGAAACAGTCACAAAAGATGCCTCCGCCTGCTCAAAGTTCTGATATGAGCATCACCATGGGTTTATTTGGCTACCGAGACAGTTAACAAATAGTAGCCAAACAACTTGAATGGAATGTAGAAAGTGCCACAGAATACTTGGAGGAACATTCCATACTGTGATAACCTGTAAGGGAGCAGGTAAAGAAGGTGCCAAGCTCTGTATACAACGAAGAGCCCGTATACCAAACACTAATGCCCTGTACACCGTTTCCATTTTGTTTTGTACATTTCCCTTAATAACGCATTACCATATACGTCTCACAGGTGCAATTATTCATTGTTTATGCATGTCCTATCGTTGTTTCCGTAATTATTTTCCGGAACAGAAGGCACTACGCGTTCTTACAGCTGACGCTTTAAGCCATTTCCTCTTCCTAAGTGGGCCTGCATTACTCGTTAGCGTATCTGCGAAAATTAACCCGAGAAAAAAAGTGGATGCGTGATCAGCGAAGCGTGAAGAGTTAATAAGCGCTTGATCTTTTTGTTGTTGTTGTTGTTGTTGTTGTTAGCGAAAGAACCTAATTGCAAAATTTTAGCACGCGGAACGAGAAAGGGGTCAGCCACTAATTATACAAGGGCCTATCGTATCGATTTGCAAACGAGAATATAATAAAGCAAAGGAAAAGATGAAAATTTTAAAAAAGTAAACACAATACAAAACTGTTCTCTGCGATGTTCCCGAAATAGGGGCTTTAAAAACTGTTCTCTGCAATGTTCCTGAAATAGGGGCTTTAAAAACTGTTCTCAGCGATGTTCCTGAAATAGGGGCTTTAAAAACTGTTGTCTGCGATGTTCCTGAAATAGGGGCTTTAAAAACTGTTGTCTGCGATGTTCCTGAAATAGGGGCTTTAAAAACTGTTGTCTGCGATGTTCCCGAAATAGGGGCTTTAAAAACTGTTCTCTGCGATGTTCCTGAAATAGGGGCTTTAAAAACTGTTGTCTGCGATGTTCCCGAAATAGGGGCTTTAGAAAACTGTTGTCTGCGATGTTCCCGAAATAGGGGCTTTAGAAAACTGTTGTCTGCGATGTTCCCGAAATAGGGGCTTTAGAAAATGTTCTCTGCGATATGGCGGTACTGAGTAAAAATTAATACGAAAAGCATATAAGCGAACATACAAAAACGTTTAGCGAAGAAACAATGGGCGAACAGGAAAGTGCTATGGGGGGAGAGAGTCTACACTGAGAGGTTTCTTGTTAATGAAGGTTAGGACAGTAAAACGATCGACAGGGTTAATTCCTGGGAGAAAACAACAGTGGATAATTTTATTATTGAATATCTTTCGCAAAACCGGGCCGATGTTCTGATCAGCACAACCTAAAAATGCGAGGCAGCAGGTTTAAAACCAGAACACGCATGATATTCACTCTGTGTCAGCTTCAAGAAAAATGCTCTGATCAAAAATGGTAGCCGTTCATAAATATCAACGACCTTACCAAAACCTTCGACGCATTTGGAAAAGGGCTGTTCTGGCGTGTTTCAGATCCACTGGTCAAAGCAAATGGAGTCAGACAGGTTTGTACCTTTGCATCAAGCCTTTACCATCTATTTCTCAGAGCCATGTTAGATATCTCAACAAAAGATCTACCAACTAGAATTTTTTTTTATCCTGGAACGGACAGTCGCGGAACTCATCAACCTGTTGCGACTTAAGATTAAGAACCAACTGACTGAATGCAAAGCCTGAGATTTTTTTTTTTTTTTGGCCTCCAGTGCTCCATTCGGAAGAAGGCCTACAAGTCATCACGGCGCACCTATCAGCCATAACTACCGATAGATCTTTACTCGAAACGTTCGCCTATCTCGGCCGTCAGTATCGATGCAGCGCTAATAAATCGAACCCTAAAGGGCCATCACCGCATTCGGGAAAATCCACAAATTCAAACTAAACGCGAAGTCCACGGTGTCATAGTTCTTTCTTCACTTCTTTACGGCTATGAGTCACCCGGTGCCTTTACCAAAGACTCGTCAAACTCCTCTCCAAGACAGAATTTGGCTACCTGGGATTGATCACCTCACTGTCTCTATGCATCATTGTATTTTCACATCACAATGGGTGGAATTCAACACCAGCGGACGCACAAGAAATAAATACGCAATCAATAAATGGGTAGCTAGTAAATAATTATCAGAGGAACGATCCGATTCTTTCAGCTGATGTTCTGGGGCCAGCGTAATGGAAATCCTTTCGTTTCTGCTCCCTCGATGATACACGCCACCAAGACAACCCCGACTAATCAGAAAGATAACTTTGCCTATGAACAGTTCAAACCGTATATGTCACTGTGAGAACCCCATCCTCTTGTTGTTTCTAAACGCGTTCCTTTTACAATGAAATCAAACAACGAAAACAGAGATTGGACAAACACAAAGATTGCCTGGAAAGGGGGGTAACTCACAACGCTTCATCCAAACGGATATCGATCAGGTTTCGTTCCGAACGTCAGTAAAATAAAAGCCAATAATAGTTTATCTAATAATTCCAGCTACATCTTTTATTATATAACATGTCTTCACTTCCGTTTACTCTATTTCCCTTTTTCCTGATGGCGCGAGACCACAAGCTGTTTTTCAGAACACATCTGGTTCGATCGAATCGTCTGACAGTGGGTGCTTCTTCCAATAAAACCCCGTGTCCGTATCGATTTCACTTCCGGATCTCCACTAATTATTTCCTTCTGATGTCAGACTTTTACTAACGATGGAATTGGACGCCAACGCAATCCCCGTTGTTTCAGACAGACTCTATTTCATGCCCCTCCTCTCCTCTCCTAATAACCAACGTCGTACCATCCGAGAGGGAAGCTTTCAGCTTCATCCTGAGCGCTAATCAGTCTCAGGGTTCCTCACTCGCGGCTGTAATCCAGGTACGAGATTTATATTTTGGGAACACAGGTGAGACAATGGCGCCCCACTCGCTTGATTCAAACGCTGCTTAGCGGTTACCGGAGTCGTAACTCAAACATTTGATGGACACGTCTCCATCTCAATCTCCCATCCTCGTACAGATCTCGAGAGCCGAGAAGAAACCGTGAAGATCAAAACCGCGTCATTATTGCTCATTTACCTGGTGCCGTTTGAAGATATCATTTTCTTAGTTTTCTCAACGAATAATAATTAGAAGGCAAAGGTGAGCTTCTCTAATCGTTGGTGCCTCTTCCCTTGATGGCGAAGACTAACTTTTGACGACTTACGAAAATATCAGACGAAGTTGGAGGATCCTAAACTGGTTAAAAGTTTCTACTTTTTAACATCTTTTAATACGTTTTTGTATTTCATTTTTAATCACTAGCACTAACTAGACCAGTATACGGGTTAGAGGAGGCTTCCATTTGTCATCTCTTGCTACCGTTCTCTCTTAAAGGCAACAGGACATTGCGATGCATCCCTGTCTTCGTATTTCGCTCCCAGCATTAAAAAGTCGTAATAAGACAGCGAAAACGGACATGTTTGGTGAGAATGAATGGCGATAGTCTTCGAGAAGGCTGGACTGGAGGAAAGAAAAAAAAAATGGTTCAGACAACGTATGAAGTTCAGAGCAACTCCGAGAAAGGTCTAACCTGTAAACGACTACCGTAAAGCGGAACTTGCAACGACCGACAAAGATGCCACCTCATTTCCTCCCTCTACGTTCCGCGCGTGCGCACCAGCGACTGGATCTATGAAATTTACATGATGATTAACAGCCCTGCGTTTGGAAGCTTCTATCCTCCAAATCACTTACTGCCTTCGTCTACCTCTACCCCAAACACCCGGTACTTCCGGAAAACACTCCATGACACACCAACGACACATTTCAGTTATATCTTTTCTCACGAACAAACTCGAGGCTGCCCCAGTTTTAAGGTGCCTGAGATCGGGGTCTCGCCCAGATAAATTTGATGACATTACCACATTAGTTTCTTCGGCAAAGCCAGACAGACCCACTGTGGAACTTTGAAGTCTCGCACCACTTAATAAGATTTCCGCACTTTGCACAGATAACGGATTCTGCCAAAACCTGTGCGCATCTCAAAGAGTTCTAGACAGGTTATTAGTCACTTTTGATATTAGTTTCACTTACCTATTAATTTTTCCCAATGACCCAGACGCGCAGCTTGTCCCAGCAGCCATAATCTGGTGGGTTTTTTGAGGGGAGGCGTTGGTAAGGGAATGGAATTGTGGATTATTAGTTGTCTTTTCAACTAATGATCAGCTTACGGATAGGTGTGAGTCAGGGTTAGAGATAATTGCATACTTATAAAAAGAGGTAAAGTGTAATTGCATATTATGGGGGGATGTGTCTACATATTTGACAGATTTACAGAGGAATTCTCAAAAATAAAAAATTTGTTAAATAAAGGACATAGTAATTAGCCACTGTTTTTTCTTCTTTTTTTTCAATATTTCATATAACCACCTACTATTTTGTTATTTTCATCTTTTGCGTGCAATTTCAGGAAAAGGTTGTTAAGCGCAATAAAATGACCTTTCAAGTATTTTAGCCGAAAACTAATTAGCAGCTTTCAGATGACATGTTTATTAGTGATATCCAGTAGTTACTTACAATTTATTCTCTTTGTGTTTATTTGAAGCAGAGAGAGATCAGGAGTGATCGTGATGGAGAGAGAGAGAGAGAGAGAGAGAGAGGAGAGGTGATGTCAGTAGCAGAAGAGAGAGAGACGAGAGAGAGAGAGGGGGGAGAGAAGCAGTGAGAGGGAGAGTAGGGGAGAGAGAGAGAGAGGCGGAGAGAGAGGGGGGAGAGAGAGGGGGGGAGAGATGACGTCAGTACAGAGAGAGAGAGAGAGAGAGAGAGGTGATGTCAGTACAGAAAGAGAGAGAGAGAGGGGGGAGAGATGACGTCAGTACAAAGAGAGAGAGAGAGAGATGACGTCGGTGCAGAGAGAGGGATGAGGAGTGATCGTGATGGAGAGAGAGAAGTTTGTTTGTTTTTTTGGTTTACCAGTACAGTAAGGCAGAATTATTTAAGTAAATACAAATAAATAGAAAATATTAACATCACAACTCGTCGTCGTTGGCTAGTGGGATTCCGTTTTCTACAGAGGAAAGACCGAAGCCCATTTTTGGAATAAAGTTAAGTTAACGCACAGGACCGTGTTAATTGATTGAATGTGTCTGTCTGTCAGTTAAGTGATGAATAAATGGAGGTTTCTAAAAAGTTAATTTGGTCGGCTTCTAGTAACTGCCGTAAAAACCAAGCTTCCTATTTGCTAGGAAAGAAACCACATCCCTGCAGTCTACTTTCGAAAATGAGAAAATAGCCACGTGATCTGCTCTCCAACCAATGAGATCACTGACACGATCCATGGGAAATGCCACGACACGCAATGGCCACTAACCCTGACGCTCACCAGGATGATATGATTCTGTTTTTTTGTTTTGTTTTGTTTTTTTTCAGATTTAGAAATATGTATTTAAAAAAAAAAGAAATTACCTTTTTTTCACGCTCATTAGCAGCCGTCAACGCATCGGACTCGCAGAAAGAAGAAGAAGAAAAAAAAACAAACACTATCTTCTCTTGTTATGCAAATTCGAAAGGTTTCCGCGCTCGTGCAGGGGGTCCGCGAACTTTCGCTTATATTCCACGGCGCGCGGGCGAGCCGGGGTCGGCCGAGAAGGTGAGCTGGAGTAGACCCTTTTATTGCCGGCGGTGGTAAGTATCCGCGGATGCGACAGTAATCAGGTCTCCTGACTTCCCCGCTAAGCGAGTTCTACGTTAACACGTGGCGCCGAATACGCGTCTACCTGTCCCTTAATGCCGACGGGTGACCTTTGGGGTACTGGAGGGGGATGTGCAACTAAAGGTTAAGTTGGCAACTCTAAATTAAAGCTTAAGAGACCTCGTGGTGTTGAGGAGTTCGCCCTTCGCGGCCGATTTTTTCTTTTCTAGACCAAATCGTTCGCCCTGCGAAGGGACGCTAAGGGGACGTGTGTAACGAGCGGTAGGGGTTCTCCCGGGGGTCTTCCTTGGTGCTGTATTATTATGTCTTAACTTACCCTCACCGGTCTAACGAGGAAGCTATCCTGAACTGTCTTTTTTTTTTAAATTCTGTATTCCAGACTCGAAGATGTCCCGCAAGCACCATTCCTCGTCCATCCACAAGAGCCAATTCTCTTCTCAGCAGCCGAACGCGGAGAACATTCCGCCGAAAACTGTCAGACGGCGCCATTCGGCCATCGCCTACGGTTCGTCGGACACGAGATGCGGCCGCCACGACAGGCAGGCTAAGTGTAAAGCTGTTAGCATTCGTTCGTAACTAAGCCTGGTATCGAGTAAGCCGACTTAGTAGGCAGATCTTGACTTTGGCTTATCCTCGGAGAGAGAGAAATGTCGGGAAGGGGGCTTTGGCTTAGATCCGTACGCACTCGGTTCCGCTGGAACCGGAGCTACTTCGGTAACCATCACGACGACGTAGCCCGTATCCAGCAGACCTGCCCCTTTTTTCTTTTAACTCTTTATCCGCCATCTGTAAACCTAATCGACATGCCCCCTTTAACGTTTCCAATTGCGCTAAATAAGGGCTGGAAACCGTCAGTTTTTAGCGAGCTGAATGCATCTGTTTCAGAGGCGGAATTCTAGAGATTTGGGAGAAGTTGGCAGTTTCGATTTGGCAACCGGCGGCAGCTTCAAGTGGGATGCTGGGATAAAGAAAAGCAGCAGCTCCAAGGACCTGCGGGAAAGTTGTCGTAAATGCGCCGCCGTCGGTGTCACAGACCCTCTTCCGGCCGTTCCGAGTAAGTTGGCCGAGACCTGAAGCGTCTCAGAAGATCGTAATCCATGAAGCATACAAGAGTTAATTCCTCTGGTTCGTCACTGAAATTCCCCCCCGACGCTAATAGAAGGAACGAAAAAGCGTTACGGAGACCCTCTAATTCCACTTTTTCTGGCTAATTTTAAGTTGACTGGGTGGCTTTAAAATAAAGCTTTTTAAACTTAAAAACCTAATCGATACGGAATAATTCTA
Source organism: Nautilus pompilius (assembly GCA_018389105.1). NCBI lineage: Eukaryota > Metazoa > Mollusca > Cephalopoda > Nautilida > Nautilidae > Nautilus > Nautilus pompilius. The sequence goes on along the minus strand of JACATO010000350.1, from coordinate 557,794 downwards.
TATCAATAGATAATCCTAACAGGTCGATGTAACAGCAGTATGTTCTGTTTTTATGAATGGTTTAAGCACTAATCCTTGGTAATGGTTTCTGTCTCTTCCAGAGACACGAGTATCGTCGCCATCTTCATTAGAGGTCCCTGCTGGTGTAGTAGATATCGATGCCGAGGTGACTGATCCGCTAATGTGTGCGCAGTATGCAGTGGACATATTTCAGTACCTGCATGTAAGACTCTTGACATCAGCTTCCCTTGTTTTGTTTCTTTGTGAAAACGCTAGTTTGAAACGAAAGTAGCTTTTAAAAGATAATGGAGATTTCTAGCTTTGGTTTTGGCTAAAGGGCTGCGTGTTGTACTAGACTCCGTGAGAGTGAGAGGAAGCTCATTTCCGATCAGCGATTTGTTATAGATACGCGTGAAGAATGGCAACGAGGGCAGTCTGGAAATGATTGATCCAAATTCCTGTTCGTAACGACTCCAAGAAGACGGGCTTGTACAAGGCTTTCAGATCGGACAATTAGTGTTGTGGACCTGAAAGCGCAAGATTGTCGTCCATGAAGATGTTGGGCCGGAGCGACAATTACAGGTGCAATGGCTTCATCCTGAATCTGATACCGCACCGGTGGATTTGTCCCAACGAATCGATCGTGCTGGGTAATGGACGCGGTTAGCAAATCGTTCTCAGCTCGTCTTACTCGAGCCGGTTAATATCTAAGACAAGTCTGCGGAAGAAACAGCCAACGGTTGTCTCCCGTTGCACGGCGCCATGACAGATCGTACTGAAGAGGTGCCACCAGGAGGTCTTCCGGTTCCGACTGGGGGTGGGCGGGGTTCATATGAAGCCCGTCAGATTACGCTCACGGCGATCCTACTTCAGACCGGCTCTATACGACCGTCTCTCCCTTTCCTCGATCAATCGAAGGTTGTAAATCGCTAGCGAAACCCTTTTCTTTCACGGCCGCAGTCGACATCTTTGCGCATCTTGTTTATATCTTTTCTAAGCCGAAGTTGACGCCCAGAATGACGGGCTTCCTGCAGCAGCCTGAACAGTCCGGTCGCTTGTTTTCTCCTTCAGGAGCTGGAGAGGCGCTGGATTCTTCCCGTTAACTTCCTGTGCAGGCAGCCGGAGATAAACCCGACGATAAGAGCGATCCTAACCGACTGGTTGATCAACGTGCAGGTGAGCGGGTGTCACGACGGCCGTCGGGGTAGACCTGTTCGATCTACGCTTTCTAGAGATAACTAAAGAAGTTCCGCATTTCTGTACTTTCATTCCGGGTTCTAAATTAAATTCTTAACTTGTCTAACGTCCACGAGAATTAATTTAAATGCTGATAGCGAAGGACTTTAAAGGGAAGATTTGTCTCCCCCTACTGAGTGTTTGTGAATGATTTGGCAGCGCCACCTAGTGGAGAGTTCTGCCAGATGCAAGTAGTTGACCTGCAGTCTTTACATTGTCGGGATGTCTTAATTGTTAGTGGACAAAATGGTTCTAGGCTTGTCACCCCTCCCAATCCTTTCCCAGATAAGACTTTAGATTACTGTAGAGAAGCATTCCTAACTCGGTAATTCCTTGTTTTAAGGTGCACCTGGACTTTACAGAAGAAACGTTGTTGCTGTCTGTGAAGATGGTGGACATCTATTTGCACAGAGAACAGTTGTTGCTGGAGAACATGCAGCTACTCGGCATCACGTGTATCTTCATGGCAGCCAAGTTTGTGGAAAAGGAAACTCCCTCGGTAAAAATGGAATGGTTCCAGGTTTTTAACTCCATTCTCAGATAAAAAAAAAAAAAAAACTTAAGTGAAGGTTCCTCGTCCCAAAATAATTCATTTATAACAATTTCCACGTTTATCTTCCAGAGATGTATGTTTTAGCCTTGGATATGTCAACAGGGCAGTTAAGAATCAGATAGTTTATGTAACAAATTGATTAATGACAATTTACAAGAGTAAAAACTGCAAATTGTTCCTGATTTTTGTGTGAACTGTTGGTTACAGTGTAAAACACCTGGTGAGATTTTTTTCTATTTTTAACCCGTTGCAGATATCAGAGTTGATTTACCTGACTGACCACTCCTACACTAGGAATCAGATGTTGCAGATGGAAAGAATTGTGCTAAAAATCCTTGACTTTGAGTTGTCGACACCTACTCCAATCACTTTTCTTGACAGATTCATGCTGGTGGAACCCTACAAGACAGAGGTGTGGGATAATGGGGCAAGCCTCCATGTTATCCTCATTGCTAGGGATACATTGTAATGATCCCTTTATGACCATGGGTGTCTGCAGGATTTACTTGGGAGGGGGAGAGCAAATTCACAATATTGTGATTGGGGGGGGTTACTGCTTAGTGATGAAAGTATACCAACATCAAAAAGTTCATATCAAATGACTCTGATCACAATTTTTAATGAATCACAAGAAATATTCCTAAGTAAAAACAAACTTTGATATGGTGCTTTTGTCATTAGTGAGAACCCAGCTGGATAACAACTTGTTTTCATCAACTTTCCAGTGGAGTAGTTACAATTCTCCCTTGTAGGCACCCATGCTTATGGCCATCTTTGCAATGTGTTTTCACCATTAACTCAATTAAAACAATTTACTGCTGATCAATCTAAAACTAAAATTTGATTTATTAGTTTAAGTATTTCCTGACAAAAGATTAGTTTGTGTTGTTTCTACTTTATAAGAATGACTATAAAAGGAATTTACTCAACTGAATTTCCATGGAGATGAGAAGTCCCAAGACTAATTGAAGAATGGACTGAGATTTAGAGAAGTTGGTTAAAAACTTCAGTTGTTATGGCTGAGAATTTCCATTAGAGCTTGATTAGCTAGAACATTTGATTCAGTTAATTGTTGCAGGGAAAACACTAAGATCAACTGTTTTCTCTTGTTTCAGATTCCAGTATAGTACCTATTTAAATTAACTGAAGTGTGCAATCAAAGGAATATTTCCAACTCTTGGAAGTTACTAATTGGTAGCAAAGTAGCATTTTTGTACCTTGATTTTTTTTTAACTTGTATCTACCAATTTTAAATGAAATTACTAGTGCTTCTAAATTTAAATTTTCAAAGTACAAATTTAAAGTTAGGTTACAGCTTATTTAACTTGGCAATTGGATTTACCAGCCTTGTGGAAGTAGTTTCTCTAATTTTAAATAGACTTATGAACCAGCAGACTGGTTCACTAAAATACTAAGCAATTAAGGTGTTAGCAGTAATGCTACATCTTAAAATGCAAACAAATTAACTTACAATTTAAAAGCATCTTGGATATGAAAAACTCCCATAGGTTCCAAATTCCATTTCAATAAAGACCTGATTTTTCTCAGATGCGGGATCTAAGCAGATACCTACTCAACCTATGCCTCACAGAAATCTACTTTGTTCAGTTTCCTGCATCTCAGTTGGCTGCAGCCTCCCTTCATTTGTCTCGCCTCATTTTCAAAGATAATGAGGATGAGACAGCCACCTGGACTTCAGGTTTGGTCCACTACACCAGATACACGCAAGATTTGCTGGAAGAATGTGTGAAGAAAATGGCCAGCATCTTATCACATGCAAAGGTGTCTAGCTTCCAGGTGAGTTACAGTATGCCTTATGTCATCAGTTTGTACTATTTATTCCTTTCCCAGGAGAGTAGTTGAATGCAATGATTTATTCTAGATACTGAACATTCATTTTCAATCTTAAGTTGGTTGTTGAAATAGAATGCATTAAAGTTCTCTTTATTTTGTAGGGTCCCCGAAGAAAGTATGCGTTGTATCCAAAATACAACAGTATTAGCAGTCATCCAATCATCAATCAAAATCCAGTGATGAATATAGCAACCAGTGAAAAACTTGTTTAGTTTTTGTTGCCACCTAGTTTGATACGAATGCACAAATAAGTCACAAGTGCATTTCTGCTGTTTGAAGAAAAGATTCAATTTAGCAAGAATTAAATTGAAGTGGTATATTAAAGCAGGCTAAAATTGCTTAGTTTCATGATCTGCGTGGTGTGGTATTTTGCTGGAAAGTTCTAGTTTGCTCAGTGTTTTAGTTCTGATTCCACCTCATGCATTGTATGTGGAAAGATTTGAATTGACACCTGATTGAATGACAGGATTTTGTTTCCAGTATCAAAACTACTTTTGCTTGTTTAATTATTGGGAAGCCTAGTAGTCTTGCCCTCAAAGTGAGCAGTCTCAGTAGCCTGAGTTTAAATATATTGGTGGATCATGTTATGGTTCCTTTTCATCAGCTGGATGAAAGTTTGTCCACCTGAAAATAGTTAATAGGGACTCTTGGTTTGTCACCAGCACAGTGGACATTGGGGAGAGGGATGGGCTTTGGGAGGATGTGGCATTCCACAAAGTACTTGGCCAAGAGGGTGCAATGCTCTTATGATTAACTTGTAAGTACAAACTCGTATCAGTTTTCCAGATTTGTTTGTAATTCTTGGCCCTGCCACTGTTTTGTTGACCTTTATGGGTCCTAGTTGTATTCTGATCTGAACATGATCAGATCCATTTGGAATCTGCTTGTTTTATTCAATTGTTTTGATTCCCCCCCCTTAATCATCCATCAAGAGATGGATGAAAGAAATATTTTAAAGCCTTAGCACTTCATGCTTCCTTTGGACTGAGTTAAACTAGATTGTGGTGCATTACTCAAGTGTCTGTGATAAGTATGATGTTGGTAAAACTTTTTCAGATAGTTATTTTTAGTAGAAATAAAGCCATCGGCAGCTGCAAAACATTTCACCAGCCAAAAAAAAGCTGATTTAGATGTCTGATGGGCTACCCCACTTCATAAATCCTGGAATTCAAATAATTCCAAAAATGGCCCAGGTACCAATCATTTCAGATTTGAGCTTGTACTGTACCAGTGTCTGAGCATATTTGGTGGTTTGTGCTAAGGGGCTCTTCTCTTTACACTTGAATCTGTTCAGATTGTTTTCTTTATTACATTCTGTATCCACTAAAGCAAAAAAAATATACTTGCTGAACCAATCTCTAAGCCTTGGACATAAATAAATAAATAAATGGTCATTAGAGCAGGGTGACTTGTTTCATTAATTTTTAATTAGTCTTAAATCAAAGTTTTCTAAATATTTTCATATTCTTTGTAGGCTTTTTGTAAAATTTCCTTTGTGTAGCTAACACAAGGAATCCTGATTACAGAACTTTAAAGATAATGTACCTCATCTCTTAAAGAGTAATAAGGAGATTGGCTGTTTAGTTGGTGTTGATGTATAATTTTTCTGGTAAAGGAAATGGCTTTTGCTAATGACAAAATTGCAAAATCAAACTTTCTTCCTTTGCAAATTCTGCAGTGCCCTTCCATGAAGGAAATACTCAAAATTGCAAGTTAATTTAATCTAAAGCAAACATTTAAAACAAAGCAACTGTTTTCAAATACCAATTTAAATTCTAGCTTGCCTTCTGTCCCACGGCATAAAGGTAGCTAATGAACATCTTGGTAAGAGTTAAATCTAATTACAAACTAAGCTAACAGCAGAAATTGGCTAATTTTCTCCTAGTCTAAGCTGGGAAAGAAAACAATTGATAAGTTTTATTTTTATCCCTCAACAATAGTTCCATCATTGTAATTCAATTCAACTACTATCACTTTAAAAATCAATGCTTGTCAAAAATGAAAAATTTTAGAGCACTTCTATCTTTATAATAAAAAAAGACAAGATATGAAGTCTAGAAATCAACCTAAAGTGTTAAAATTCTGATTACAATAAGTCTTTTAATATGAAATGGATATTTCCATCTTGAAAGAATTTTGTGGTTAGAAACTGATGTCTGTCTAGTCACTCAATCTTTGCATAAAGTTTCAGACTATTTTATAACCTCAACTAAATTTGAAGCCAGATTTAATGTTAATGGAAGACCAATATTAAATTAATTTCAGCTTAAACTTTTGTATCTGATGCCAACTCTAAATCTGATCTCACTTTCGTGTAAAATGCTGCCTGTTGAAACTTGAACAGTAAATGCTCAGTAATCATAACTAATGAACACAATTTCAAGTCAGCCATACCAGACAAGCAATGTTATATAGGGCTATGACATTTTTATTTGTAACTGTAACCCAAACCAAAATATTCAAAGATAAGGCTCCTGACAAATAGTAATTACTGACATTCGGATTCTACTGCCTTTTTACAAATGTTGACTTTCATATCTACTGTGATTAACTGCAAATGTCAAACTCGCATGTGGGGTCCTAGAATTTTTCTTCCTATTCTTTTAACATTAATCTTAAGTGCAGAGGAAGAGCATACAGGAAGATGCATAAAATAATTTTTAGAATTTTCTAATGAGGCTTTTCCTTATTACTCTTATTGCCCACTTTAGAAGTCATCCTTCATTAGGCCAGACTGTAACTTGTTTATTCTAAACTTAATAGGCAGCCCTTTGAAGGGTGGTGCCTATTATCTGAAAGACCAACTTTGTTGTGACAATCGCATCCTGCTTCAGATTTGTCAAATTTTAAATGATACTCATTTACCTTTTAACTTCAGCTTTTCATAATCATTTAAATATACACATGCAGTTTGCTATGAAATATTGCACTGACAGTTAAGTCACTTAAAAGCAGCATGGTGAAAATTTAATTTCATGTCTACAGAAATAAGAATCAAGGCATCTTCATTTTCCAGTCTGGATTCACTAAACTAGTTTAAGTGAAAAGGCAACATTTTAAAACTAATTATCTAAAATGGCTTGCTATTTGTTAAATAACACCACCCCCACCCCCCTGACTCAATTAGAGATGCCTTAGCCCTCTAGTTTAGGAATTTTAAGAATTCCTAATCTAAATGTTTAATTTTTATATCACATTAACAGCTTGGTCCCAGCAGCATCTTTTTTTTTTTCTTCAGTGAACTATGCTAGATGTTCATTATTGCACAACCTCTGTATGAATGCTAATGGTGGGATTTTCAATCTCTGCTTTGCTCTGAATCACCAGCAACTCCATCTGCTCAGCCGTTGGTGTTTGTCCTGGTCCTGCGAGTTCTGAAAGAAATTGGGAGGGGAAAACTATTAGACTGGTATGAAACTAAAGAGATTCTAAACTTCACTTTTTTTAAGCTGTAGTAGGAAAGCTACAAAGTCTAGCATGTTGGTAATTTCAACACCTGTAAATTATCAATACATAATTACATTTTTGGAAAGATAAATGCCTCCTCCACACCTTTTACCTTCTGAATAAAAAAAAAAATAAAAAAACTGAACTGATGCCACTTTTCAACAATATGTAAACTAGAATTCCTAGTTTCATTGTAAATTAGCTAAAACTTTGAATTCAGTCTAGTTATTTTGGTCTCATTTCCATTGATATAAATAAACTTAAGGTGGGGGAGGTAACCTTAGAAAGCTGTCTGTGGACAAAGGCTACCTTGGGCGTGTGCCATAGTTTTCTTTATAACAGCCTGAACGGTAGACATGGCTTTCTCCAAAGCAACCTAGAAGATAAAGATTAAAAGAAAAGAGTTTGAGGTAAAATTGTCTGAACTTTTAATGTCGTTCACGTGAATGATTTAAATGGCTTTGATAGAAAATTTGCCAATATGCAACATTACAATGGTTTACAAGTTTTAAGTTCAAAAAAAAAAAAAATTAATTCACTGGACTCCACTCAATTGTTTACCAATTCAATACTATTAAAAACAAAACTAGAAATTCTTCTCATTGATTTACCTTCAATTTCCCATCTTTATGTAGCCACGCCAGCAACAAGGCTGCAAACAGGTCACCAGTTCCAACAAAAATGGCTGGAATGTACGGAACCTCCATTTTGTAACATTCCTTCAAACCACCTTAAACAAACAAATGAATTAGTTGCTTACCTTTTATTTTCTTTGAACCAGAAACTAGAGCATTTAAGTAATTTTAGTTGGAAAGCCGAAATAATTTCTGTTCCAATTTGTAGTTTAAGATTATTCTGTTGAGAAAGAGAGAGAAAAAAAAAAAAAAAGTCTAGAATCTGGAAAAAGGAGAGTGCAACTAAAATACCAAGTTTTGGTGGTGATTAAGTTTTTCTTTTCAATTCAAATAAACAAGACTAAGTTAATGTGAATTTTAGACTAGTGCCTGAAGTGAAATGAAATCTCATTTCTTGGCATCTATTTACGGTTTTGTAGAAATCTAGCAATCATTAGCATACAATAATACTAAGAAAACTGCATGAGCTCACCAGAGTGGGTACTGGCCAGAGTCATCAGCACGTCTTCCTGCCCCAGATTGCTGCTGCTCAGTACAACAATCTTTGATCCACGAGCGTGGAGGTTGTCCATAGCTTTCAAAGCATCTTCTTGGGTGTTGATCTGAACCCCAGTCAACAGTCTAGTTTAAAGTAAAAAGAAAAAAAAGTCAAGTGGATTACTGGCTGATCCTTATTGACTCAAGATAAAAACTAGTGGAAAATGACTGATTCTCCATATAATCAATGCCACAGCAGCCATAACTGGGCTTACCAATGAAACGTATACAGTGATCAATTTATTAGCACATGGTTGGTTTTTATAACATGACCCAACAGCCATGTGTGTATAAAAGAGATTGAAATTTCTGTCATCAAGTACCTTCCTTTACACAGTTATTTTCTAAGTCCACGATATGGCTGCTGCTGGTGGGCAGATGTAGAAAACCATACTAATAAAATTCTATTTTCTAAGCTGCTAAGAACCTCATTTGAACTTTTGTCCTTCATGAAATGAGCTCGGATAAAATCACATTCCATCATTCTGAGTAATGGAGAAAGGACAAATTTTTTAAAAAAAAAAGGTACACTTTTGCCTATAATCCAAGTGAGGGAGCAAAAAATAAACGAATTCTGAAAAGGTTGAATACAAACTTATAAAAGCTAAGTTAGGGTAAAACTTTAAGGAAAGCTTACTCTGCTTCAAACTGGTTTGGCACAATGATGTCAGCCAAGGGAACTAAATCCTCCTGATAGACTGACAGTAAATCCGCAGGGACATACTTCTCAAGACAAAACAAAAACAAGAAAGGTTGGTTAGTTTTGCAGTAACAGTGATTCACCAAATTCCAGTTAAAACAACAACAGAATTCCGACTAAGCAAATTCTATGATTTTAGCTTGACAATTTATTATTTTAATTCTTGAGATGGCAAAATATTCTCTTATTTAAAAATACAATTTTATTTTATTTTATTAGTATTACAAAAAAAAAAAATAATGAAAGGCAAACAGAAATGCAAAAGGAATGTAATGGATTGGCACTGATAAGTAATAGCGTGAACCAGTTTAAGAATGGTGCTGCTGAGCTCTGGCAGTTGTGTGTGTGCATCTTCACTGTTCTTCTGTGTCACACACTCACCAGTTTACCATTGTCTCCCATGACAGGATCACAAACTGAAATCAAATCAAAATTCAAATGACTGACTGACTGGGCAGGGTAAATATCTACAAACCTCATATCTGAGATTAAGAGCAAATAAAAATAAAATGTATAATTAGATCATTCAAGTGAATTCTGCATCCCTTCCTGTTTTTTTGGAAAATTTACATTTAATCAAGTTTGAAAAAAGAAAACAGTTTGTAATGACACTAATTAATCTAGTGAAACTCCAAAATAACAAAACTACAAGATTATTATTAAAAGCTTAAAAATTGTAGTAAAAATATTTCTTCATTCATAGTTTTACAAAAATTATGGAAGCAATCAAGTCTCTTCTAGTGTATTTCATCATCAGGCAAAGCTATCATTTTCCACAAATACTAATATCATTATCAATTATGAAGAATTGCATTAATTTTTTTCGGTCCATCTAGATTTTATGACGATACTCGGGGCACGGGCTAGACGACATTATGGCAATACTATTTTAGCTGGATTTCATTTGAACATCCCCACAGAATGAGTGAGGTGTAGATTTCTCAACCCCTGGACTCAAGGAGTCAAACTTTGTTCTGGTAGCTGCTATATTGACATGTTGTTGTTGCATGCATTCACTATTTACAGCGCCTTACTCCACTCAGACTGAAGATGTCCCCAGAGCCATTTCTGTTTGAAAATTTTCTCCATTTTCACATAATGACCAGATTCGATCCTAGAGATGCTTGACGAGGGAACTCTGGTGGCAAATCTGTGCATTTTAGAACTGAAAGTGTTCTTTGGTTTGGAAACAGTTTGCACTCTCTCTTGGTAGCTGTTCCGCATAAATGTCGTGTTCAAAAGCCAGTCATCAACAAACAAGAAGTGTAACGAGCATGGTGGACAAGAATGCAATGGTACATTTTTTGGTTCATAGTTCCACCTACAGCAGAATTCTGCTGAAGAAAACACCTCCCGCACCTTGTTTACTAGCTGACAAAGCAAAGATTATCCTTTGTTTACTCAGGCAAAGCGCAATAACTCTAGTTAAGCAGAATGAAGAAAAATATTTTCTAAATATCTAAGTGGCATGTACTTTGGAGGAAGCTGTATATATATACTTGTTTAAATCATAGGCAATTTGAAGAAAAAAATCTACAAAGTAAATAATTAATATGAATTCATATAATTAGGTAGACAAAAGCTTACTGCAAAAGCACAAATTAACCCATAACCAAAAATGTTATTTACCCCTCCTAAAAAGAAAGTTACTTACCATATATTAAGTCTGGATTGTTTTGTTTTAGTTCCAAAATGATATCATGAACTTTTTTCAAAAAAGATTTTGATCCAATGTATCCTTTAAAAAAGTTTCAAATTTATTTATTATTTTTAAAAAAAACCTACTAGTCACCTAAACACACCAAACATTTGTATACTATTTATGTGAAGAGACTCTTTCGTAAGGCTTTTAACCCTTTAACTACTATATCAAGAAAAGATAACTCACGTTTTAAGACACAATCCTATCCAAGTAATTTGATAAAATACAAATACATGTTAAATAATTCCTTAGGAAACATTTTATAGCTTTTAAAACTTTTCATCAAAAGAATTAGATACAAGTACACTGTATTAAAAAAGGAAGATAAAGCAAGCTGAGAAAGCAACACACTTCATAAACCTGTATTTTAGTTTGATTTGGAAAAAAAAAAAGAAAATGAAGATTTACCTTGGCATGCTAATCTCTCTAATCTTATAATGTACGCTGCATAGAAGTCAGAAGGTGCAGCGTTAGTAGTATAACAGTTGCTTAGCCAAGTGGGAAATGATTTTCTTGGGAGTAGCATTGAGAGAAAATATTACAAGCAGTCTGTTCCCAAGTTCATGCAAAAACCTGGATTTGATTTATGGAGTAGGAGCTGCTGTATATATATATATATATATATATTAAATGTTTTCAGCAGCACATTTTAGCCACAAATATGCTGAAATATTAGGCCTGGTAAGTCACAGAACGAAAGAAGAAAACTTTAAAAATTATTGGTACTTTTTGTATAGAGTTTTGGTTTGCCTTAATAGAGAGATTTGGGGAATAAGAGCTGTTATGCATCAAAATCTACTCAGCCCTGATAAATTGTAGCACTGCTAAACTTTAAATTAGTAAAACTTTTTTGAAATAAAACTAGTTTTAATTCATTCTTAGGCACATTTCACAATACCTGATTTATTGAATTTTTGTATTACCCAACATCTTCCAAATATGAAAATTATAACCCTTTCCCTACCAATGTATTCATGGAAAAACATTCACACCATGAATACCACTATCTATGGAGAGAAATCCAAGTACACCCAACTAAACTGTAGTTTGACTATCACTTAAAGATTAAAATAATTAGGCTAATAAAATAAAGAAACAAAGCTACATTTTTTCATGTTGTTATTAGTATTACTGATATACATTTTTTTAAAAAAAAAGCAAAATCATTTATAAGAAAATTTTCATCTAAAATGAAAAAAAAAAAAAGAAGAAAAACTCTGGAATTTTTCCATTTCATTATTAGTTTCTAACAACAGAAGAACTGGTCATCTCCAATCTTTGTCTTCCCTGCTAGAACAGCCAACCACAGCCTCAATTTTGATGCATAACAGCTCTTATTCCCCACATCTCTCTATTAAGGCAAACCTGCTCCCTTGTTGGTGCACTATTTTCACAAATGATCAGGGGAAGAAAATACAGCCGTCAAATTCTAGTGTTTCTGTTTATATTTTTCAAGTTATGCTTTCACGTGTGACAAAATATCATCATTAAGAAATCCGACAACTCACCGAACAAAACCTAAAACAGATTAGATGACATGCAGCCAAGAATATGAACTAATTAAACACACATACATTAATTATATGTAAGTAATCAAGTTACAGTCCTACTTTTTGTGTGCCAAATATCCTGTGCCTTGATAGATCCACACACACGCACATTTTTTTAAGGATCCAAGAAAGATAATCCAATAATCCAATTCTACAAATAAAACAAGCATTAAATACAATACGTACCTGTTAAAATGTGAGAAAAGTTATTAATTTTGTTTAGTCTGAGACCATCATAAAGATCACCTATTTCCGCTGCACACAGAACCTGGCCTTTGAAATGGTTGTAACCTGAATGTAGAGAAAATTTTTAAAATATATATGTAAATATAATTAAATTTGAAATATCTAGAAAGACAAACAAAACAAGTCAGCTGGTTTGGGTTAGGTAATCAGGTGATTATGGAACTATTGCTCTTAAAATTTCCTTTATATTAAAATAACTTTATGAACATTATTATTTGCAGTTTGGGAAAATATATATGTAAACCAAGTGGTAGATATTAATTTTTTTATAAATGTTTACAAATAAACACTGAAATCCTTTTGTGGGAGTTTACTTTTCATTTTTTTTTTTTTTAATTCCTAAGCACAATTTAATTGATACAAGAAATATCCAGAGCTGAAATATAAAGCCTGTACATTTCTTAATGGCAGTTGGTGAGAGTTACCTCCCTTAAATGAAGTCAGCTTTAAAAATTGTAAAAAGAAAAACTAGTTCCTGGTCTGCAGTGCGACATCACTCACTGCAAAGTCCGGCGCTGAGATTTTGAGCATCCTGTAGCAATCAAGACGCTTTCATTCAAATGAAAAACACTTACCCACCTGTGTGGTTGGATAGCTGCACTGAGTTTATCATACTCACGTCAAAGCCGAGAAGCTAAGGAGAAGAAAAAACAGAAATAACAATAAAATAAGTGGTGACAACTTGATTTAAAAGAAAAAAACACAAGATGAAATGTATTCTATTATTACTGTTAATTGGAGGGTTGCCTAGAAATGAGGGTTTATGGGGTCTGAAAAACAAGCTTCCTATCCAATAGATTATTAATGCAGATGAGGCTAACCACAAAAGCTAAAAAAGTTAGACATTGTAACACTGATCCCAGTTACCATAACTACAGTACAATGAAAAGTGAGAGAGAAAGATGAGACTGCACCCACACCCATGTAGTCTTCTACAGCAATGCACTGAAAGAGAGCTTACCTAATCATCAGCAGAGATGCTAAACCTTTAGCATTCACAGTTACAGCTCGTGGCTTGTCTAACCATATTAGTGTCTCATCCATATTTCTGAGGTTAAGTTTGTAATTCTTTTCTTCCATGAATTCAGGCACACAGGTCTGTCTGTGAAATTTTTCAATTTTCTCTTTAGAAATATTCATTTTGTGGTGTAAAACTAAATCTTTTCGCTTCATAAACTGCCTACACCAATTAGCAAAAGCCTTAAAATTTTCATCCATTTTGTTGTATTTAGATAACATCTTAGCATTCATTCAAGTATGATTCCATATCAATCCAGCTTCAGGATTTGGCATAAGCTGTCTGCCATGAACGGCTCACTTAGCACAAGGGATATCTTTAAAGGTGTTCTTGTTCTTTATCCAGTCCCTTGCAAGCTTTTCATTTATTCCAAATCTTCTCCCAACTTCTGATTTTTGTTTTCTTTCTGGCACATTTCACCATCTATAACTTAAGTTTCATAGAATATTTTATCCTTTTAGAAGCTATTTTTTTTAAAATTTATATCCATCACAGAAGGAAAATAATAAAGTGAATGCAAAGTTGTTTTGTTTTTATTTAGATGTTTCTTTTGGAATAATAAATAATGAAATAAATAATAAAATGTCGTCTTTAGAAGTGAATTTAGATGTTAGCATGGAATAGAATATAAGGTATTTGATTTAATTTGTGTGATGTTTCTGCTTAGCGATATATAAGATATTATTTTCCAAAATGGTAGCAATTGTATTATGTATAAGTCATGAGTAATTTCAAGGTAAAAAAAAAATATCGTTGTATAAACTCAACTTGTAATCAGATATATACAGTAGTAAAATGAAAGTTTCAGGAATTAAGGTATTCATTTTTAAATGTGCCATGGGGGCTCTGGCTCTTGGTTCAACCCAGTGTAACCCGAGGCTTGAAAGTGAACTCTACCGAACAGGGTTGAACACAAAATGGCCAGGGTCGTGGCTCAGTTGGTGGGGCTGCCATTCAAAAGGAAAAGGCATTTAATTTGGGCTTGAAGAGCACCAAGCATTTTCCCCACTAAGGGTTTAACTTCATAACACATCCCTTACAATCAGACCACCTTTCCAAAAAAAAAAAAAAAAAAACGGAGTAAGGGAGACAACTCGGCAAACCCAAGCGCTGTTCTGAAAGGTTTTCGGGGGGACGGTCCTTTAAGGTTCCGATTTTAATAAACGCCGACGGAAGCAGGGCGGATTTTACCGACGAATTTCGAACTGGGGATGAATTAAAGGGCAAATAAACAGAAATGGTCTATCGCGCGTTAGATATAAGGGGGAGGGGAGGGGTCATTTTCTCTTCACCGATAATAAAGAACAGGAACAAGTCCACGCGAATCCCCTATCCCTCTGCGGATCCTTAAAGCCGAACTGTCGAGGTATCAACCGCCGACGCTGCGCACCGAGGGAACTCCCTACTTGGAAAAACAACACAACGACTACAGAGGACCCCCACGAGAAGCTGGAACGCGTGGGGGGAGGCGGAGGGTTAACTGTCGTGCCGACCGAATCCATGACAACCCCCCCCCCCCCACCTCCCGGCAGCCAAAAGGCGAAGTCCAGCTCGTGCGTGTCCTTCTAGGGAGGAACTTCGCTAATTCGCGAGGGGAGGGGAGCCCGGCCGGTGGTAAGTAACCTGACCGAGTTGTCGCCAATGCCGGCGCGCGCCGTCCGGGGGCTGGGGCTCGGACCGACGAACCCCCTATCGACTCGTAGTGGCTTTCAATAGTAAAGCCGACCACCCCTCCCCCACCAACGTAAAAAAAGGGAAGCCCTAACCAGCCCAGCAGCAGACCTACACCGGCGATAAGGACGACGAAGCCGCCGGGGACTGACCTGCAGGGGGAACACGGCGCTCTTGTTTCCGACGTAGCCCGACACCACGGAGCTCTGGATGGACAGCACGCGGGAGCCCGATCCGGCCATCACCGATCTCCGCCTGCAGCCCGCCGCCTTCCGAGTCGAACTCATACACAGAACAACGGCGATGACAAAACGAAACAAAACAAAACTCGCGCAGAGACAGAGATCCGGCCGGAGGTTTGTTGTTGTTGTTGTTGTTGTTGAACGAACGCACCCCCCCCCCCCGGTTCGCGCAGGCGCAGAGCTGCTAACGGAAGGGGGCGGTGAGCCGGTGCCGCGTCGCAGGTTCGTATATTTTTCCTAAGCCCCCCCCCCACGGACTCGGCGACTTTCCGGTCGACCCCGACCCGACCCCTTTTAAAATCTCCTTTTTTAAAGATACGGTCCTAGAAGTTTGGGGATAATCGGGGGGGCGATACCTCGGAAGGCGAACCTCCCGGGGGCCATGGCGACACTGAGAGAAGCGCACGCCCCCTTCCGGCCGATCTGCGAATCCATGGCGGTCGCTTCGACGTTCTAGACGGGGAGCGGCGTCTCTCCCACCATCCAGCTACTATATCCAGGTACACACCCTCCCCCCTCCTCCTCTCTCCCTCTCCCTGCTGATGAGCATTTATTTCCGTGGGAGGCAACTTTATACCGATTTAAATTTAGCCTTCGTTTCGTCGTGAACCCTCACCCCCCCCCCGTTCTTGGTTCGGTTGCCAGGAGGGGACCGGGAATCGCGTCGCCCTGTCTCCTCTGTGTACGGTCCCGTCAGCTAGCAACTTGTTCGCGCGATGCCCCGGCACTTTACAGGGAATGTGCACTCACCTGTAGGCAGACCTGATCGCACGCACTCCATCCACCGGCTCCTTGATCCCCTCCCTAATCGCCGCCATGATGCTGCTCCACCCCCCCCCTCCGTTCGCTCTGTCATCATTTTAAAAGCTTCAGTTGACGTAGTGATGTCCGCCGCACAGGAGGCCTCAGCCGATGCATTGTCCAGTTTCCTTTACGTAGAGGAACTTTTGCTTTGGGTTTGACACCTCAGGTGAGGTGAGGTGAGGGGATGTGTAAGCCTGTATGTCAAAACTTGCATCCCTGACAGGGGTTGATGTGAGGGGGGGGGTGTGCATTCTTTTTATGTACACTGTAATTCTAACGAGCTATTACTGTCTTGCAGACAGACACACACACACACACACACACTGTTTCTCTATAAATTGCAGGCTGCCGTTAACCAGCATGGGACGTTTAGCCGGGAAAGTGATTGTGCTGACTGCTGCTGCACAAGGCATTGGACGGGCCACAGCTCTGGTGAGACTCCTACTGTGGTAATCGCTCTATGTTCTGCGTACTGCCTGATCCGGGTGAGGCGTTGAGGCTTAAAGGGGACAAACCGACAACTCCAAGAAATTATGAACAGTGACATGCATCTGGTTCAGACCTGCAGAATTTTAAGCTTTTCCTATTATCATGGATAAGCTCTGGATTCTGCAGTTTGCTTTAATTTGTCTGTTGTTGATAAAGTACTGCATCTAAAGGAAATCTTATTAACCCTCCGATGTGCACATGAATAAATGAGCAAAAGCATGTTTTTAGTGAGCTATTTACAATATTTCTTAGATTTAATCTAACCCTTCCTCCTTAAACAAAGAACCTTTAAAGAAAGATAACCTGCTGAAAACCTTCCTACTCTAAATTTTGAAAAAAAAGTTTTAATTTGTTTTATGTATTTAAAGTTATTTTTTTAATTCATGACAAATTTGAAATAGTTTGAACAGGATACTTTTTTGTAAATAGATTAAATGTATCTTTAATAAAGTGGACAAAAAGGCGAACCAGTCTATACTCTGCATAGGGTGTGGATTTAATGAAAAAAAAAAAAAATGTTTTAAATAGATTAAAAAAAAACACAACCGACAATGATGGTGTGTTGTTGGCTGCTTTGTTTGACAGGGAATGAAATGTTTTTTGACCGGGATTTTATAATCAGTTAAACTCTTTAATCGATGTTCATTCCAAGGCACGCACAAACACTAAGATATCTGTGATTATGGAAAAAAAAAAAAAAATGCACATGTATGCAGTAGATTTCAGGCATCCCTCGATGAACTCTAGGTTGATCTTTCTGGCTTCCCAAATTGCTGCCAAAACCATTACACTAAAACTGTCATAGGCTGTGAGCAGGTCTCCTTAGATTCTTGGCTGGACCTTTCTCCACACGCATATTCATCCTTTCAGCATGTCGACAGAGTAAAAAAACAGACATCCAAAAATGCCATAGGTCTGTGAATCATTTCTTGGACCCATACAACTTTGTGCTTTGCATCATGATCTATAAGTTTATGTAAGTAACTTTGAGCTGAATATTGTGAAACATGCAAGCCTCTTGCATGGATTTGAGTTTGCCTGGAAAAAAGGACTTTTTTGGTTCATTATGTTTACAGCTGCCCTTTCATTTGCCTGACAACAATGATGTTATGCACTGACCCATTTACGAGTCCAAAATTCTATCATACAAACTCTTGTAAATGGAGATATACCATAAATGTCAACTATATGAGGCATCTTTAACATTTCATCAGCTTTGACTTAAGGCACATGGATTTGTGGGTAACATTGGCTGTTTTATTATTTTGATGGGTGCTCATTTTATTCTGGCTGGGCTTTGTAGTAAAGTGGATCTATAGCTGTGCATTCACTAAGTTGGTTACCCTTCAATCAGTTTGAAGTCAGTGATCTAAAGTTTCTGTTCTCTCAGCTTACAGATAAGGAAATTTTTGAAATTTATTATGTTGGCCTGCATGTACACTAATCGTGTGCATGAATACTTTTAAGCATATGCGAATAGATTGTTCTATTTATAGTAGATAAGAGTGGATATTAAAAGTTTTTCTTTCTGTCTTTTGTTTTTTTAAATGACTTTTACTTGTCAGAACAGCATTATTGTTTCCATACACTGCCTTACTTTATCAATCGATTTTACATCAGAACTTTTACTGAAGATGGTGGCACCAGGCTTTTGCTCGGCAATCTGTTCAGGTGGTACATTTTGAATTGTAGATGATGGTGATCACAAGATTATGTAGGGCACCCGTTGCCCCATTCACTGCCTTATCTTATTAAATAGTTCTATGTCAAGAGCGCTGTTTTTGTCTCATGTTACTCTATAAGCGATTGCTTGCTGTTTTTTAAAAATTTTATCACCTTGTTTGAGTGTTAGCCTTGGCAAAAATGAATTTAAAAAAATGTACTCTTCTGATTTTTGATTGGGAAGTTGAAGTACAGAAGATCTCTCTGATTTAATATAGGTGTGTGCTTGCGAGGGTGCTCATGTCATTGCTACAGACATCAATGGGGAGAAACTGAAGTCACTGGACGATGTGGCAGGTAGGGAAGCTTCTGAACTGGTGGTCAACATTCTCAGCTCAGGCTTCTGACACACAATGAACATAATGCTTAACATTTCTGGAAAGGGAAAAGAAAGGAGAATGTTTAAAACTCATGCAGTGCATTCATGGAATACATGAAAAAAAGGGGCTAGATTTCAGTTTATACGTGCTAGTGAAAATAAGAAATGCAAATATCCTTTGACGAAGTTTGCTTTTTATGTTGCCATCACTGACGTGGTTTTTGTTGTTTTTTTTTTTTTAAGTTCCATTATCTTTTAGAAGACAATGGAATGGATGATGATAGTCAGTTATAGTTTTTTTTCTAGATAAAATCTGTATGTACACATAAGTCATAGAAGCTAATGAAGGATGCGTGTGTAACTTCATTAATCTGTCTGGTCACAGTGTGCTTGGATAAAATCTGTATGTACACATAAGTCATAGAAGCTAATGAAGGATGCATGTGTAACTTCATTAATCTGTCTGGTCACAGTGTGCTTGATGATCAGAAAGATGGGATGGTTACCCTATAGTGGTAATCTGTAGCCACAAGACTACTACGCTTTCTCCTTCTCTTTCCTCCCCTTCTCTCTCTATCTTTTTTTAAACTGCAGTTTGCCTTAAAGTGTCATCCCTACTGCTATCATTTGGATTTTGGTCGATGTAACGACTCATTGCACTGAGTGCTACAACAAATGACTGTTTTGATGCTATTTTGAGCGGCATGCTGAAAGTAACAAGCCCTGATACAGCTTATCACAGGAAAGGGAGGGTGGTCATGGCTGACTGCGGGGACATTGGTTTACGTTGAACTGAGTAACGAACAGTTTTTTTGCAAAGTAGCGGGGAAAAAAGAGCTGCCAGAAATTATGAATCACGTGAAAATGCAGCTATTTCTTTTTTGGTTTTGTTCTGGTATTTCTGTAAAGCATTGTCCTTTGTACAGATAAAACCACAGGTTTATCCAAATATTGTGTGACTGATTAAAGCTCATTACTTTGGTAGGACCCTCATATTATGAATGTTGCACAGCTTCATTCTTTTCTTCATACCACATGGCTAGCTTGTGGTGGATACAAATGAATGTATTCTAACAATACTTATCCGTTATTTACTTCTAGGGATCTTAAATTCTGTTTATTTTCCTACCATTTCTGGAAAAAAAAAACTTTTATCAGAAAATGTAGGTAATGTCTCTTAAGTTGCTGGTAAAATTATAAATTATAGGTTGATAGTGTATTTTGCTGGGAAATGGTTTTCATCCAGCCAAATATTTAATGTTTTTGTTTTGTTTTTTTTTTTATCTCTGTATCCTATTTTTTTTTGTTCTTATGCAAAGGATTAGTGTGACATGAACTGCATGATATACTGCATACTTCCTTGACTTAGGAAATTTGCTTTGATGTTAGTTTATCTGATGCCATGGTCTGATGAAACCACTGAAAAGCCATTGAGAGATGTCAGTTACATTCTAAGATTGCTGTTTTGTTTTGGCTGTTGGTGACTTTATTTTATATATTGTTCTTTAAGTATGGTACTGACTATGGGCTACTGATGAAAACACAACCAACTCATCTCTACATATGTAACAAAAGTAAAAACAAATTATTTATTGTCGTTAACATGTGTAATTCCCTCACCACTATGTCACAGGTTGTGCCATACTGATCATTCTTGTACTGGGGGGAGGGGAGTGAAGTGAACTAAAATCATTCTGTCATTGCATAATTTACTAGAATTAACTATAACCAGAGCACAGTATGATATAGGTGAATCAGATAGACTTCAAATTAGTTCAGTATGTTTGAACTTAGGAATGCATGCTGCTTTTATTATTATTACTCTGTTTATATATTTTGTGTTTACTTTATGAGGATTTATGCCAACAATGCATTCTTCAATCATTTTTCTACTTGCCCTGAATTTAAATCATAAGTTTGTGTTGATATTTATTTCTACATTTGTTTGTTATTTCATTGTTATTTTTATTTTCTTTTAACATTGTTCTACTATCCAAGGTATTGAGACTCGCATCCTAGATGTCACCAGTAATGAAGCTGTAGAGAAGTTTGTTGCTGCACTTGGCAGGGTTGACGTTCTCTTTAACTGTGCTGGGTAATTTTCTTCCCCTCTCTTTAATATTAATGTGTTTATGAAAGCATTATATTACACATAATTATGTAATTTTTTTCCCAATGCATAGATTGAGAAACAATAGTTTATGTATTCATATTAATTCTGCATGTTGCCTGTTTGGTTGGGGGTCATGCTATGAAGAATAGTAAACTTGTTTATAGTGGTAAACAAATCAGTTTAAAATAAGTCACCAATTACCATTGACTGTATTTGGTAAGATGCTCAGTTAACATCTGTCAGGTAAAAGTGCTGATTGTGTTTCTATACTAACTTCACCAGGTCAGGGTTTAAACTTTAGGATTCTTGATGCCCTCAGATATGTGCATCATGGAACAGTTCTGGATTGTGATGAAAAGAGCTGGGATTTCTCATTCGATCTCAATGTGAAGAGCATGTACCGCATGTGTCGGAAAGTTCTTCCAAAGGTGAGACTCTCAAACCAGGGGCCTTGTTATTTTGGTGGTGACTGTTAACCAAGCCCAGCTAATAATTAATAACAGGTATTAGCTTATCAAACTTTATTTTGTATATAACTAGGCTTCATCAGAAAAGTGGCTGATCATCTCAACACGGGAGTTATCAGTTATTCAATATCTAATATTTTGACTCCTGGCAATATTTATATATAAAACAAAAACAAATGGGCTTTATAACATATGATTGATGTTGTCCTTGTTGTTCCCCTTGTGGGCAGAAGCATCAAGGAGCATAATACTGGGGGGGGGGGGGGAATGGTTGTTGACCTGTACAGATGTGGCTGATGTTCTCTGACTTGAGAGGGAAGAAAAACCACAGAGATCCCACACAAACGCAGTTTAGTTTGGGAGAGCAGGGAAGGCTGCACTCTGGCTAGCCTAAGCACCCACATTCAACAGCAAGCATGCAACTACCCTAATCTGCCATCCAGAGACTTTGTAGTGAAATTACCCTCTTCCTCTGACTATTTGTATTTATCTGTTGAATGCATTAGAAAACCAGACTGCAGTTACCTATCCAGGCATCAGTAGTCACTAGTCTGCCAATGATGAGTTCTGTTTTATTTCTTTTGTTGACAATTTAAAAAACAACTGCAAGTTTAAGAAATACTAACCATCTAAAAAGTTACTGTAGCACAAATGAAATAATTAACTACTGTTCTGGGTCCATACTACTTTCTTGCTAACACCTGCTATTTTACTAAAAGCCATAGCTGCACCAGGTGAAGAAACTATTTGTTTTTAAATTAGTCAAGATATCATTTTCAAACTATGAAACCAAGCAGCTGTGATTGAAGGGCCAAGAGTTCATTTGTCTGTAAGTGTTTATGGATAACTCGGGCTAGAATAATGTAAGAAAAACAGCATTGCGAATGCAGACAGCAGCAGATAATTCTATTGTTAGTAAACTGGAAAAAGAAGAAATAGGTGATATTTTCTGATCTTTAATTAAATTCTTTCTCAGTTAAATAAGATTTGCTGTCTAGCATTTTATTATTATTATTATTATTATTATTATCATCATTATTATTGTGTAATTGGATTGGTAAGGCAGTTTTGTTACATTTGCATCTAGTCATATATTTTTTTCTAACATTATAGATGATAAATGAAGAAAAAGGAGGATCCATCATTAACATGTCATCTGTTGCATCCAGTGTAAAAGGTATAATAAAGAGCTTGATTCTTACATCATCACTATTCTCAGTAGAAACTGCGCAACTGAAAAAAAAAACAGAAAAAAGATGCAGATAAACAAGACATTTTATTCTATAACTAAAACATTTTATGTAAATAACTTACCTATCTTCTATGATTAATTTAACTAAACTTTCAAATCTTTATCATTGTCTGACGTGCAAGGTGCTTGGTTGTTTGTCATCTCTGACATCACTAGTTTATCTACATGGATTCCAAACAAGTCAAAAACACAAGATGGCGAAGAAAAACTGAAGTTGCAGAGGTCTTTGTTTTACCTGTGTTTTGTTTGCCTGGAATAATAATAATAATAATAATAATAATAATAATAATAATAATAATAATAATAATAATAATAATAGTTTTTTGTTTTATTTTTACATCGGATTTATAGCGTGTTTAAGTTATTAAATGTGGATCTTGCTGTACAGTATACAGGCTTACAATAGAAATCCTCCATTGAACAGGTGAGAAAGGTTCAAATAGATTTAACCCTACCTGCGACAGCTTACCTCTGCCCATACAAAGTGCACCTGTTTATCTCTGTTACTTGGAACAGCTTCATTTCCTTTGAATTTTTAATTTGCTTATTATTTAAAAAAAAGAAATACAAGATTGATTTATAAATATTACTTCACTGTACACCTTTTTTCAACTACACTGTTTTGACCTACGTTACCTTAACAGGTGCTATCAACAGGTGTATTTACGGTACTACCAAAGCTGCAGTAATAGGTTTCACAAAATCTATAGCTGTGGATTTCATTGGACATGGAATTCGTTGCAACTGCATTTGTCCAGGTATGTACTTAAGAAAACAAGCCCTTTTTTAAAAAAGTTTTAAAACAAATATTGCGTTGAAAACAAAGGATGTTTTTCTTTCTGTAGAAAATATGAGAATGTAAGCTTTTATCTCTTGTAGAGTATAGTTTTGTTTTGCATACCTGTATTTACAACCTGATTTAATTTAAAAGGAAAGTTAATTTTTTTCTGTTTATATATAAAGTACCTTTTCTTATAAAATAATCCTCTGGGATTTGCAATTTTTCAAATATTCTATCTAAACCCTGAACCTTTTTCAAATGTCAGTCATTAATTAGACTGCTAGCCATGTGCAGGTGTTGATGAGATGGACAATGAACTGCTGAATAGTATTTGCATTAATTGCTACACTGAAGTAATAGAACAGCCAAGCATTAAAAAATTTTTTTTTCAAGGTACTGTTGACACACCTTCTTTACAAGACCGGATAAATGCTTTTTCGGATCCTGAGCAGGTAAGACATGGAAAATGACTAGTTTAGCAGCTACAGAGAGGCAGGAGACTGTCATTGTTTATACTAGAGGCGTTCAAAGGAAGCCTGGCTGGATACCAATACGGTGATGCTATTTTAGGTTGGTTGAGTACATGCCCTTCTAAAGAAAAAGACTGTCCAATATTGAAAATATTAAATTATGTCTTTTATCAGAAGAGATCCTCCTCAGATATCTAATACCCAAACTAGGGAAATCATGCATCATTCTGCATGTCCCAAATGCTATAAACCTGGAAACATTCTAGTGAATCTATGCTTAGCTGCTGCTAATATTGTGATATCCTTTCTTGAACATGGACTCTGCAGAACACATCCAAGGTGTGGAGGAACTAAAGACATCTTGTATGTAATAGTGCTTTTTAAAGTTTTGTGGTAAAATTAATTATGCTGTAAACCTTCCTGGCATTCTATTAGTGTTATAATAACAATAATAGTAATGATTGCTGCTTGTAATTGAAATTGGACTATTTAGAAAATTTTGGGAACACCTGGGAGCATCAGTTTGTTTAGAGTTAATACCACTTTTAGGTGGAGTAAACTAGTGTCAGGGAGCATTCGAGAAGAGCAGATAACCTGCACTCAATTAGTACTCTACCAGAACTCTTCATTTGTAACCATTAGTGATAGCAGCAGCTGAAATGCTTTGTTCTTACACTGTAATGCTCCACTCTGTCTTCACTATATGATGAGACTGACAAATTTTCAAGCATTACTTAAAATGTTGGTTCCTTATTCATCTGGAGCAATTTTCAGGTATCAACACCTGGAAAGTTTTTAAAAGATTTTATGACATATTCCCCAACAGTGTAAACATTACTTTAACATAAACTACTTTCTTTTACTTCATGGTATGAATTGTATTTTTCACCAAAGGGATCCCCAAGGAAGTAATTGATAATCAGGAGCCTTTGCTGACAGACTTTTCTTGCATTATTTAAATTGTTTATACAATTGGGTTGAAAAGAGGGCAGTTTTGTGCGCATGGCTGATATATGATCATCTGAAAAGATTAAATCTGATTTTGAAACTGGGCTGTCTCCTCCCCTCCTGGAAAATCTTTGCAGTACTTTATGCTGTTAGTGTTCAGTCAAAGGAGGATATCTGTTTGAAAATATTGTGTGTGTGTGTGTGCTGGCATTCAAAATTATCTGTCCACTGTAAGAAAACACTTATCTGCTTTACTGAAAATACATTATCCTAGCAAAAACTAAACTGTCACTTGTGAGGCTGTTATTGTTTCAATTATGGACCTAGCAAATCAGTGCCATGAATATTAACTCTGGTTCATTCTGAACTGATGCTGTTTCAGCTACTACTACTATGGCTGTCAGCTCAGACTTTTGTGCAAATGTTAACAGACAGATATAAGTTGATCAGCTCATTCATGAACTTAAAAGAGCTATGGAACAAGAAGTTGTTTGTTTTGGGTTTTTTTTTAACAGGTAGCTAATTAACCACTGACTATAATCTGCAGCAGTCAGCATCTCAACCTCTTCCACCTAAAGATGGTTGAGACAGTCTGGATTGTTGGCCAGTAAGCAGTCAGGAAAACTCTTGCTTAGTGATAACAAGAAAAAGTAAACTTTGAATGGGCTGGAAAATATCTGAACCACATCCAGGAACAATGGTACGCTGTATTGTGGTCAGATGTGGGGAGCAGTTCTGAAATATAGGGTTAGGTGTTTGCCCTACACAAAAGTGTGATGATGGAAATGTGAAAGTATGTGGTTGGCATGGTGACAGTGAAGATTGATGGGATACACTTTCATCGGGGTGTTGTTTGGTAGGAGATTGGTCGGTACTGCTGCAAGGCAGTGACCTGAGGCAGACTGCGAAGCTCAGTACAAGCTGCCTTTGCCAAGAAAGAACCAGGAGGACCTTCAGGTCTGAACCCCATCAAACTAGTGTGGGGAGAGCTAGATTAAAGAGTCGGCGAGAAAGGTCCGAGCAAACCATCTATGGAACCACTTGCAAGATGAATAGTGGTTACTAGCATCATGCTTGAAGTGATGATGTCACCACAGCTGATGGTTTTGTTCTTCTGTGATTGGCTGGGATTATGCTGTTTTCAGTAAATGATCGAGTGTTTGAAAAGGAAGAATGTAGGGTTTTTGTGTGGTGTATCTGTGATACTGATTGCCATTGTATGAGGTCTGTCCAAAAAGAAACCAAACTTTTAAAACAGTGTGCCAACCAGCTGGCGCAGCATGCTCGCAACTGCAGTGCTGTGTATCGGTGACCTTGACCTTCAGTCTAATAATAGCCACATCGCACCACGTTAGTTAGTCATCGATCTACACACGCTAGAGTGAACGTATGTTTAGTGCATTTGGCAATTTGTCGCAAGTTGAACAATGAAGGATCTTGAAGAGCAACATGTTTGTGTGAAATTCTGATTCAAATTGGGAAAAGCTTTTATGGAGACTTTTCTAATGTTGCAACGGACCTATGGGGAGGATTGTTTGAGCTGTACAAAGTGTCACGAGTGGTACCAGCGTTTCAAATCGGGAAGAACATCCACCAAAGACAATCCCAAATCTGGACGACCTTCCACGACATCAGACGATGATCACATTGAGAAAGTGCGTGCTGTGATCCGTGGAAATCATTGCCTGACTGTCCGTGAAGTTTCCAAAGAAGTAGGCATCTGTAAATGCTCGTGCCACATGATTTCAAAAGAAAAATTGAACATGCATCGAGTAGCCGCAAAATTGGTGCCGCGTCTGCTGACAGATGAGCAAAAAGAGAACAGAGTCACAGTCGGTCAGGGGCTCTTTGATCATCCGAATGCTGACGAAAGCTTTCTGAAAAGTGTCATAATAGGTGACGAAACGTGGGTGAACGGCTACGATGTTGAAACAAAAGGGCAGTCGTCGCAGTGGGTTGGATCATCGTCGCCGCAACCATAAAAGAATGTCAGAGTCGCTCAAATGTGAAGGTGATGTTGATCGTCTTTTTTGATTGGAAGGGCGTTGTTCATCATGAGTTTGCTCCACATGGTCAGACGATCAATAAAGAGTTTTACTTGGATGTCCTGAGACGGTTGAGAGAGGCAGTGTGAAGGAGGGAGCCTGAGGCATGGAAAAACAAAGCCTGGATGCTGCACCACGACAACGCACCTGCTCATGCATCACTCCTTATCCGTGACTTTTTGGCAAAGCACAAGACAACTCTCATTCCCCAGCCGCCCTCTTCTCTGGATTTGGCCCCTGCAGACTTTTTTTGTTCCCAAAGTTGAAATCCACCCTGAAAAGTCACCGATTTCAGACAATGGAAGAGATCGAAGGAAATTCGCTACGAGAACTACGCACTATCCCTGAAAACACGTTCCAAAACTGGAAAAAACGTTGGGAGCAGTGTATCAACAGTGGAGAGAACTATGGAGGAGACAAGTCTGATTAAATTGTAAGCAAAGCAATAAATTTGTGTTTTTAAAAAGTTTGGTTTCTTTTTGGACAAACCTCATATTTGTGTGTGTATATCTCTTTATTTCAAGATCTTCGGACTCAGATTAAACGAGTAACCACTTTTCACATATAACAGGTTTCCCTTATAAATTTAATATCTTTTCTCATGCCTGTTCTTGTTCTTTCTTTCTTATTTAAAATCTTCTCTGCATGGAAGCTAAATAATTTCACTCATGAAAAAGTAACCAAGCTCTCCCACAATGTAATATAAGCTTTTAAATTGATATATATTTAAGCATCTGGGAATATATGTATAGTGTGTGTGTGGGTATGTGCACAAAAAACTGAAGTTCAGCTGACTGGTATTTATTTTTTATCCAGAAACTTGCTTTTCAGCATTAGCCATATAAAATCAGCATCTACCACAAATAACTGGCTGCCTATGGTGATAGTTAAATTCACCACTTTGCACTCACATTTTCTGTAGGAAGCCTAAATTCTGTTATGTACATCTTTGCAGGATTTACACCACACCTGTATTACCTTTATTATTCATATCGTAAACTAGAGCCTCCATTTTCTTCCAATTTCACTTATAGGCAATGAAGGATTTCTTGGCTCGACAGAAGTTGGGACGGTTAGCATCTGCAAACGAGATTGCGTACATGGTTGTGTATCTGGCATCCGATGAGGTAGTAACCAGCTTTATTCTGTTGTAGATCTTGAAAATCATCATTTGTCTTTTAGCAGGTGCTTTGACCAGTTTGTGTGTAAGATTGCTTCCGTACAGTAGTTTGTTTTTATTTTGTGATAGCAATCCTTTAAGAACGGCTGAAGGTAGAGAATCTTTTGAAAAGAAAACAATGCAAACGCTATGAAGGTGTAGACGTTTGTACAGTTTTCTCCCCTTGACCCACCTGGCAAATGTTTCATGCCCTTGTAATGACAAACCCATACATCACTCCAGCCCCAATGTGTGGACTGCATGTACAGCCGGGATACAGAGAGTTAAAAAAAAAAAGACATCCTTTTGGATGAACGTTTTTCCCCTTTCCTTAAAACAGATCACACTTAAAAAGTTGCCTGTTCTACCACATTTTTATGTTTGGAGAGAGGGCAATGTGTTTTTTCTCCTCTTATCATCTTGCCCAGAGGTTCTGCTTCCTTTATTTGCAGTCAGCCTTTGTCACTGGACAAGAATTCGTCATCGATGGAGGTTGGAGCTTGTGAACTAGACTTCTATTTTTTTATACTAAGTGACAATCCAGACACAGGTCTGTCCATTAGCCACATGCATTGAGACCAGAAAACATTTGCACCCCAACCTGTTGGGGAAATCATCAACAATCAGAGTATATGAATATTTACTGTACAGAAGGGTTCACCCCTTTCCCAGTAAAAATGATTCACTTTTTCTTAATCGGATTTCTCAAGAGTGTATAAATGATGAATGCTTTCTCTATTCGTATGGAGACAATCAAGATTCTGTAAATAAACATCCAACTCTTTTCAGTTGCCTCATCAGTCCGATTGTGGATTCTGTTGCATCTGTGTACAGTTGGCATTAGAGATTGATTTTTGTCCAGTTGCTGTTAAAAAAGAAATTTTTATACTGATACCAATAAATAAAATTCTGACTGACTTTTATGGAGAAAGCTGAAAACCTGCTTTTTATTGATACTTTCATGTCTGAAATTAAAAAAATAATTATAGAATGATGTTGCAAATGACAAAATGAAAATTAATACTGAGACTGCAGGACAAAAAGTTCCCACCTTTTGCAGTATTAAATCAAATCATCTCCCATATTTAAATAAATATTTGTTTATTATTCAGGGTTGTTTTTTGTTGTTTTTTTGCATGCATTTGGGTAAATACTTTCTGGCCATTAACCTACTCCATTCATCTGTCAGTGATGTTAAAATGAAAATAGCAGGTGAATGTTTTTACAGCTGTTATCATGACAAATGATGAATGCTTTAGTTTCTCTACCTGTACCACTCACATTACAGGGATTTTCTCAGAGATGGGAGGACTGATCGTTTCTGAGCAGCCCCTGGCCTTATCTGATGTTAACCACTTAAAAATATACTTTAGCATATGGTAAAGCCACAATCATCTTGTTTACTTTTTATATGCATAAACTGTAAAGAGAGAGAGAGAGAGAGAGAGTCATTTTTATACATCTGTATGTAATCTAATATTACACAGCAGATTGCTGAAATGCCAGTATGTAGCCACAGGTTATAGTACCACCATCTTTCACAGTTGCTGCTATTTGGGCAGCAAAGTTCAACTTCACTAACATAAAACTTTGAAACTGGATAGAGGCATTTTTCATTCTCATCACCACTACGAATTCTAGTCAATCTGATAACATAGCCAACTGAGTTTACAATTTACTCATCTAAAGTTCTAGCATCCCAATTATTTAATGTGGATTCTTTTGCACTTCCCTCAATTTCATTGTAGCCAACTTGATTTCTGACGAGCTAGCAAGTGGTGCATTCAACTAATCTTTCGTTCTTTGTACCACCATCTTGGTCTTAATGCTAGGAGTTTGCCTCTCTGATAGAAGAGCCATTCCAGTAGCTGAAATTTCTTAATCTCTGCTGGGGTGTCTAAACGAGATTTGGCCGGATGCTATTTCAGACAACTTCCCTAATGAAATACCCATTTTAAATCAGAGAATCAACAAGTGAAATAGAGAAAAGTTTAGAAAAATAAAGATTTTATTGAAAATGTGTGTGTACATAAGTCACGGTGGGCAAATAAATAGTTTAAAAACCAGTAATAGTAGTAAGCTTAAATACAGTATTCTCTGTTGTTTTGATACAAAACAAAACCAAAAAAAAAGAGAGACCTAACCATCCTCCTTGGACATTCTCAGCTAGACTGTTTGTTGATATACTGCACAAACAGGGAAGCCTTTGTGGTGTGATCTGTGCTCACTTTGAGATGCTGTCTAGGTTTCTTGGTTGAAGACAAAAATCAGACAAAGCGGCTGCAACATCTGCTTTGGTTTGTAATACAGTAAAAAAAAAAAAAAGAATACTGCAGTCTGAAACGGTTTATCATACAACAGTGAAATAAACTTTCAAATGTCCATCTTGCCACGCCAGGCTTCAGACAGTGTATAAAACAAATCAACTACATTCAGCTCACATTTTGTGGAATATGTTAATACTGGAGTTATTGTGTAACATCACTCGGTACCCGAACAGACCGTTTTAGTACCTCTCATAGTTGGTCGTATCACAATTGTACCAAAGAAATGTGTACGTCCAACAAATCGATGTCCAGGAAAAGACTTCAAAATTTTGCGGCAAGACAATCTCTTAACTTATACTGTTAAGAAAGAGAAAAAAAAAAGAGAGAGTTCTAGTGTACGGAACAACGTTTAAAATTAATCACTTTTGTTTATTGTAGAACAGAATAACAAAAGTTAAAAAGCAGATAAAAAAAAGCTAACTCGTCTCAATACATTTTACTAAAACGAGTCGTCTCCGTTAATTCTGATGGCGAAAATTTTTTTTAAAAAAAAAAACAACCAAAGTAATGCTGCTGTCAGGGTTCAGCAACAGTAGTAAAAAATAATTGTGCTAAAAATCATCTTTTTTCTTTTTTCCTGAGAATGTCCAAGCTTGAAGATGCTGATAAATTTATTACTAGGTGTGTACTGGCGAATATTAGAGCTGGTGTCTTCAAAGGCTTCTCATCTCTAAGCCCCAAATTACTACACTTTGAATATTCTGTTTCATTTTAATACAAAATAATCTCTATAGAATTAATAGCTTTCCAGTGTAATAAAAAAATTTTTTTTTAAAAAAAAAAAAAGAAATTTACTGCTAAAGTTTAGTCTTTTTTTATGAAAATTTATTCAAATAATAATGTCCTGAGTAAGTAGCACGTCTCCCACCCACCGAAGGGAAGGGAAGCGATAATACTTACTAAATCGAACGTGCTTATCTCCCTTTCTCTAGAGATCACCAATTGGAAAACAGCTAGACAAGTATTTAACTATATAAATATGGAATTTAATTTATTTTTTAATCCGCATAATTAGAGGGATTTCTAACAGTAAAAATACCGATTTATCGCCTCTACTGAACTCTTATGATGGAGTTAATCTACCCAGGTTGATTACATGTAAGTTTCTCTAATCTTGTACTAAAACAAAGCATTGTTGGGCCACTCTCAGTGTTTGCCTATTTATTTATTTATTTAAAAATTAAATCTAGCTAAATGATTAAATTTGCTTGTTTTGTTACTGCAGGTGACACTGAGTCAACTCGATAATTTTTGTAGTGTTCCAGTATTGAAATATCGCAGGATTTACAATTTGTCGTTTATTTGTATCGTAAACTATGTTAAGAGGAGATAACCCTTAGGGCCAAATTATAAGCAAGCATTCGCATATAAGTCATTTATTTATTGTGTTACATTCAAACTTGTTCTCTGTGAATTGTCAATAAAGAACACAATTGATGTGGTTCACTGAAGAATATTACTACTAAGTCAGTGAGACGTGTGTTTTGCTTGAAATACTCGTACATTTGATTTTTCCCTTAATCATCATTAACTTTCTTACTGACCTTGAAGAAAGAAAAGTTTAATACTCTTATTTTATTTACATAATTTACATTAACTAAATTTTTAAAAAATTAAATAGTATAAATATGCACAACATTAAAGTAGTTTTTTTTGTGTGTTTAAAGTCTATTTTTGATTTTGGTCATAAGTAAATTTCCTGCTTGCTCTTCACCGCAAGTCTTGAGTGAGAGAATTACTATAGCAAGAAAATAACTTTGGTTACACATCTGTGGAGTCTCATCACTCAATTTATCTATTCAGTTGTAAAATGAATTCAACAGTCTCCTTTTGTTTTTGTTTTTTTCAGTATTTACCATACCCAAAAAACTTACATATCATTTCTATCCACCAATGTAAATTATGTAAAAATATCAAAATTTCCCTTTTTTTTTTTTTTTTTTTAATTAAAAGGAAGAACAACAAAAAAATTATATTCTTCTTCCTCTGACCAGTGCTTCTTTGTGGCTAAAACATGTATTTACAAAAAATATATTGTGTATAAACTACAGTTAATTTTAATAAAAAAAACACTTAATATTTCTTACTGAAATGCTCATATCTTTGGAAAGAGTTCCTATTGTACTATTAAATCACACAAAGGGGGATAACTAAATTATTTATTTATTTAATACTGTTTCATAGCCTGGGTCATTATTAGATAGCATACAAATCAGTGAAGACGACAAGTAAAATTGACATCTATAAGGGCTGTTGTTGTGTCACGCACTGACATCCAAATTGAAGACAACCCTGGTCGGGAACACCTGTCTGCTAGGAAGCACTGCCAATCTTATGTCACAAATGGCCTGTCACTTCTGACTTCAGCAGGTAAAGCCACACTAGAGGGAGGAAGTCCTCAATGGCTGGTGAAGAAGAGTGGCAAGCAGTACATCAAGCAGAGCCGGACCGTCATAATGGTTTATTCCTCCAATTCTATGCGCCTGAGAAACTCTCTTTCTCAAATCTCCATCAATGCAAACCTAATGACCGCTTGCATTTTCAATTTATTTGGGCCCCTGATATTAGGTAGGGTATTAAACAGGGCCAATAACAAGCTTGCTTTTAGTGAGCTGGGGAGGCATTCTTTTCAGCAATAAACCCCATCACTTGTCATCCAGAGAGTGTGGAAAAACAAACAAACAAATGGGTCAGGTTATATAAAAGGCCAATATAAAAGTTAAAAATAATAAAAAAAAATATTTAAGAAAATGTGCAAAGAACCTCAATAAAATAGAAACTCGATTTTAAATAATCCATTTAAAAATAAATACATACCAGAGATGTTCAAGTGAAACTTGGGAGTGAGGGCAGATACCATAACAGTGATGCTATCTGAGCCAGGCTTCATTTGAATGTCTGCAGTAGTATACGTGGAATGCTGAATTTCTATAATAGTGATCTATACGTGGTTGTCAGAAAAGTTAAAATATGCAGTGTTCCAAGTAAAGGTGCATATTGTATCTCTAAATTCCACACCTGCCAGTGAAGCCCTTAGTTAAATGAAGACATGAGGTATTTCCATTGCTCTTCGTCCTGCCTGCTTTATCTTAAGGTACAGTCTGGTCACATCTGTTGGTGAAAAGGAAAAAAGGGGAGAGGAAAAAATCCCGTTACTCCGTTTGATGTGTGTTAGAAAATAAATGCCGTAGGTAAGCTCTACCATGGCAATGCACAGCTCAGGCAACCTGGATCTCCAGATTTGCAGAAGCATGTGGATGTTCGTCAATGATTCAAAAAGAAATCTGCTGCTCTCTAGGAGAGCCTACTACTGTTATCACGTGGATCTTGCACTGGCAGTTGGGATTTGACTAGCATGTTTAATATAAGTAATACTTGATCCATCTTTTTGTCTAAAGACTGTACCTGAAAAATAAAACAGAGTACAGCACTTACTACCGTATCATTTACCCAAGGCATTTAAAACTTAACACTTCACACAGAGTTTGGCAGATTCTGACAACTCATCCTAATTTCTTTTTTCTAAATAATCAACTTGAAAGATTCATAGTAAATCGGCACACATCGGAGAAATTGCAAGATTAATAATAAAACGAGATACCATGCTACAGGGTTGAGGATGTCAAGGGAGGCTATTCAAACAAAGTCAGAGCAAACATCAGAACTGTCTGAACAGTACATTTCTATTCAAGAACTTTGTTTTGCAGATATGAAAGCATTGCAAGACTCTTGTATTTGGAAGTCAACCAGTTATCAACAAGCTTTGGGCATTTTGATCGGATTTTAACAGCCCCCTTTTTAAATGCAGGATGTTACTGGTTATCTCCCCTTATTGTCAGATGTTCCTGTTGCCCCACCTTGCCCCACCCACTGTGCAGAGAAGTGAAAAAACAAATGAGGCATGCATTACTCATCACACCAATTAATTCTCCTTTTCAGATACTCAACCAGTTCTCCTATATCCATGTTTTGCAGCAAGTAAAAATATATATTTAGAGAAAAAATTAACAGTCTGTAAAGAGATAGCAGAAAAATAAAATTTAAGGTCCGTCGTGAAATATTGTGCTTTCTGAGTCACTGTTACTATTTTCAGTGAGAAATAAAGTCCAGACGTTCGTTTGTTTGTTTGTTTGCTGACTGTTTTGGGTCACTGTTACCACCCCTCTTTCAGCAAAGGCGTTGGGAATTTGACCCTGCTGATTTTACCTAGCACAGATTAGTTCAACTGCACACCATTTCCTTCTTGAACCCCTTTTTTTTAATACAAGGAACTCCAACGAAGTGCAACTGTAATCAGGTTTTTTCAGGATCTCTGGTGTGTGTTTCAGTTTGACTCCCTCCCAATTTTCCACAATGTGTGTGTGTGTGTGTGTGCGCGCGCATGTGTAGCCACCTTGCAACATATAAAAGTTGTGTCAGTATCAACAATTGTCTCCACTTTCAATTTCCATATATTTTAATCCACTATGGCTGGCTCTTTCTAACACACTGAAAATTGAGTCACAGAGGTGATTTTCATCCTTAAAAAAACAACAAAACTATTTTCATCAGCTCCCATTACCTGACTCTCCATTCGGGCAATCCTGGTACACATTGTTAGCCTGTCTTTCTCTTTGTTGTTCCCAAGGTAAAGGGGTTTTCCTAGGGTCTGGTCAAGTCTGAAACATGAGGCGAGCCGTTAGTGCCGCTTTTCAA
This sequence comes from Nautilus pompilius, assembly GCA_018389105.1. Lineage (NCBI taxonomy): Eukaryota > Metazoa > Mollusca > Cephalopoda > Nautilida > Nautilidae > Nautilus > Nautilus pompilius. The sequence goes on along the minus strand of JACATO010000350.1, from coordinate 522,812 downwards.
ACAAAATGTCTTGGACACAGGCTGTTTGTTACAAGCCGGAAAGAAGTGGCACAGAAAAATTCACCAGAAGTGTAACCGAGTCATTGTCAAAGATGTTCTTTTTTTTCATTTTTCTAACCTCACCTTCTCTGTAACTCTTTAATCCTAACCATCATGTTTAAGTGCCCCTGCGAGTACTGCTCTATGACATCTCTAACATCGTAAGGTTTGCGGGCTTGCTGGAAAAAAAAAGCAGAAGAAAATGTTGCAGATCGTGGTTTTGGTCATCGTGCATTCTACGCTGCTCAGGGTTCAGATAAGAGCAAAGGGGGAGACTACTTCGGCTTTAGCCGTGCAAAAACTTCAAACAATTTCCGTTTCCGTAATCAGCGCTATAAGATCTGAGACATTTGGAAGCTTTTCTCTTTTTTGTAATCTAACGGCAAGAGTGTGCATGCACGCAATACTGAGTCAGAAATGTCACGGGTCGCATCCTCGTGTATCCTCGGAGGATGGCACAAGCTTTCAGAAACTCTATCTGTTTATTAAATTGATTAGCTCCATCAAAACTGACAACCCACAACGGTATTAGAATTCCACACCAACAGAACAGCCCTGGATTGATTTGTGCCGTTTCTTTGATCTGCAGCTACTAGCAGCAGCATTTCAGATAACTTTCAGTGTTTATTTCCAAACTTCTCCACACATTTGATCTCTCTTTTCTAAATAATCCGTCACGCTCTACAATGAGTCCAGTACTCTTGTGAATAAATTAAAGGTGCCTTAGATTTCAAGGTACTGACATCTGCGGTGGGTTCACGCACTGGGTCACAGGGAAAGCAAATTCAAGTCTGAATCCTTCAAGGGGCCTTTTTGTGCTGTCTTGATTCTACTTATTAACTTCTTTTTTGACTAAGGGTTAAATCAATCAAAAAGTGAGAATAAAAATTACATGTGGCAGCCCTATTAACAATTATTCTCTAATTCCCTGGCAGACCTTGAATAAGCCACGATGGTCTCCTCAGGACGTTTCCTTTGATGGATGTACTGATGTCAGTAGGCAGGTTCAAAGAAGAAGAATCCCACAAAAATAAACAAGAGATGGATATCAGTAGAGTACAGACCTGGAATTTCCTCCTGGCTACGAAGAATTTTATTTTCCTTATCACCCGGATCATCGTTTTATGGGCCTCTGTGAGTCTGAAGGAAAAGTGAGGATGAACATCAGTTAGGTGTGTAGCAGTGTGAAGAATTAGCGCTTAATACAAAGGAGTGTGTCCAAGATAGGAAGACAGCTGGTCCTTTCAAAGGGTCCCCACACAAATGCAGCTGCCAGCCATCATAAGATATTTGACTTCACTAAGCACTGCCCTGGCCAACCCTCCTCAAATCTAATGCTTTCAGGCATTGCTTATACAATGGCATCCAAAATTATGGCATCACTTTGTGGTTTTAAACAAGATATTAAATGTCTGCTGAGCCACTATCTTAAAATAATAAAAAAAACACTTTAAAGTATTTAAGTAAAATAAGGCAAAGTAAGTGTTGCCATGGTGTTCACAGGGCCTCTTTACGGAAGAGCCTCTTCCAGGTAGCAGTAAGGTCTTGAGCACTAAGACCATAAACTCCAATAAACACTCATTCTGCAGTAGCGTTTTGTCTAAAGATTATTATTTTAACAAGAAAAACCAGCCACACACAAAAAAAACAAATGCTTAAATACTGCAGTAGCCACAGTATAATTGCACAGACAACAAGGAAACAGCAGAACCGTTCTGGGTGATGCAATAATTTTGGCCATCGTTGTATATTTGATTCCCTTTTGTGGGGAGGGTGGTGCTGGCTCTGAGGTGTCCAAGGTTATGAAAGCGTGACAATTTACGTCAAACAAAAAATAGTTTCACATTATGTTAGTTTAGTTAACCAGATTTTTCTTACTGTAAGATGCCATGTGTTACGTCGTTATTTATCTATCTCTTTTTAACAGACCGAGCGCAGATACCAGGCGACAGGAGAATGAGGTTTATCTGCCCGTTTCCAGGAAGCACTCATTTGGTCACTTGCAACCAAACACGAAACACTTGTTTTCAAGAGTGCACGAAGGGTTAGTTTTGTGAGCGTTTTATCTAAGATCCAACACGTTCCCCTAGGAGTAGAGTAGGCTTACTGTTCTGGTCGTGATACATTGGAGTGTTGGTCCTGGTCGTTATCCCCATCATCTAGAGAGGCATCACTCATTTCTGAGGTTATACAACTCCGAGCTGCATTTTCTCTTCCGCTAAATTTTGTAGGAGTAGCTGCAATATATATATTTATATATACACAGAGAGTTTTGTCAGTTTAATTATTAAAAGAAGCCATAAACTCATCAATGTTTGCACTCACAAAAAAATAGTAGTAGTAATAGTAAAAAAAGAAAAACAACAGTTCATTAACCATAGTATTCTCATTTGTGGCCAATTGGAAAATCAATCTGACACTCATCCTCCAGCAGCATTTTGCAACTAGAAGAGATGAGTATGCCATCACCTTGGATGAAAATACATCGAGAAGACATGCCGGGCGCAGACCGTTCTGACTGACCTCCCACTTTGATCTGTACCAAAGCATCTCCACATTCTCACCACTGCTCTTTGAATTCTGATCAGTTCAATCGCACAATGCTCCACTGCGTGAGGCAAACAAAGCTTAAGCATTTTGTCTATCAGCAATTGTCAGACCTTGCATTTCCCCACAGAACTATAATCAAAACGTTACTGTAAATAATGAACTAAGTAGCTTTGTTAACTGCGTTGCATCACGTAGCCAGCCTAATGCTGAGCTGTTTCTTTTCATCTCTCTCTCTCACCAATTTAGAAAGCAGGAATTCTTAAAGCCATTTGATTTAATCTGTCTAGGTCAAATATAACAGAAAAACCTGTTTTGGGAGGGAGAGAAGAAAGAGGATGAAAGCGGGATGGTGGTACAATCCAATAGTGGTCATAAGAGGAGGAACCAAAATTGCAACACTATTAATTATAGAAACTTAGCAAGTCTGAAAAATGTAGGCAAGAGGTTTCCATTTTTATCGCCACACCGGTGTCATACTGCATGTGGACTGAACACTTTTACAGCCAACAAAGTTCCACTTCAGACGCTGTTGTTATTACACGTTTTGTTAGTACTGGGCCCCGATCTATTCAGAGGCTGTTTATACATAAGAGCACAAGTGTTATTTCTTTAAGAGGAGGAAAACGTGTGGTAAATAAATCAGATAAGAAGCCTTTAGAAGTTGAGGTCTCCTCCAAGGAGCTCAAGAGCGCCACTTACTTTGCCTGAATGTTTCCAAATATCCAGACAGAGATGAACAGCTCTCCTGGCGGTCCAGTGAGTAGTTGGGGTTGGGGCTTTTAGAAATCCGCCGTTTCTTCAGTAAGCTGGCACGCTTGGCTACTCGGAACAGCGAGGAGGTGGACGAAGAGTTTGTGGTGGTGTTTGCCTGCTGCGGTCGGGACTGCCTCTCCTGACGACTCTTCTCTTGTATGTGGATCATCCAGGTTGCAACTGAGTTGAATGATGGCTCTGCTGCCTGGCAACGCCACAGACACTGGGAAGAAAAAGAGAGATGGAGATATTAAGGATAACTGATGTTTCTACAGGACAAAGGATTTCAATAAACTTGATTCTTCTAGGTGTAAATTCATTTCAAGCATTACCAAACTGGCGCATAAATCTCGTTCAAAGACGAAGCATGTACGGGAAAAAAATTTCAGTTTACCATAATCAACACTAAGAATTAAACAAACATTTAATCTGTTAACTAGCCAAGTATCTATTAAAGGAACACACTCGGGAGTGTTAGAGAGATTGATAAAAGGTAGTTTTTTTTGTTTTTTTAAAACTTTCCTGGATATGACAGCAATCCTTGGAATTTACAGCAACATTAAAAGATACTATAATCCAGGTGAAATTTTAAAAAAAAACTTCAACCTGTCATGGAGAAAATGCTGAGGTCAGCCACAAAAAACTGTGATTAACATCACCTATGTGGACGAGGCTACATTTATTTGCAAGAGATCAGCTTTAATTTTCTTTCTGTACTTTGGACACAGGTGAGCAGGAATCAGGCTGTTATTATGGGGTCTACTTTTCATTGAAACTACTTCAAAAAAGATATGGAGGTTAATAAGGGAGCATTTAATGAAATAAATTCTGTATGTTAAGAGAGGCCTTTCTTGGATATCAAATCATTACACAACCACCCATCACCCTGTTTCATGTTTTATAATTGGTTTGCTTATTTAGCTATGTTTGTGTGTGAAATACTTTTATTTGAAATTAAGTACACAGTGATATGCTTTTAAAAAAAAGAAAAATAAATGAGGACTAACAGTGGAGATGTAAAATAAACCAACATAGCCACGTTGTTTCCTGTCTGGACGATGTACTAAACTTCTAGGCAAGTTAAGGAAAATAAAATTAAAGCATCTAAATCGCATAAATCAGTAATTTACAGCTTTAAAAACTATGCAGAATAAAAAATAACACTTTAAGGGCGCCAACGAGAGCTTTCTCTATAACATGAAAGACGAGTGGTGAAAAGTGCAATCTTCCCTTCAGACACAAGGTGTAAAACATTTCCGAGTTATCTCCCCATCACAGCCTATTCTAAGAGTTAACCTTTTTAATTTTTATTTGGTTAAGATTCCACAACAACAGCTACCACAGGGGGTTTGCTTTTTTCGCTAGGGTGCAGAAAGAAGTTTTAAAGTTCCGCTGGCCCAAACCTGAATGAGATTCGCTGCTGTGGGAATCTGCCTATTGAAATGTTTCTGCCGCTGTTTCTGCTGCACTTTTAGAGCAAACCCTGAACCTAAGATGCCCTGAAAGAAAGGAGAAATATTAATACTTTCCATCGTGTCTTTGGACGGACGGACGGCACTTATCGTAATCATTCTTAATACATCCAAAACAGACACCGGGTGTCAGGGTCCAATGAACAGCCGCTGACCTAACCTACCACTGACAAGATGTTTGGGCTGGTTTGTTTCCAGTCATTGCGATGATGATGACAGGTGTATTTACTATAAACATGAACAGAGATTGCTGTCCCGTTTTTGTCTCAGCATATCTTATTCTGAAGTATTCAACGCCATTTTACAGTCCACCCACCCCAAAAACCCGCGTCGAAACTTAAGCGCAAAAGGAGAAGTAGTTATGTGTACCAGGGATGATCTTACTGTTCAAAATTCTTTTTTTTTTTTGAAAACCACAAAGTTAAAAACATCTGACATTATTTAAGGAAAACATCTCTCTTGAAAAGGTGCCGGATGGGCACCCTGCCAGCCTTAGAATGCTAGGGTCTTCTGGATTCAATACTTCTTCAGAAAGACTGTAGAGAATTCTACTGCAGGTTTATCATCTGTTAATATATCAGCAGCGATTAAATCAACAGCTGCTGCTGGAATATATTTGCATAAGAGTTTCCTCCTCACACAAGTGCCCTAACACCGGCAGACAGCGCCATGTAAAGGTTTTTCAGAACAGTTGGCGGTGTTTTGTGTATGGAAGGATGCACTGTCCACATGTATAAGGAACGTTCGAATGGAACCTAGCCATGACAATTCTCTTTTCACTTCATTTGAATGTCCCTGGTAACTTGCTAAGAGGAATCACCACAAAAAATAGGAAAAAAAAATCAATAAATAAATAATAATAATAATAATAAGAAAACTCCACAGAGTAAACACGTGCCTGAGTTGTAGCAGTTGGTATTGTGAGATACCGCTAACAGAAAAGAGAAATAAGTATTTCAATTTGGTTTGCTACTAACTGCATGACTATAACGAAGCAGAGGTTTAGTTTTGGCTTTTTCCGTCACTCTGTTAACATTAACAAAACTAACCAGTGAACAACCTTCCTTTCGGTAAAGTCTCCCTATTGTAGCAGTGCCAAAATGCTGCTAATATAACAGTCTGAAAAACTTAGAAACGTGTGGTCTAAAGACCAGTTCAAAACACTTATAATAATAATAATAATAATAATATTAATAATAATAATAATAAAACACACACCCAGTGTGAAGCATCTTATGCCCACAAAGAAGTCATCAAAACTAAAGCCTTGATGATGACATCAAGGAGAGTTTCCCTGAAACGTGTGTTAATTAGTTATATCACGACTAATGCATCTAAAAAAGAATGGAAGGTTCTAGAAGAGACTTTCCGCAGAACATCTGTGATTAATCTCCACAGAGGGCTCCTTCTGTCAGCAGGTGGGTTTGAAAAAGAAGATTACCGCTAATAAGGTGATGGGAGATGTTGTGTGAACTAAAAGTCTATCACCAATACCATTCCGTTCTTAGCATGGCTGCAATCACGATCAAACACATTTTATACCTTAAAAAAAAATGTCCCATAGAAATTTACATCATCTGTCGTGTTCCAGGTATCTAGAAAAGGGTCCTGAAACACGAACACACACACATACACATGCACACACTCACGCACGCACACACGAGTATATATATATATATATATTTATTTTTCATGCTTGGCCATTCAGAAAGATGGTAAATGGTAAATTGGTCCAGCATATGGTGGCTGAAATGGAGGACCAGGATAAAATTCATACCAAAATATTACACCAAACCGAGGCTGGCTTTACATCTTCCGTCGAATGAGGCCTGGAGCTCAGCGCTGGATTATTTATGAAACCTGGGAAAATGTTGTTCTCAAATTCTTCTGTTTAATTTTTATTTGTTTTCTTAATGTCCTTATTGTAAGACTGGCATTCAGATGACAACGAGCAATAGTTCTGCAGCTAGATAAGCATAAGCTGTCATTTCCATGGATGCCCTTAAACCTGCAGAAAACAATGGAGTCCTACAAGTGAATTTCTCAGTAACATCTCTTTGGCACTCAAACTGCTACCATTGCAGATGCGGATTCACAGAACATGTTTTCTGTAACTAAAAACAAGACATATTTTGTTGAACCCCCTGTCCTGACTTTCACGGTCTGAGGACATCTCTAGGCGGTGGTGACGGTTTAGGGAGTTTCAGCCTCGGTACAGTGGAGGAGAGGGGGTGGGTTCCTTGAATGATGGTCTGGATACGAGCCAGTCAGGGGTTACCAATGGAATTTCCTCCAACGTGTAAAAGAACTCTTCATTTTCAGATGTGGCCAACTGGTTGGGAAGCGTGTGAAGAAACCGTGCCAGGACGGCACATCAGACTGGGTTGCCCCCTCAACTGTGGCAGCCAACAACCCCAACCCCAACTCTAACCACTGGACCACCAGCCAGCCAAAGCTATATTTAAAAGAGGAGATACAAAAAGTGGGTTTGTGCAGTCATTAATGAAAGTTTTTGCAGCTTGGCCACCATTGAAAGCTGACAAGATGCTAGAAATAACAAACATGCCAAACAGGCTTGGAAGGAATCCATACATGAAAACAGGTACCAGATTATTATTAGAATGTGTCCAGCGCAGATTTTCTAGAATGTTTCTAGGAGTCGAACAAAGGTTGAAAAAGCAATTTAGAAACAGTAGATAGCGGAGCACAAGTATAACTTGGCCAAAGTATTGGCATATGGCTTTATGTTAGAAAAACTTATTTCAGCAATAAAGGTGTAAACGTTTAGAATGAATACTAGTAGAAGTTGTCACCAATGGTTGTATAAATCAATTTAAAAGGCATATTCATGGGTATTTATTTTGTATGATGGGAGGTGATGTCTAATCCATTATGGCTTTCTTCCTGTTCTCAGTAACCAAACTAAACCAAAGTATTATATCACCTGGCACATGTACACTGTTGAAGCGGTGTTGAAAGAATTCCAGGAACACTTAATACAAACAGCTACCTCACCATAGCTCAACTGACTTAGCATACTTCTGATGAGTGCCAGAGAGGCGATGGATATTCTACTGCTCGTTCTGGAGCAGCTGTAGTTTTTGATGTAGGATGGTGGTTACGCAAAACTCTTTGTTCAAGTTTGTCTTAAAGATGCTCAGTTAGTACTCGAGGCTACCCAAGGTACTGCTTAAACACCCTGACTTTGTAGAAAGTTACTAGGTGTACTCCGTGTCATAACTGAGCCATGCCTCTGCAAGAACCTGCATCACAGAGTAACTGAAAGGTCTGTAAACCTTTGTCTGACCACTGCTGCGACTCGTCAATAAATAGTTAAGACTCTACACTAGTTGTCAAACTATGTGGTATAGGCAAAGGGCTGATTGTACCTGGCATCTGGATCCGATGCACCTAACTGTTTGGTCACTGGCAACCATGTGCAAGGCATTTGGCAGTTGCTTTTGCAGTGCTGTAGATCTGAAGTTGTGTAGAGCTGACAGAATTGCAGAGCCATTTAGGGAACAACTGGAACCCTTCAGATTTATTGGTAGCAAGACCAAATATTAAAACGATTTACTCCAAGCCTTCTGCCAACTTTTCTCACAGATACAATCTCATTCAGACACCCAACAAACAGCCTGGTCCTGTTACTCCCTCTCCTTTACCCAGAGGCAATTAGAAAAGTGCAAGATATTAATTATCTAAGGCATGCTGTTCATGGATTTAATACTTCCATTGGCAACATAAAACTGTACACATTTCTGTTTGTGGCTGATATGGAAAGCATTTAATATCGGCCTACTATTTTATATTTTTTTTTCACAAAGGCAGGTCATTGTTGCTTTGCATTATGCAAAAGATAAACAAAGCAATGTGTATTGGCAAATTCAACTGTGACCAGTTAATCGTATATGCCCTAAAAAAGTCCATTAACATTTAAAAAAACTGTCAGTGTTTCTTGAATTCTTGCACGCATGCACGCACACACACACACAAAACATTCTGCCGACTAAAGTTAATTAGAGATCGGGCTAAGTGGTTACCATTGCTCGACAAACCTTGTCAAAGTTAATGTTTGCATGTGGTCAGAAAAAATAAAGAGCAGTGGTCACTTACAGCCGGAAGAGCAAAGAATGAGATGGCAAACACAGAGAAGCAGGAGGCGACGATTCTGCCCATCCACGTCTGTGGGACAGGATCTCCGTAACCGATGGTAGTGACAGTGATCTGAAAGGATCAAACCGAAACAATTACTTTATTTTACACTGAATAAATTTGGACAATTTTCGCTCTCTCTCCTCTCGGAGAAATGAGGCTGTCCTTTATAATTGTTATTATATATTATATTTTATTATGCTGGTAGCTGCAACGGTTTAAAAATAAAAAACAACAAAAAACCAACCCACGATACAGCAGTTGGTGTGTTAGAAGTGCGAAGAGAGACAGAGGAAGTTGGGTGTGTATGCAAACCAGCGGGCAGCACATGATACGGGTTTAAGCTGATATCAACAGGAGACCAGAAGGCAAGTTTTTATCTAGCAGGGACTAAAGAAAGCACACCTGGCAGCTAGAAAAGACTGGACAGGGCACCAACCATACCTTTCCCAAACTAGTGGAAGGACAGAAAACACAAAAGTCCAATCTTAGCATTCATGCCTTACCATAATTTTCAGTTTCATGCATTTAAATGGCAGTCTTAATATACCTGTTTTCAAATTTCTTTTATCGTATTCTGCCTTCTTTTACACATGGCAGAGTTCTTTTATCAGACAGGGATACAGAATCAATAACCAATCAGTATGGTAAACAGAAAGTTAGGCTTATTAAACAAAACCACTGGAGTGAAAACAAATTCCTCTACACACAGACTTTTGGTCAGACCTATTAGTTTCTTTTTGAGTAAACTTTCCAGTGTTTTGGCATCGTCTTGTTAAAAATGTCCAGGGGTTGGAGAGAAGAGCACAAGGGCGATTTAACATAGAATGATTTGGGAACTGAAGGATCTCCACTATTCTAAATATTTAAAAATATATATATATAAATATATGTGTTTAGTAAATTAAACTTTCAAGCCTTGCCTATTTAATATTAGAGTGAGTTTGCACACAGACTTAGAGAAAACATAACTAACCAAAAGTATCACGCACAGCCACCGGGGACACCTGTTGACTAGCATCAGTCAGATGACTGATCTATACAAGCTGACCACACGACTTAACCGGTAAACAAAGCGACATAACTGCATATCTGCTGAAACGAACCCATTAGCTACTCAACAAATCCTTAAAGCTTTGATCGGGGCTTTTGCTTCCAGTCTCCTCACCATCAATAAACTACGCCATGAATCAGAAGTTGCCAGTCTCTTTTTAACATCATGCTAGGCATCTTTATAAGGAAGACCACCTCTGGTTCCCCACCCCAGAGTAGACAGTAATTGTTTAAGATAAGAAGATTAGCTTGGGCATCACCCCCCCCCGATCAACTTTAGCTTTAATTTAGTCCTGAGAAAATGTTGTTTGTCACACAGTGGTTAACCTACTGAAAAACTATGCCTGTAGTGGTCCTGATGGAACAACCTAATACCCGGCACGTGTGAAAGTGACAGGGGTCCTCCCGATGTGACTCACGGGGCGTGCACAGTGAACTTACCACTCCCCACCACAAAGCGTCTGCGTAGCTGGTGAAAGGCTTCTCTCCAGTATCTTTTACAGCATCTTTCTCAGAAAGGTACACGAAGTAAGACGAAAAGATCAGACCCAAAAACCCTATGTACAATGTGGTGATCAGCTCCTAGGTACAAAAAATAAATAAATAAATTAATAATAAACAATAAATAAATGAAAACAGCATCCACAAATTAAATCTGTTCCCCTTAATGTATTTTAATTAATTCTTTCAATAGTTAAACCCGTCAAAATCGCTGTTGGGGATTTTTTTTTTTAAAAGAAAGTAAAGTAAACAACTCTCATCTGGAAAAACTGAGGGTGTTTGCTTTTCAAAACCATTAAACTATTTGGCTTGTCATCTGCACACAATGCCTTTATTTTACAACACACGTTTCAAAAACCTAGCTGACACAACAGAGAGGAAGCACAGAGCACCGGTTTCTGTTAAAACAGACACCTGCTACATTTCGAAAGACACCTTAGAAGATTGCCTGAGGAGGCAGTGGTCACACCAGAAAAGCGATACGGACCTCTTGCTACTTGGCTGCCATGGTGAATACGGCCTAGAGTCGCGAAAGAGTCGGTGAATGGTGACCCGAAAGTCGTGTGACAATGAGAAGTTTAGGTGAACTTTTTTTTTTGCTTGCCTGTCTGCAATTTTGGATCTTAGTTGCTACGTATATTAAAGTTGCAGCAGAGACAGCTTGAGCTAGTACATGTGCATGCGTGTGTGTGTGTGTGTGGTATGAATAGTCCCATTTGAGCAACAATGGATTAAGCTCTTGGCTCCATCTATTGAACAGTCATCAACAAAATAGAGTTTACTGCCAAACCTTTAAGAAAAAATGAATCAGCTGAGCGTAATGGCACCGTAGCCCAAATATAGGAAATTTCTAGCATGGACTACTAAGATAAATTGTTCAGTCTCTTCTGTTTGAAGTGAGTACCTCCTCCTGGGAACTTACCTGTCTGTGGATATAAACAACTGAGCCCAAAAGTCGCCAGGTGCCCCCTTGCCTGTCAACATGCAACATGCGCAGAATCTGTAAAAATCTAACGCCTCTGAAAGAAAGAGAAAAAAGAACAACGGTTAATATTTCAAATGCGAGAAGCCTGCCATTCCACTGAAAAGCCTCCTACACTGTGGATCAATGGGATGTGAATTTACAAAAAAGGAAAAAAAATTACCTTTCACCATTTCAAAATATAAATAATAACAAAAAAATAAAAATTTTTAATTGTTTAGATTTCACCGCATAGAAAATGACTTTCCCCAGAGAAAAATATTAAGTATTCTAAGTTGGCTTGCTCTTGCAGATCTTTTTTGTTCAATGCAAGAAAACAGATAGATTTATTATTTTTGCTTTTATTGTTGTCTATAAAAATGTTTTATCCTCTTTGCATGCTTCATATGATGCATTCACAAGTGCTCGCACTAGCAGCTATTCAGTTTGGGTAGACTAGAATAACTATGTGATGATTTCAAAATGTGTGCATGGATGCAAATAGCAGCTTATACACTGTGGGTGGTTTCCATCGGTTAAAAGCAAGATGGCCGACATGTTTTCACTGATTCTTACACCTCAGAATATGGACATGTCATGTATGCAGTTTAAAACTTAAAAACGTTTACTTGCAAATCCACATGGCCATTTTTGGCCTCTGATGTTGGGGTATTTCTTTGTCACATGTTTAGCAAAGGCATCTCCATAACAGACAACTGCAGAGGGGTAATGAATGGCGGAAAGCCCATACTCTATATTCTGGTTGTATTCCACACCATGTTTAACTTGGTGACTCTTAAATTCCAAATATGGCTTCATGCACTGTACGACATGATCAAATGCCCACTTTGGTTTAACTGGTGACCAAAAAACAAACAAACAAATAAAAATAGACCATTTCTGACATGTTTGGAATCTAAATAAAACATTGTCGCAGGAACTCAAGTTTCATGGCAACAGCTATCTTGTGCATGGAATAATGCATTATTATTTTTTTTACCCAATAACTCTATGGTTGAGACCCAGTATCTTTGAAAGCAGTGCAAACTGGGGATTACAACTTTGCAAACCTTTTTCTGGGTGTTCGGTTGTTCAGTGAAACCCCAGCAGAAGTTTCATCAAAATAGGAGGATGAGGTATGGCACTTTCTAAAAATTTAATGCAGAATAACTCACAGAGTAATATTGAAGACACTGGCTTCATTTCTGAATCCCCTTTCTTTTAAAAAATACTCCCTGAATCACTAGCATAGCCAAGGGGGTCTTTTGGGATTCAAACACTCCCCCACCCCTGGAATCGTGCCACCAATTTTCTTTTTCATAATTCAAACTTGAAAAAAAAAATAATTAGTATCGTATATGACAAATTTGGCGACTTTTATAATTAATATTTAAATATAATAAGCAATGTTAAACAATTTAAAAAATTTTTTTAAAATTAACGTATTGTTAATAGATCCACATCGATGATATTAAAAGTAAACACTGGCAGATCTAAAATCAACCCAAACAGAAGCTAAGAACAGATGTCGTAATCATTCACTTTATTGGGCACTCACTTGAAAGGCTCCAACCAACTGCCATTGTTTTGGGTAACTATTTGGTACTTCTGTCATCTATGACCTTTCACAGTGACCGAGGTCAAACAGACCCTGGTTATTGAAAGCGAACAAAGAGATTTTCCAAATTCTAGGTTTACTTTATATCCTTCTCTCATTCATAACTAACAACTTAAATGGATAACATCTCCCAAAATCCGGCTCCGGGGCCCGATTTTCATCGATCTTAAGAAAGATGGACAGAACAACTGGAATCAAGTCGGTCCGTAGTCTAGCGACGTTTAACTTTATCAAATATCTACAAGGAAGAACTCCAGATGTCAGTAAAGTTATTAAAGGGTTAACCAAACATCCAAGAAGAAAATTTTTTTGGTAATGAGTTTATTTTTTATCATTTTTTCAAAGATGAAGTTTATGATCATAAATAAAATAACTGCTTGTATACTTGTCTTTTTCTTATACTTCTTTAGATAATTGGCCACTGGAACTGGCACAAATAGAGTGTCTAACGTGGTGTAATATCGCTCTCTGTGATCTACACTTGAGACCTGCCTGCCTGGGTACCCGCTCAACATTTTATTTTCTCACTGGGTACAGGGGCAGTTATGTACTTCTATTGCCTGATCTAGTTTGTGATCTCTGTAATAGTTTCGATCAAACGGGGTGCTATAGGAAAATGGCTGGCTTTTGGCGCCATAAAACCTGGAAAAGGTGGTTAAAACAGACGTTTGCACTAATCTCATTACACGGTGACATCAGGCATTTCGCGTGGCACTCCCTGTATTGTAGCATCTGGCCCCTAATTGTAACTGCTGTGCAGCTCCAGTCAGCTCTATTTGAGAGAACTCTGGGATGCAGGTAGCCTGCTGGCCAGGCGAACATACGGGGCCAACCAAGGAGGTTATATATAATACCTCCTTGGGGGCCAAGCCACAGATCGTTCATGTCTGATGTCGAGTATTCGTGGAGTCTCAATACCTAGAAATGGTGGGATGAAATGAGCCTTAATGATCAAAGCAGATGTCTGTAAATAATTCAGGGACTGTGAAGGCGGTAATGGATTTTTTCTGTCACTTTCATTATGCAGCACTTTGCTACAATTGCAATCAATTGCCATTTTGAGTTTAAAACGCTGTAAAAGGTTCTCGGAATGGGCTCATTATTAATAACTGAAGGGGCCAAGCTCGGCCTATAATTAATGAGTAAAAGAACCGGACCTGACATGGGTTTTAGATTTTAGAAAAAAGTTCCGGTTCGGGTTGGGCTTTGGTAAATGTAAATGGACACAGGCCAGGGGCCAGGATTGGGACTTTAAAAATGGCCTGTGGAGGTTTTATAATCCACACACACACATTTTTTAACCTGCAGACTTTTTTCACATCCTTGTAGCTGAACAGATTCTGACATTTTTTTTACATAATTGTGAAATGGGAGATACATAAAAAGAGATATACAGTTGTCTCCTGGTATTCGCGGTGGCTACGTTCCTAGAGCACCCATGAAGAGTGAAAAACTGCGAATATTGGACGTGGTCCATAAAAATGCCTATAAACGTCAAAATATAACGTAAAATATAATAAAAAAATATAAGTAAGTATATAGTAATAATTTAATAAAAAACACAACACTCAGAGAAACACTCGAGATAGCTACATGCAGTAAACTGGGATGATGTGAGGCTGCTGGGCTGCATCTGCCTGAGACAGCGCCTCGTGGGCAGCAGCCAATCAGCAGCAAGGAGAAATGAATAACGCTCTCGGATTGGCTACTTTCAAACCTCCAACCAATAGCGTTTATTTTATATTGATATTTTGCTGAGTTTATGTTAGTATTTATATTACAAAATTAGTAAATTATATTGTGATTAATAATTTAGCGTTAAAAAGCGTGAAAAACTATATATTGCCAAGAAAAAAAGCCATAAAAAAATCGCGGAAGATATTTGCGATTCCGTGAATATGTGGGGGTTTCCACGAACAATTATTAGTTGGGTTCTAAGGAAAATTCTGCGAATAACCGGGGCTGCGCTTACGCCGGGAGGAGGGGTACCCCCAGATAAATCGTTGCCCCATCTACCATGGGAAAGCCCTGGCCACACCTCTGCCCAGAATAATGATCTCCAGCTGCTAAAAAAACAACAACAACAACTTACCAACACGCTCTTGAAAAAGCTCCTCATAAGCTGACGACTTAAGTCTCTTTAAAAATGTCTTAGTGCCAGTTCTGTTGATACCTGAGTAATGAGTCAGAACAGCTTTGGTAGGCTGATGTAAAATTGATTTCAGCAAGTAGGTGAGTCTGATTAATGTGCCACGGAGCCCCACACACGGCTTACCTTTGGTAGCATTGTGCTCAGTGCAGGTTGCAGTAGTAAACAGTAATTTTTTCAAGTTCTGCACATACCACAGTTTGCATCTTTAATCTGCTTGAGTTAAAATATACACATTTTTTTTTGGGTTGGGAGGCAAACAGACCTATTTTCTATACCGACAAAGTCCACCTCAGGTTAACAGTTATAAAATGCACCAGTAACTCGTTCAGAGCCTTTTCTGGTAATTTTCCTACAATTTTCATCTGAACCTAACCTAAGAACCGATTATCAATCACAGAGAATGCCATCCTGCTAGCTTACGGCAGACCACTATTTCTTATTGAAAGAAATGAAAATCCTACCAAAAAAAAAAACAAAGGAGAGAACCATTGCAGTGTTACCGATTCAACGATATTTTTTTACCGTATTGTTGATTAATAAATAAATATTTACCTCACTGTACATGTCTTTCACAGACAGTCCCTACTACAAACCTTTATTTCTTAGATGTGGGAGAAAACTAAAAAGTCCAAAAGCAACCCACAAGACCGGCTGGTAAAGGAAAACAAGAAGAAACCATGCTAGGAAGTAGTGTGCCAAAATGAGCTGGCCCTAAACAGGATTCAAAACTTTGGCATTCAATCGAAGCAGTCCAGCAGGCTAACCAGTAGACCACCATGCCACATACTGTGGACATAAACTACAATGCAGCTCCTGAAGATCGAGGATTTTAATGTTAGGCACAAGTAGTTTGTTCCTTGGGAACTGAAGTGAATATATTACATTTATAAAAATGACTTAAGTATATTTGAAATCACTTTTATGATTTTGGTTCTGCCTGGTAAAAAACGTATTATCCTTGGATGAATGTGTCTAGCTTGCTAGGTGAACAAGTAGCTGATCAACCATTGTGGTCGCACCAAATTTAAACTGAAAATGAAAGCGCTTCTTTAATAATGTTAGTGTTAGATCTCGCGGGCTCATTTATTTATTCCACACAAGTCTGACCTACACCATTTTCTTGTCAATGACTAAGGAAAATGGGGCATCAGGTAAAATTTTTAAAAAGAACTGAAACATTGCGACTGCACCCCTTCTCCAGGTAGAGCATCCAATTCAGCATAACCCAGTGAATGTTTCAAAAAAGAAAAGAAAAAAAATTACCCAACATGCAACAGTCATTTTTTTTTTGTTGTAATGACAATTGAGTGCCATTGAATATGTTATCAGTATTTAATAATCTCTTTGTTGTTGCTTCCATGAAAAAAAAGGAGGAGGAGGGAGGAGGAAACTTTAAAAGGCTTCATTCAAACTTGTAAATTAACATCAGTGAATTCCAGGCATTTAGAGCTTTTGTAGTTCTCCTTGATAACTAAAAATGCACTTTAGTATAATCTGAACTAGTGATTTGTAGAAGAAAACTAGAATTTCTGCTGTTTTGAAAATACTGTGGTTTAACAATGCTTCACACTTTTAAAGTTCTTACATGAGACTGAGACACTACGCTAGAGTGCCTGCAAGATACACAATTCATACTCCACTGTATAGAGTTACCTTATTGCTGATGTGGCGAACACCTGTCCATTGGAACCAACTGCTAATACCACTATCGATGCAAAGACCACAATTAAATCTGCAAATAAAAGATAGAAAAAAAAAATCACCAACAAACATGTAGCCAGCATTATGAAAGTATTTAAGCTTGCACATTCATTTTCCATAGAGAGGAAAGATGGTAACATCATTAAGTGCCATCTCCGATTCAAAGGTTGACAATCATGGCTCTCCTTCCTTTTTGTCTGAAAATGCTATTCAGATTTCTCATCCATTGTTTGATATCAATCAGCCCAAGTTATCCAAAATGATATTTTACTCAATATAATTGCACTACTTCGTCTCAAAGCACACACAATATTTGGATATAGTTATAAGTAGTGAGATAGCCTAACTTGTAACATTGTCACTACTTTTCTCTATAAAAAGCACACTTTTTAAAGCAAAAGTGTCACCACACACACACACACATATATATGAATCTATGAAAAATTATCATCTTTATGCAAAATTTAAATTTATCTCTCTGACATGAATGTTATAATTTAGTTGTACACCCTTCCTTGGTCTTCTATACCATCCTGCTTTTCTTTTCAGGACATTCAAGTTTCCTTCCACTTGTAATTGGTAATCAAGATTCATGCAAGTCACAGCTGACATTGTGTGACAGGTAAAGGCTTCCTCTTTACTGTCCCAGGCAGAATCTAAAGTGGTAGATTTTTTATAAGTTTATTTTTAACAGTATTTTCTTTTAGAATGAATTTAAAAATTTAAAAAAAAAAGGATAATCAGATTGTATTTTAATCGATTTATTGATATGATCCAATACATTTTTCATAGCACAGGAAACACAAGAAGAAAAAAATTTGCATACAGCTGCCAACGTAATGAACTGACAGCATTTTGCTTGTAATTTAAAAATAATTTAAAGTTTTAAGATTTAGAAATAACATGATCATCTGATAACAGAGTTTGGTGACAAATGTTGTTGGTGTTTTGAGCGGGTTATTTTCTGGCTTGCTGAAAACTGCTCAACTCAGGACCTGAAATCATGACATGGAGAACAGAACTTGTAAGTAAAATCCTGGGAGGAAATAGAAGCATGGAGGGAGAGTTGGCTGACTTGGTTGGGGCTTCAAAGGAAAAACTAAACTTGAGGCGGTCCGCAAAGAAAGTAGATCCAGAGATGCTTTAGTGCTGCAATACCCGTGAGAGATAGAGAAAGGAGGAGTGATGGAGAGAGAGAGAGAGAGAGAGATATGGGGGAGGGGGAGATGGAGATAGATTGAGTGAGAGGAGAGAGAGAGAGAGAGAGAGAGGATATGGGGGAGGGGGAGATGGCGATCATCGTGAGGAGAGAGAGAGAGAGACGATCGAGAGAGAAGAGAGAGAGAGATTCCTTAATGCTTTAAATCTTATTTTTAAAAACCCCTCGTCTATCTCTGATCTATTTATTCCCAGACCCTTTTGCACTTTTTCACTTTTTTCCTTTTACTGCCATCCACTGTCACCCAGATGGAAACAAGAAAAACAAAAACAAATTTACCTATTATAGAAATTGGTTTCCTAGAAAACCGGAAACGTCCGTGAATTCCCATGTATTTACTTCTGCATCCAGCTGACCACAGACGTATGGCATACTCCAGACCAAAGAAAACCACAAGTACAATTTCCTGCAAATAAACGAACCAAAAAATAATAAATGCTGGCGAGTTACACAAATCAAGTACAACATTATTTAATCAAATTTTCTCTTAGCTACTTTACATCCCTAGCCCTCCCATTTTTTCCTGAGGGAGGGTTGTTGGTGTTAACCATAAACTTGAAATTTTTCATTGAGAGAGAGAATGCATGCACTACCTCCCCTCTCTCACAAGAAAATTAAATTTGAAACAAAAATGTAGCATAATCAGTCATTTCTCTCCATCATCCACTTCATCTGAGTCATTTAATCATCCAACATAGGTAAGTAAATATAGCTGCTGTAACATTCTCATGTAAAATTATCAGATTGCTTAGGACATAGATATTATCTGTGTAGAATTTTAAAGTATATTTCCTTTGTCTCATGAAATACTGACATCAAGAAGACTGGTTTATCAATTAAAAAAAAAACTAAATGTTTAGGTAACTGTAGCTAAGGAACATTTTAAAACGTTAGAGTTTTCTTTTTATTCTAAAAGATGTCTTTCTATTAGTTTTTTTTTTTTGTGTCCTTTGCTTTTCAAAGACAAATTCTTAAACACTTGGTTAAAAAATGGCATAATGCCAAGACAAAAGGCCAATGTCTTTCTTATGTAGGTATATCATTCTCATAAACCTAGCTAGGAGAGATGCAATGTGATCATTATTAACCATTTTTTTTAAACCTCAATAAACTTCTAAAGAAACCAAACAATATACGAAAGATTTCCTGGGCAAAATGAAAAACCAAAATGTTGCTAGTTTCTTTTCTACATTTACCTTCTTCCATCCTAACAAATATTTCATCTTGCTCATTATTCAATGCTCAACGCACAATAGTTTCTTGCTCTACGTCTCATGTACAAGTCTGCTGATCCTTTATAGAAATTTATTATGTTTTAAAGTGCCTTTCTAGCAACAGTCACGTCTTGTTTGGGCAGTGTGATGATTTCTCTATGAAAGTAAAACCGTCTACTATTTACTAAAATTACAGTAAGAACCACTTCTCTGGATGAGTGCCTTTGGCTTTATTGGATCACTTTATAACCAAAGATGGCTGAGACTTCCTAATGTCTGATGACACTGAGATTCCTGCTCAAGCAACTTCTGACTGATAGATCAAAACCACTCCAACCTTTAAAATAGGGGATGTTCATCTGCTTCAGCAATACAAAAAAAAAAAAGAGAGAAGTTTTAATCACATAAAGATTTATCATCCAATCTGTTGCATATTGCATACATGGCCGTGTTTGGCTAGACTGCTTGTAATTTGCATATCAGTCCCAAAACATTAAATAAACATTATATAACCAACCTCTGCATCGGCACAAAAGCACTGTCAGCAGAAGTGTCATCAAACCAACCTGGCAGTTTTAGTTTAACCTTCATAGAAGTTAAAAAACAAAGATTAGCTTCCCCATTGCTTTAGACTGGTTCCGCCAGTCCTGGACCAGGCCCAACCAGCTTTAGCTACCACTTGCAAATCCATATCAAACTGTATAACAGTTCTAGCCTTCAAATGGTCTTCTGTAAGAATTCCTCTTCCCCCCCCCCCCATCCCTCTGCCCACAAACCAGTCTCTGTAACAATGTCAGTTGTAACTTCTAAACTGATACCAACCCTGCAAGCATTCTCAAAACAATCCATCAAACTAATAATGGTGCTTGACAAGGTTGGAGTGGAATGGGACATTCGACCCAGAGTGGCAGCTCCTGTAGTTCATCCCTGTCCACACTTTGATATAGGTAGCGAATTCACTGGGTTTTGGCTATTGCGACAACTTTTAAAATCACAGGTTTGGGCATATCTTAAACAAAACCAAAAAAAAGCATATACAAAAGTGTCTGAAAGCAAACACATAAGAGAAAAAAACCCCCGTCAAGATGAATAATGATGAAGAGCAGACTGTAAAAGGAATCTGCTTTACATAGAAATGGTTGTTTATACAGAACATCAGAGTGTGTGCTGCTTTGTTATACTGGGTGCATTCAAATGGAACCTGGGTAGATGACATTATGATGATGTCTGTTTTGGTTTGGTTAGGGTTAAATGTCCCAAGTATAATGGTCATGTGATGATGGAGTTCAGGTGCATTTGATCAAGCCACTAGGTATCACTGAGTCTTTAAATCTAACTTTGGAAACAACAAAAAAAAATGGGGGGGGCATGGTAGTACAAGCTCCATGCGATAGCATGTGACACCACAGTTTGAAAAAATAAAAACAAAACAGAAGTATCACAAAATGTGATGATGGGTAAAATCAAACAAATTTCAAAATGTGTACTCATTTATTGGTTAAAAAAGGTGTGATTATGATGTAGCCAACATCAGCTGTGACAGTAAAATCCTCATTGGTTATCTGCAAAAGAATGTCACATGACCAGAGGTTCCTTGCACTGGCATAAAACAGTGTTGGGCAGGCTGGAAGTTGCTGCAGACTTCAGTGTTTCAATCAGCAACTACAACCTGTAGACTAGAGATGTAGTCTCCTTTGCTAAGACGCACATGGCCTGTGAAACAACAGATGCAATTCTCTAGGGCCAACACCACTTGCTGGGCAATGTAGCTTGGGTATTCAGAGAAACAAACTTGGCCATGAAGGATTATACACTGGATATCCACCAACTGCAGCTCACCCTTTGAGTACTGTCATAATTCTATTCCATTAATCTAAGTGAGGAGTTATTGCCATTGGGAAATAAGAATAAGAATCCAATGGCAGCATCAGTGTGTCCTACGCTGGCCATGGTTCAGCATTGTTATTACAGCGGTGAAAGTGTAACTGCATGAAGAGGAATCATAGTTGGCATGACTCTCCTGTTCATTATTCAGGATCATTAGATTTTTCAGAGGTACCTGGATGAGATGGAAAGAACAAGAGTTCTCTTTCTTCACTAATAACTGGCAGGAAAGCTTCATGTTCCAGAATGTTGCCATGCCAGCTACACAGAGACTAAGATGTCTCTGTAATTCTTAGACCCATCAACATCACTACAATAGACTGGTCATCTTTAGGATGTCAATAAGATGTATTCAGAAAGTAACTCTACCGAAATTCCATTTCAATTAATGATATTGGTAAATTATTATTATTTTCTTTTTTAGTTATGAAGTAAATTAAGGATGCTTATTAATAAGCATCAATATCCTTGTATCTATTTACTGTTGGATATAATTTTTTGCTAATTTCCCCAGTTAGCAGTCTTCAATCTTTTTTTTCCCTTTAATTCAAACCTTACAGAGAGATGAGACAACCACTGACCAAACACCAGGTGGTTCTGGAATATGTATACTTTGTAAATGAAATATTTCCCTGTACTTCTAAAAACAAGAAGAAAAATATCTAGCCTTTGAACTACTCTCACTTTGCTTATTACTGTGCTAACTCAGGTAACTACCGCTAGATATATCCATCTACTTCAAGAAACATTTGGCCAACACGAAAAGTGGTCCAACCTCAGTCAAACTAACAAAGCTACTGAAAGTTCCTACCAGAACTCCTCATTTTTTTAAATGTTGGAGGAAACCTATGCAAATGGCTGAGAAGAAAAGATAAAAAAGAAACATGCTAGGAAGGTATGCCAAATCTAGCTGTTCCCAATTAAGATTCAAATTTGGATTCTCAAGAAACACTTAGCAGATGCTATTAAGTGTAAATAAAAAATGTTTTATGCATATGCTAGAGAAAAAGCAACATGTAAGGCTATTTAAAAATAATCAGGGAAGCATAATTGCTAAGGAAACGGCTGGTATTTTCAGTAATTATTTTGCTCATGTTTTTACTTAGAAAAATGATTGGCCAATCCCCTGAGCCAAGATCCTTTGTACATAAAGGCGATATAGGTGGTCGTCATAACATGTAGGAATTCTCCTCCAGGATAAAGAGCGTTATAGGAAAACAGGCTATACTGTATAGTCATTACAGAACTAACTTTGATTTGCCATGTTTTAATTAAATATACCAGGTGGTCCTTATGATATCCATCTTATATTACTAAAATTAACTTCTCATTTGTGTTGCCCTTCATGTAAAAATCTTTTAAACACTGAGAAAGTATCATCTGTGCAAAAAAACAATGTTATCCTGTTATTATTTTTAAAAAAGGACTCAAAAGAGAGATCCTACTACATCATTTGTAGGTTAAAATGCTTGAAGGTTACAGTAAAGACTACCTTCTCTCTCAATTTAATAAAAATAAACATGGCTTCTGTTCTGGAAAGTCTTTTCTAACTAATTTTTTTAAGTTTCTTGAAGATGCCACTAGTAACTTGGTCAAGGATTTCATATTATTTTGCTTAGATGCTTTGGTAGAGAAAATGCAAACACTTTGGTATAAGCAATAACCTTCTGTAATTATTTATATAAAACAAACCAGAATTGTTTCAGAGGGTGCTGTGTCTGAATCTGGGCACCTCAAGGTTTAGCTCTTGGGCCTATGGTAAGGCTAATGGCAGCATGATATTAAGAGTTTACAGTTTGATTTAAATCATTTACCAGATTGTTCTAGTAAGTGGCAAATGAAATTTAATGCTTCCAACTGCAAGCATCTTGGACTAAGAAATACTGAGGCAAGCTACTTGTGTGATCCAATGGTGCTACTTTTGCAATAGTAGCTGATGATTTAAACTATTAGTTACCCCAATTTAGGAGTAGATGATGCATGCATGGAATCCCTATTATGCAAAGAATATCAATATTTAAGATAAAGTTTGTTAAATTTTTGGGAAGGGATGTGTTAGCTTTGAGAACAATGCATTATAGGAACATTTCCCTTCCTTGCCTCCCCCTTCTGTGTACCACATCAGATTTACGTTATGTATACCAGCCTAGGAGCACTAGCTAGTGTTTGTGTTGAACTCCACACATACTTGCAATACAAAACACGTGAAGTTGGAGTGATATACAGATTTGCTGTTACAAAGAGTTATGTTAGTGAGTAATGGTACTGTCTCAGTCTCTCCTGCACTGAGTAATACAGATTTGAAGAGTGGGAAGAGAGCAAATGCACCAAAGATGACATGATTTGCATGCAGGTATTTACAGTCATTCTTCTTTAAATCTGAATACCAATGTTGACACACAAGGCATACAACTTTGCCTTCAGCTTCCAAAGCAAGAGAAGAACAGGGGTGCAAGGGTTAGTCATTTACCTATTACCGAAAGTCCATACTGGAACCCTTACATCTTGGCGATTACTCAAGGAAACTGGACTATAAAAGCACAACAAATATTTTTTTTTTTTTTTTTGTCGACTGTCAGGTGGAATGGATTAAATTCATAACCAGCATTAATATGGACAAACTTTCTCTCTGATTCATCGATTACAAGATTCTGGAAAAATCTGGAAGTGCAGTTTTACATAAAGTCTGATCTTAGTACATTCATGATATCTGAATTTGCCAGGACCTGCATCAGGAAAAACCAATTTTTTTTTTTAAATCTTCTTTCCATTTAATGGAATTCAACTGCATATATACCATTAACTCTAGGACAGCGGGTACGACCATCTACCTGGAACAGTACGATGAATGGCACCAATGAATTATAGGCTTGCAGTAAAAATTAAGTACAAGAAATGTTTATGGGAAAAATAATTATGTAGGTGATTTTCCGTGCGAATGTAAAACTGTATTAAATTAGATTTACTGTTTAACGTTAAAAATGATTTTTAAATTAAAAACAAGTTGAAAACCCTGTACTCAATCACCCTGGACATTTGTTTACAAAGTCTACATTGTAAAATCAAATTGATACAGTGATACAACTTAACAATAAAAACTATGGAACATCACATTCTATTAACTTGGCTTTTATTGTTATTTTTTTGCTAAAATAATTTAAATGAACCGTTGGCAGTTAGAATTTTAATTTCCTTTAAAAAGCTTTTTTAATAGTAAACTGTATCTGGCGATAAAGTAAATAAATGTCTGCAGGAAGTGCATTTTCCTCCCAACAGAAGCAGCTGCCTGACTGAAATGTCAGAGCAGACTGAAGGTCAAATGTGTTAAACATTGCCACCTGGAGGCTGGATGAGAATGGAACATGCTTTCATCCCACTCATTTTCCAGGTTTTTGGTGATTAGGTAAACAAATGCAATGATCACTGACCGATCTTACCAGACTTGGTTTCTTCTGTTTCATTGTTTCATCTGAAACCGCAGAGTTCTAGTAGGGAAAACCCTTTTTTTTTAAAAAAAAAAAAATGCATGTGGGTGAGCATGTTCCGTGGGTAACTCTTGGCTGTCTTGTACTCTGACTGCTGCTCAAAATCTCCAAGCCATAGAAATTCAAAGAGCCAAGTTGGAGATGGTTAAGTCAGGTGTGGAGGAAAGACCAAAATAACATGGCACCCACAGGTGACAAAATGGAATTCTTAAGGGGAAGGAGGGGTGGAAGACAGGGAAGAATGGGGGACAACATGAAAAATTAAAAAAGGCAGACAGAAAAAAAAGAGGCTAAAAACGTTGCGGAGAATCAATGCTGTCGTTATTTAATTGGGTATTTATTCAAGACATTCCTACCATATTTTATCTGCTTGAAATCTGATAGTCAGTGAAGGAGATCAATTGCCCAAATGTACTAACCTGTTTGCTGTAAAACATTCAGGAGAAGAGGAGTCAGATATTTGCTACATGAAAATCTGTGATTTAACCAAAATATCAACAATTTAATTTTTTTTTTCAAAACTGGTTTTTTTTAATAGAAATATCCCTTTTAAAAGCGAATATGCTGCTGAGTAAATGCCATTAAATTGCACTAATAGATGAACATATTAAAAACACTTGGCATTTTAAATGAAGTTTACCACTTGAAATTTATAGAATTGAAAATTTCATGCAAAAACCAAAAGTACGTCAGGTCTAGAAATAAGTGTGAAGATTTTCCTCATTCACACAGGATGATGATATAAGGTGGTGTGCTTTCGTTGGTCTGTATTTTGCCTGTGTGCTTTGTTTTTATAATCATTGTCTTTTACTAAGTTTACTTTCAAATTGTACTAGCTAAACAGTCACACCGCACAGCCAAAACTTTCCTTTCAGAATAATTAGCAGATTTCATGGTTTAAAAACAGAGTAGATGATACATGGCTACATCTACACTTGCTGTGAAGTGACACAGAAAGATTAGAAACCAAGATCAGCAGAAAGTGTGACAGATGGGTTGTAGTAGTCCAGTGTGATTAGAAGCCAAGATCAGCAAGACTTACATTGATGAAAAATATGGCACGAAAAGATTAGCAGTATCGAGCCAAAATCAGCCAGACTGAAGAAGAAAAATGTGGATTTACAAAAGTTAAAAACCACAATTAGTCATTCTTGGGAGAGTGAAAAGGGGCATCACCAGATTATTATAACTTATAGCAACATCCAGCAGACGAGGCATGCCATTTTAGCTGGATTTCATTTGAATGTTCCTATCACACACACATCTGTTACCAAAATGAATAAATAAAGAAAATAAGAATGGTCAAGCAGTAGACTGCAAAGGCTAAGGGCCCCGAATTGGAATCCCAATCTAGACCAGCACAGTTTACCATACACCCTTAACATGGTTTCCTCTTACTTTTTTTTCATCAAATGACCAAGAGGGTATTTTCCCTGAGCTCTCCAGTTTCTTCCCATGTCTAAAAAAAAAAAAAAGAAAATGAAGGGTTCCAGTGTGGACTTTCTGCAGTAAACATGCCACTAACCCCTGCACCCTATTCTCCACTTAGTTTAGGTAACTGGAACCAGGGTGATTTCTCTGGTGAATGTCTCGCATGATGGCACCAGTACGTAAGTTCTGAGGAAGCATCAACAAAACTTTATGTTAAAAGTGAAAGTGTAACTACTGCTGACAGTATTAATAGTGTGAACCAATTTAAAACCCAGAGCAACTGGCACTTTGTTTCTGCATGTGCATGTGGGTTGATGTGGAGAAAGGACTGCCAAAATCCAACACACTTCTCTACCTTATACTTACTAGGGGCATTCAAATGAAACCCGGCCAGCTGGGTTTCAGTTGAACATCCCTAGTAATAAAAAAAGTGAATGAATAATATTTTTTTTAAGATTATAACTCAATGAGGAATATAAAAATTGGCCAATTTTTTCCATTTTTCATTTTTTAAAATCAACTTATCTATGAATTTCAACCAGTCAGAACAATATGTCAAACCCTTCATTACAATGCTTCATAGCATCACTGTCTATGATACTTATGAATATTAATGAGCAATTTAGGATATAAATGAACTACTTTGTGGAATGACCTTCCAGATAAAAGGGTGTTTGAATAGTTTTGAAACCTGTTTGTAATCATGGATAAGTATTTGAAACAAACTGAAAATGTTATCATTGGTTCTGGTATCCAAAGCTTTGGCGTCTATTTTTAGTCAATGCATGACATCAGGGATCATCAGGTGATCCACTGTCATTTGCGCTGGGTTGAATTGCCTACTTTAAAAAGCCAAACCTGTCAGTTTTATCTACCTTCAACACTTTCACTGATTTTGAGATATAGTACATTTAAATTCAGAAATTTAACTCTCAATTTCATTTTTGATAACACGAGACAATATTCAGATCAGTTTCAAGTTGACAGACATCTGGGGTTCACAACTAGGCCAACAAGGTGGTCAATATGCTCAGATGTTCTTTGACTAGATGATATGGTAAACACCTTCAGGGAAATCTCCCTCATAACGAATACTGTATATCAGCAAAACAAAGACAGTGGTCATCAGTTGCAGTCCTTTAGTCTCAGCTGTACAGTACTAAGACCGCAACATGCAATGCACTGGGTCAGCACATATCCCTCAAACTTATCCTCCATGTTAGTCCACCTGGCTTGAAAGACGACTTGCTTTCAGAATTTTCTTTGTAATTTGTAAGATAATTTTGCTTTACACCAGCCCTGACACATCTCTCACTCACACTGCATTTCCTAAATGTGGCCATGCTACCACCATTTTATTTTCAGCAAATTTAACTTCCAGCTTAAAAGCTGCTATGAATGACTTGGGTGACTTTAAGGGAAGCATCCTGAGATTAGGTAGAGGGGTTTGTTGTGGGTTATTTATGCATACACTTAGAATTGAAAAAGATAGAATGTATTTGGTGAGCGTGTGTGTGTGCATTGATTGGATAATATTGCATGCTTTAGTGAGCACAAAAAGGATGAATTGTTCACCCAATCGGAAAACATTCCAAGCAATAATTTCTGTAGTCTGTTTCAAATGAGCAATTTTTCAATTTATCTCAAGAAATAACATATTTTTTTTCCATTTTTATTAAAGCAAATTCATTGACTCTGTTCATAGATAAGTCGAAGGTGGAAAAAATATTGACTTATACACTGGAAAAGTCAGTAACTGAAGTGTAAAGAGCAAGCTAAGCCAAAATCAGTTAGCATCAGTTGCCAACATATCATACAGAAACTGAATAAAAACTACAGGATAATGTCTCTGGAGCCCTAACAAATAGGAAGAACAAACAAAAAAATTTCTATTATTAAAAATAAATAAAGTGGTGATTGTGGGACAGGATCAAAAACTAAGAAGAAAAATTTTTTTTAAAAAATGTAACGATGATAAGGGATGTAATAAACACCACCGAGGCATGAAAGAGTGAAAGCCTGAACTTGTTCACCATTGGGTGATTGCTGCTGCTTTACTTTGAATATCTAAATGACTGAAATAGAGAGAAACTAACCTAGCAACAACAAAAAAGAGAGAGATCACTTCAGGAGATGACCCTAAGATCAATCAACATAATAGACTGAAAGCAATCAGTTTCACCATCAGATGGCAAAAATCTAATAGATTCAATTTTCCTTTTGAGCACGGTTTTAAAAATTATAACTGGAAACTGTTAGACATTTTCTGCTGCTAATTCAGAATCCAGAGAAAATGATCTTTTTTTTATTATACAGATTCACAAAAAAAGAACAACGTCACAAAGATTTTAATAGTATCAGGCCAAGTTACTATCACCTCAGGTTACCAAAGTCCTTTTGGTTAAACAGCGGAGATATCACTAATAATTTGTACTGGGGACTGATAGTAACATGCTAAACTGAATTCTGCATGGTTCAATTAATATCCTCCTACTTAGATTCATATGCTGATTTTACACATTCAATGAGTAATAACAGATGATTTTAAAATCAATTAAACCTTCAAACTCCTCTATTCTCCTCCAAAACGTCCTTTATAAGTAAATAAATTAACCATGCTACCATTGATAGGAAAAGTCTTACATCAAAGCAGACTCTTTTGGAAGTCTATAGTGGTAAATGTAGAATAATTTTATAAATAAATATCCCAGAAGTTTATCCATCCTTGACATTTACTTCTATGGAGGCTGATTTTCTTATTAACCAGAAAATTTTTTTTTAATTCCTAGATATGACATAATGCAGAGGCTGACCACATTACTTTCCTTACAACAGTATCAATCCATCTCATTTATCAGCCTTTTTTAAAAAATTTAAAATACAGCTTTAAAAATTTTAATTTATTCATGTAAAGAAAGTAGATGAAGCTTTGGGGCTGTACTCATGAGCTTAGACCCTGGAGATATTACACAAGGTACAAGGTATCCCTTCCCAAAATATCCTATTCAAATAATGGCATCTTGTTCTAATTGCACTCTAATTGTTCCAAATCCCAATAAACTATGATATTTGAGGATGTAGGAAGACATTATTACATTGCTAGGAAATATGTATGGCAAGCAGGTAAGTAGGTATTACCTCAACCAAAGTAATTCTTTTTTGCCAAGAACTTGTTTTATGTAGTTTACAACTTAAAGATGGGCAGTGTCAAAAAAAAAAAAACAGAAATTAAAATAAAAAAAACAAATAATAGAACAAATATTGATATCCAAATGGACTTACAGGGGAGTAATACTAAAAATTCTTATCCATAGTGATTATCTACATATTACTGGTATTGGTATTTTTGTGGTGTAGTAATAGTATTGATTTATTCAAACTTTTTTTGGTTTAATGAACACTGATCGTGACAATAATTTACTTAAGCAGAAGTGCTAAAGCAAAGTTAAAGCAAACAAAGAAGGTTAAAAGAATTGTTTTGCTACAAAAGATACCAAACAATAAACTAATATTTCAAGGAAGAGAGAGAGAAATGAGAAATAATGGACAAAGATGAAAATGGTGGCTCAGCAGACAATACTTCTGACAATGTAGGCTTTCAACAAGAAGCTACAGACCAAGACCAGTTAGAAGCAGACAAAGTGTGACTCAGTGATGTAAATGAAACAAATCAATTTAGCA
Organism: Nautilus pompilius; assembly: GCA_018389105.1. Taxonomy (NCBI): domain Eukaryota; kingdom Metazoa; phylum Mollusca; class Cephalopoda; order Nautilida; family Nautilidae; genus Nautilus; species Nautilus pompilius. Next base: position 492,943 of record JACATO010000350.1, on the reverse strand, counting down.
ACAATTCTGCATTGGGGAGTAACATTGACAGTTTCAAACATTTTAAAAAATTGCTAAAGGTTCAGTGGCTTGTCAAAATAAAAATGCGAAAAAATTTTCCTCTGCATCTGCTGTCTGAAAATCTCTTTTCTTGTCAGCTGCACGATAGTGAGAACCTGTCATGTGGGACTGTCTTATTTACTTACCGTCTTCTAGAAACGTTTACTGCTTTGCTTGAAAACTTCCTTCAACCAGAACGCACACCTTTATCAAAAGATTCAGTGATTGTAAACACCTTGAATGCTTTTATGAACACAAGAGAAGCTTGATACACCAAAGCTATGTGTGTCGACATAGATATAGCAACAGTTACAGTTAATGCAGATCTAACAGAATTTTCAGCCAGACTGCCAGTACCAAATAGATGTCCTTATACGTGTCGCAACAGTTCTTAAATGAGCCCATGGACTTGCTTTTCATGGCAACGAGGAGCTGTTAGGGTCACCACATAATGGAAACTACAGGACATTAGTGATAAGACAAAATACTTGGGACCATTGTAAATCTTTTCATCTCAATTTTCAGAATTATGAAAAGATGACAGGGGAAGAGAGTAGGTGAGTGAGTGAGACAGATAGACAAAGTTGATTATCAATACTAACTAGAAGAGTCCAGTCTCATCTGCACTGAAAATATCCCTAGGACTATAATCCTGTAAAAGTGAAGAGGTGTTGTCAATCTCCAGTCCATGATAGCAGTTTCTGACACAGACAGTGCTTTACTGCAAGCAGTTTTGTAAGCTATTCCTTTATGATGTTTAAATCACTCAAACTATCCCGAATTGGGAGTAAAGTTGATAACTCTTAGTTCTTTTGTAATGTCATTTGATTGCTTGTGCAACAATAGTGATGACAATAAATGAATAAATCCACTATGAATGCTCACTCATGAAACACCCCCCGCTGAGGACAACCAGTCAAAGCAACTGAAACATAATCCCCCCCCCACTTGTCACACTATACACAATAGCCATACCCCATGCTAATACTGGCAATGTTTGAAGTCAATCATTTTGTATTAATGATATGATAAACAGCAGTAAATTTGAGTGGGAGTATCAAAATCATTTTGTGATAGGTTTAATATTTATGACAGGAAACAAAATAGAAAGAAAACTGAAATTTCACACTTCTTTTGTATTAATAATGGATTTCATATTATCCACTTTTATCTTAAGAGTCCACTAAATTGAATGCTTTTTTAATCAAATTTTGGCAGCTCATATGGCTAAATTTTGACAGAAAGGTAATGATAATCCTTCTTATCAGTCATAAATTATTTCTTAAAAATTCATTTATTGGATTGGGCAAACAAATTTAAAATGGCAACAGCAGAACTGCAACAAGCTAAATATTTTTAAGTTCATAAACAATTGGCAGGACCTTTGCATTAGCATCTTCTCCAATAGATGTGTGAATTAGTATATAGCTGCAAAAATAGCATTGGTACAGTATTGGAAGTACCATTCTGGTGTGGTAAATAACAATACTTGCTCATTGCCAAACAAGAAGTTAGCTCTGTCTATGGTTCTCATAGCTTCCGAGACTTCTATGTTATCCAATGGCAATGGTTTCAGCAGGCAATCTCCCTCTGTGTTCTCTTTATGACCTGCTACAGCACTTGGAAACTTGTCCTTGAATGCTAGCCAGGCACATTATTGATCTTATCTTTAATAATCTAGGCAAACACGTCTTGAGTCTCATTCGTCTTCTTCTTCATATTATTACCTGTAACTGCAATGCTGTTTCTTGAAGTTTCCAGAACATGGTTGTGCTCATTTGTGCTACAAAGTCAGAGATGTTCATCTTGCAGTACTGTTGCTGTGCATCCTCCAAACTTGAGAGATGTTGTCTTTTTTGCAATACCAGTAATACAATTTGCTTTTGTTCTTGTCCTTCTTGTAAATATATTCCTGAATACCAATTTTGGATTTCCTCTTATGGATGAAATGAATTTGCCATTTTCTCAAATTTGATCCTCACCCAACAATAGTGAAAAATAATGCGCTCCATCTGTGAAGCCAGTGCCTTGAAACAACAACACAATTCGATAACAACACTTCTGGCAGGGAATATGTATGAACAATTGAGATTTGACCTAAGAAAATCATGACTCTAATCAACTAACTGTGTGTCAGTAAAATTTTATTGGTCAATCATACTGGACAAGTGCAAGCATTGAGATGATACAACAGTCTGCAGAAATATCTAAATTGACTAAACCCACTTTCACTATATTTCTTGTGCTACCCATTCTTTAAACTTGGTAGAGTTAACAGTACTAACTATAACTATCCAAATACTATTAGTTTTTTACAGTTTCTTCAAATAACGTATGATTTCTGCTCAGCAACCATGTAACGCTGAAAAGAAACTTTTTGTAATAATGGTAGCCAGTCATTCTTGACACTCAAAAGTCTGTCAAATACAAGATGCAGCAGTCACACAGATTCCATAAAAGCTCTGTAATGAGTACAGCACAATTCAAGAAGCCAAAAACCTATTAAATGACATGAACCAGTCACATACCAACAAAGTGATCTGATTGAGCCAAACCGGAAACAGTTTGCCTTGGAAGAATGCGACACCTTAGTTGAGAAAAGCCAACAGTTTTGTATTAAAACTCTGTATGTTGGAAATGACCAGTTATTAGCTCATATTAATCACCAACTGATTGCCTATAGGATGCTGAGAAATTGCTTTAGAGTCATGTTTGAATATGACTTATTGGCACCACTGACATTTGGAAGTGTGGTGCTAAGCTCGCTATAGTTCACTCCGAGGACTTGGACCATAATTCTTGATGAACTCATACAGTTCATATCTTTTGTGCAAGATGAGCCAGACAAATTTATAACTAAATTGCTGTGAGTTTTAAGGCAGAGTGGCCTTTAGTGAATAGTTCCTAGCATGTGCATTGCTCTCAGAACTTTCCTGACTTTACCAGTTACAAACCGTGAAGGAGAGAAGTACATTCTCGATTAAAGAAATAAAACGTGATCAACAATGCATCAAAGCTGCCTGAATGCTTTGTCTTTAACAGCAGCTGAGTCAAATCTAGTGTAAAAAAAATTGAATTTGACAACACTATTGTACATGATTTTCCCTCCTTCAAAGCTCAGAGAAAGAAATCATTTAAAAGATAAGACATACATTCTCATGAGGATTTTGTGTGCTTGTATATTTTCACATTTGGTTATCTAGTGTGATAATATTATTAGATTGGAAGTGGAATGGGTGTATAAAAGATAGCCATGTAGAATATATGTAGCGTACTATGTGTTGAACATTTCAGAAATAATAAATCACTGAGATGCATTGTGTATTGGTTTATTTTAATTATTAAAAAAACTGTAAAGATATCGTTACATTTCTACTAAAGGCTACTGGTGTGCCCTATCTGCTTTCTTGTCGGTTAACAGTGTGTACAATGTAAAACGTATATTTTATAATGTTTTTTGTTATTTCTACCACTACTAATATAATAGAGATAGAAACCACATTATTTAATGGTTCTTAATAAATAAGAATAAACAAGGTCACTAAAAATAAGCCATCATTCTGTTTTATGTTATCTCCTATTTATGGTGATCCAATCTTTTTTATTTTTTTAAGGCAGCTATTTGATCCAGATTTCTGTGGGGGGGATTGAGCAGTCAATTTAGACATAGTATTGTGAGATTCGGTTTATTATTAATGCAGTTTGTGAACATTCAGTGGGAGTCTACTTATTAATGCATTTTGATATATTCATGTTTTTAATGGAGTGCAAGGGGGATGTCCCAATAAATCTGGATCCACTTCTGCCTCTGATCATTACCCTGACTCAATCAGTTTCACATATCTCATGAAATTCATCAAATTACAAGTGTTTCTTTTGTTTTTTCCTTAGAGGTATTATACTCTAAGGGGTAGATGTTTAGTAGTGAAGTAGCCTACTGCAACACTCACCATCCTGGCAGCTATGATTCAGTCAAGAAAAAGGGGCATTGCATCTGATGTCTCCTGAAATGAATTCCTGGCCAGTATCAGTTTTCTCTCCTAAATAGAAATGTAAACCCAGCCACCCTCACCATCCTGCAAATAATTTTAGTTATTTCTACAGTTCCCTCCCACCTGCCTTCATGAAAGCTTAATGGCATGGGGCTACACCTCAACACTGAAATAACAGTAACATTTGATTCCTACATTTACCTGACTGATATACACTTCTGTGAAATGCTACCTGTATGAACTATAAGGTGATATATAGTGATCAGCCAGAACCCTGACCACCTTATAATAATTTTTATTTTTTTTAAATGGGATTTAATTTAGTTTAGTTGCCATAATAAAGCAAGCAGTAATCATCATAGGTTCATGTAAAAAACTGATTCATGCCATCACTACTGACAACTACAGCTAGCAGTTTGGACAGCATGATGTTCCAGTGGCAGATCACTGGACTGCTGAGGTTGAAAGCCTGAGTTCAAATCACAGTCAGGTCTGGCTCAGTTGGATGTACCGCCATAGCATGATTTCTTTTCACAGCTGGTTGAGTGGGTGTCCTTCAAGCAATCCAGTTTCTTCCAACCTCTGAAAATGAAGAGCACTGGTAGGAACTTTCAATGGGTCCATTCACTGTGTTAGTGACACTTAGAATAGTTCACCATCTTGGAAGGACCTGACATTGCACAAGTACCTTTCTCAGCCGACAGTAGGATAAGATCACTTGACGGTACCATGATGTAGTACTCCGTATAATATATACTTACAATTATACTGCTAAACAAGATTCTCTTTTCTATTATCAGTTTATCTCAAACTTTAGTCAGTTTATATGTAATTGTGACACCATAATAATTTTTCTAATGAAGATACCCAAGGAATTTAGTTTGGTGTGAAACGAATAAAATTACCACATTGCTTCGTGAAAAGTCCCTACAAAATCTACTTTATTTAGCTAAGGCAGGTACATATCTGGAATACCTGAAAGAAACCAACATTTACAGACTAATACAGATGAGCATAAATAAACTATGCCATGGGGGAGGGTTAATCAAACAAAGTTGGCTCCCTTTGAAGATGAAACTTTGCCATCCATTGCCCCTTTTTAAAAAACTTCTATTACGTCTCGCAGACATGTGACACCAAAACTAGGTGAACCTTACATTTTAAACCATTCTGAATATTGGTTAATTTGTCATAAAACATCAATATTTTAATTTATTAGCCAATGTCAACCAACTGATGTGGAGAAACATTGAGTGTATTTTAAAAAAAATATGCGAAAATATTTCATCAGGAGGTTTAAATAACCTCCAAAGGAAGGTTAGGGAATTAAAGTAGTAAATAAATAGATGAAATGTCATGAAAAAAGACTCATAAATGTCTAAAACTGGTTAGATAACTAGTTAATTTTTATTTTTGATGGGGAGAGAAGCCAATAAAAATGGTCTCTCCAAAACCTATCAATTTTAAAATGCTTGCTCTCCTAATATTCTGCTTAAGTAATTAATTTCTTTTATGATAAGGATAATAAAACCTAACAAAATAATGTCAAGGTATGAATTTCAACAAAGAAAATCTCCCCAATGTCATAGACCTCACCTTGATAGGCTCTGCTCAAGATTTAAGATCTCGCCTCATTAAGAGAGAAGAAAACCTAACAAGTGTTTTTGATATTAGCAGAAATATTCTTCATCACAAAATACAAATTCTTTAGTTGTAACTGTAAATCCAGTCATTTATTACCTACCATACTTGGCACTCTTTTGTGTTCTTAAAAAAGGCTAAACTTAGTTAATAATAATGACACAGCCATGTAAACATTTACTTATTTTTTTTAAAAAGTGAAGGGAAATAAAAAGGTTAAAACTTGTATAGTTAATTAAATAACAACAACAACAACAATAATAATAATAATACCTTACCAATAAGGTCTCATTTGCAAATTCAGTATATTGGTCAATAGTGGACAGAACACTAAAAATCAGACAAATAAGCACCATCATGAATCTGAAATTTAAGAAAAAAAGAAAAAAGAAATTTTTGTATTCATTACCCAATGAGCTGTCAAATAATGTAAATAAATCTATATGCATTATTAATATTGGATTAGCATTGCTAATTTGAATAACATATATTTCACATTGTGTAACCATTTGTTTAGAAACATCTTTTAAGGGAGATAACCTGTTACCTTTGGTTTGAAATTAACATAGGTAGAAATTTCAAACCTGCATGCAAAAAAACCTGAAGTGTATATCAAAACTACCAGCAATCAGGGTCCAGTATGGTACTGTAAAAATGTGTGAAAATACTTGGAAATACAGAATTTCAAATGCTTTCTAATTTCACTATAAAATACTTAAAATTTGAACATTTTCTTATACATGTCTTTTAATTTTTCTAATTCATTTCTTGCTTTGTGGTAAAATAACAGATTGTACATGCTAAGTAACAATAAACAGAGGATGCTAAAAAATTATACAAACAAAGAGGTGGTTGCACACTACCTATGAGAGACACAACCTTCAATAATGTGAATGGCTGCCTCTTTAACTTGCACTACACAGTGTTCAGCAAATGTCTGGCACAATCTTGTAGCAATGTTTTACTTATCTGCCAAAGCTTAATGCAGTTTTGGAATGGTCATGAAGCATGTTTACTGTGTTTAGAAAGCTCATCCAATAAGTCAAATATTTTCTACTTGATAGTTTGCCAATATTCTTGCACGATGGAGCCTTGCATTATTGTTCATGAAGGTGAACCAATTACTAAGACTTCATACAAATGGTATAATAGATTGAACGACCATTTCTAGGTAGCATTCACATGCACAATGAGAGTTTCATAAGAAAATCAGTTCAATTTTGTGTTCACATGATATAACAACCAAGACTAGAATACTGCTATCCCCAAAAATGGTCTTTAACTTATTACAGTCAGCAACAGAGAAGAGAAACTTGTTCTAGTTTGAAAAGTCTAGCATAAATAAATCCTAGTTCTCTCTGATCTCACCCTATAGTGTTCTACTGTTAGTTATGGATGCAAGAAATACTGGATGTCTTGTGTTTAGATTAACAGAGCTTAGCCTATTTATAAAGTCTGGTTATAAAAGCAGATCCAAAATTCATTCTGGATGGAATGTGCCAATATATTGCAGTTACATCATGCCAGACAGGTGATGTAGTAATGGTACTGATGTATTGATAATTACTGCTGTGTTACCCTCTTTCTGGTCTTTTGTAAACTGAACCAATCTCTCTGTACCTCTGCCAAGGTTGTTTCATAACTATTATACCAAGTTCCTAGGCCACACTGGTTCATCTGTTTCCAGTCCATAGCCTATTTAAGTATCCCTGCCCATTAATAAGTATTCATTGTCAGAGTACAATACCTAATACTTGGCAATCTTATCATGCCCTTTTGGCTTGAATAAACTATCACTCCACAAAAACATCCTGGAATGCAGGGGATCTGCAAAAAATTTTTGAGTAAACCAAATCTTGCAGAATCCTACTTAAAGAGCATAATCATCTTTAAGGAGGCTGCAGAAAATATGAAAATCAGATGACGGACTTGCTGGGGCTACATGCTAAAGCAGTTGACAAAGTTTCTCCAGCACAGACAGATCTTTTCCTGCCTGATAAAGACAACAAACTAACAATAATTCCAACCTCCTCGAAACCCACATTTACTGATTACTTTCCAGAAAGTGTTATGGAATTCTCTGCGGCAGTCCAAAAACTTCTGCTGCATTTTCCTTGAATAACTTTGAACAGCCACACTTATTCTTCCAGAGTTGCATGTCACCATTCTTCTGCAGCAGTGGTTCTCAACGTGGGGCATACGCCCCACAGGTGGGCAATTCGATTTTTAAGGGGGGGCAATTTGATTTTCAAGTGGGGGGCAATTGAGTACGAATGAAGAGGTCTGGGTCCAAATTTTCGATTTTTATTTTTTGGATTTTCCATCAGGTAAAGTTTGTTTCAGATGCTATTTTGAGTAAATATTTTTTTTTTTAGTGAAAAAGTTGTATAGTTATTACATAATCACTGTGCCATTGCTCTTCATGCACATCACACAAAGTGCACGAGGTCATGGAAAAACCTTATTTATTGAATTTGATTTAGAAATGTGATTCAAAGGGCTTTTGCTAAGTTACCATTATAATAACTGTTTCCTCCGTTTTCTCTCAAAGGAGAGCATTTCCATTTTCTGAAAATTCAGAGCTCGTAAACAAAGAAGTTGTTTTGGTGTTTTCACGCAAGGTAATTGATACATATTTCTTTGGTTGCTCATGAATATATTTGATTGTTTAGTATTATGATGATACTAGAAGATACATAAAGTGTCAGAGATGAAAACTTAATAGTCCAATTGCTAATATAATACAACAGTCTTGCCAAATTCATCTGTATGTGTGTGTGCATATTTTGTCAGACGATTATCGTCAATACATTTTGTGTGTGATTACAAATTTTCTCAAATATTCGTAAAATCTGGTGTACCACACTGTCTGTCCTTATATGCTGTATTAAAATGAATCGGCATTGTTTTATTAATTATGTGTTAACTTCATTTCATTTATGTGTTTACTTGAACGTCTAATTATTTTATTTCATTTTTGTGTTAACTGAAACGTCTTAAATTCTGAAAGTGCATTTCACTTCTTAAGATTACTCATTTATTTCAGTCAGCCCCCTATGCATAAAATGAGTAGTGCAAGCAAAAAGAAAGTTCGTCAGTATTCAGAGGAATTTTTGAAATTTGGTTTCATACCCGCTGCTCATGATGAAAGGTCCCCTTTCTGTCTCTTATGCCAACAATGCTTGACCAACGAATCAATGAAACGAGGTCGTCTTGAGGCGCATTTGAAGGCGAAACATAGTGCGTATGTAAATTCAGATTTGAATTACTTCAAATCTTTAAAGAATAAGTTTTAAAAAAAATCAACAATAAAGTCTCTGTTCACTGCACAAACTTACTATCAGTCGTACTCTTGAGCCAAGTTATGAAATTTCTTTACTCATGCTAAATCTGGGAAAAAAATCATACTATAGGGGAGGATTTAATTAAACCATCAATATCTGCATTTCTTAAAACAGTTCTGGAAAAAGATGACAAGATATTAAAGCCATGCCACTCAGTAACGACACTGTTAGGAGAAGAATAGGTTAAATGAGTGAAGATATTGAAAAACACAACTTGTTGAAAAGCTGAACTCAAGAAATTCTCAGTACAAATGGATAGAATCAACTGAGAGAGGCAGTGAGGCCTTATTGCTAACTTATGTTAAGATATATTGATAAAGGTGAATTTGGTGAAGAAATGTTATTCTGCAAATCTTTAGATACCACCACTACCGCCGCTGATATATATAATAAACTAAAATACTACTTAGATATCAATATTATACCCAGGGGCGTAGCTAGTCGTTGGTGCTGCCCGGGGCGGTCGTAGAATTTGCCGCCCTCTTAAAGAACGTAGAATTTCAAACCCCTCCAAAAAATTCATTTTTATTATTTTATATGGAAAAAAAAGTACTATTAGAAAATAAAAATTATCAAATATATAATGAGAAAATATTGATATTCAATTCAAAATAATTAGAAGTGACTCACTTCAAGTGAGCAAATTCTTTTACAGCAAATTTTAGAAAAACTTTCTTCCTTTCAAAAACTACCATTAAAAATTGAACGCAAAAATTCAGGGAAAAAAATAATATCTGGAAAAATAGAAAGCAAAAAATACATTATATATGTAACATACTGTCCTGAACTAAATTTGACAAACGCGCACTTGGACCAAAACAAATGCTGCCCCCAAAAACGTGCCGCCCGGGGCGGACCGCCCTGCCACCCCTATTAGCTACGCCCCTGATTATACAAATGGAAAAACATACACATCTTGTGTAGCTGATGGTGCTACTGTTATGATGGGCAAGAAAAATGGCTGCCTTAAATGCTGATGAAGATGAGAATCTGGAGATGCTTCTTGTGCACTGTGTTATTCATAGAGAGAACTTCTTCGTGTCGAAAAATATTCTCCCTGTACTTAATGATGTAGGTACTGAAATCAGTTATAAAATCTATCAATGCTATCAAAACTAATGCCAAATGTGAGCGTCTTTTTGAGAAATTTTGTGAATATAACAATTCAGACTATGTGAGACTTTTACTTCACACTGAGGTACAGTGGCTTTTGAAAGGGAATTGTTTGAAAACTTTCATGGAACTGTTTGATGAACTTAGTGGCTTCCTAAGTGACAAGCCTGAAATGAAGCACCTACTAACCGTTGATGGAAAAGCGTTTTTGAGTTATTTAGCAGATATTTTTGAAAAACTGAATGTGTTGAATAAACAACTTCGAGGAACAAATAAAACACTTGTTGATGCAAAGGCGAAGATATTTGGCTTTATTTCATTTATCGAGTTATGCTAAAAAATATTTCCGACAAAAATTTTGACCAATTTCATTGGCTAAAAAAAATGTGAGCCTACTGAGACTGCTGTGCTTGTCATTGTGGATCATCTGAAAATATTGGCCTCTGATTTTAAAGAAAGATTTTCTGATTTAAAACAGATTAATTTTCCATCGTGGGCGATGCAGCCAGTGCTTGTGGATTTATCTGATGTTTCAGTGCAGTACCAAGAAGAACTCTCGGAAATAAAAAATGATGAGTCAGTTAAAACTTTATTCAACATAAAAGGAGTGATGGCATGGCTTTGTGATGACACAGAAATTAAATACCCAAATTCAACTAGCTTTGCAAGGAAACTGTTGTTACTGTTTCCATCTTCATATTTAGCTGAATGTGGCTTTAGCGTTTTAAATCATTTGCTACTGAAGAAAAGAAATTCACTGGATATCAGTAAACGAGGAGATTTGAGACTAAAGCTGACTAAATTAGTGCCTAATATAAAATCTCTTTGCAGCAGGCATGAAGCACAAGGGTCTCACTAACTTTATTCCGCTTTTCTTGAGGTGTGCTCAAATGGCATTTTGCATTTGATAGGAACCTATACTTTATTGTACAGTAATTAAAATGATCAAATAAGCTTCCATTCAAATTAGTTTGTTGTTCATAGTACATTTCAGTTTTCTATTACATGTTTTTGTATGAGCACAATCCACAAATATTTTCATAAATATAGAAATTTTCTCTCTCTTTATTACCTGTGAATTCTCTCTTATTATCATATGTGTTATTATTAAAATCTAATACCATTTAATATTTTTTCTTACAATTTTTTCAGTAATTTCTTGCTCAAAACTTTAACTGTCTTTTGTTTATTTCATTTTTCATGGATGCCATGTTCTTTTGAAGCTTGTTTAAACCAAGGTATTGGCATTTTAAGCTTCTTCAGCTGAAACGGAGTTAACTTTTTAAATGATGAGAATTATATATCACCACATGGGGGCATCAGGATTTTAGAGGTGATTAGGTGGGGCATGGCCCTAAAAAGGTTGAGAACCACTGTTCTACAGTCATCACTATGTGTAGTGATAGATTTCCGCATGCTATTTATATTATACATTATTACTGGCTGATACATTCAAATGAAAATCAGCATTACAGTGATGCTACCTTAGCTGATTTCAGTTGAATATCTCTAGTATGTAAGGAATGTACAAGTTTGTATCAAAATCCATTTTACTAACAAACCTGCATGCAGAGTGCAGCTATCTCTGCGCACCAATTGTTCGTTTATTGGGCAACCATGTGACATCAGTCATAGCTTCCATGACCGTAAACAGCAATGACTGGACAATGTATCATTCAGACAAAAAGCTGCACTTACATCTGAAGCGAAAGGTACCAGGATTGCTGAGATTTATGGTAGACTGCCCGATGGATGGCAGAACAGACATTGCTGATTAGTAAAAGAGTGGCAGAGACCAAAGAACAGCAGCCAACTCTCCCCAAACAGAACGAGTGTGTGTGTGTGTTTGTAAAGGGAATAATTCCTGCAGATTAATTCTATCCAGGTAACCAGAGGTGCATGCACTGTCTGTGCACATGAGGTTTATCGAAACTTATGAAAACTTTCTTCTTGGATACTGAACATTTCACACCTGCTTAATGCTGCACACAAAATGACTATGGAAATTGCTCAGTAAAGTTGGTAGTTGCTTCTCCAGCCTTCTTACAACCTTAATTTGGTTTTGTTGGATTATCATTTGCTTATGTCACCCTGCAGTCAATACATTCTGAGTGATGAGGAGAAACTAGAGGTATGAAATGCCAAACCATAATTTTACCATGGTGGTATTTTCAAGTTAATGTCATGATTTACTCCAAAAAAAGGAGGAAAAACACCACAGATGATGGCAAAATTGCAAAAATTTTCTGGTAATACATTAATATAGTTTTTAGTAAAATTAGTCCTTACATTTTAACCCTCAATATACCACATCAGTTTTACCACACTTATGCCATCTGGAGTATATTTCTACCATAGCCTAGAAGCATTGGTTATTATTTGTGTTGAACTGGCTATATATTTAGCCAACATACTTGTAATGCAAACACGTGTGGGGTTGAAGCAATATGGATTTTTTGTTACATAGAGATAAATTAATGAGTAAAATCTCATGTATCACAGCCCCAATGGTTAGCCTGTGGTGAATAATACAAACTTAAATGGTATTAGGGTGCAAATGTATCCCAAGTTGTGTACAGTGAACAAATGTATATTATTTACTTATCAATCATTCATATAACTTCTTGCCTGATTTAGTAGCTGATATCAATTTTTAAAACATTAAAGTTGAGTAATTTAAAATCATATTTAATTTAATTTCTTTATTATTTTAAATTTGGTTTGATCTAAGCAACTCTAGAATACTGAAGTATAGGAAATTCTACATTTGGTAATGTATGCATCATAAACAGATGCTAACACAATCTAAAGCTAGGAGCGTCATAGAAGGGTAGTTCCTAACCAATGCGCTTACATTTTAATTACATTAGAGGCTTGCAGACCAAATTGAACAGATAGTATATAAAATATTCATACATCCTGGTGTCACGTCCAACTACGTTGGCAGACAGCATCAATAATTGATTAGTGCGTGGGCAAACGAACTCTTAATAACTGCCTTCTGATTTTGGTTTATCAATGAGCTTCTAGAGAGCTGGGTAATTTTACATGCGTGCGTGTTGTCACTGCAGTATACCAACATTAAAACTTGTACTCCTTTATCATTGAATTTAGTGCAATGCTTCTTCCCTTAATTTAATAAAAACCTGTTTTTTTTTTTGCAAAAGAAATAAAACCATGCAATGATGTAACGAAGGTAATAAAACCTGCATTTTAGATGCAACATTGAAATTTACTCGAGGCATAATTCAAATGACTTTTATAGTGAAGCAGATCTGCCTTTTAGTGCAAGTTGAAAGTGCATTTCATTTGAGTCATAAAAGATAACCAAGCAATTAGTTTCATATATGACTAGCCATATAAATGTTGCGTATCATTATGGGAAATTTTTTGATATGTAGAGATGAAGCATGCGGTCTGAGATTCTACCTGAAACATAAAAATGGAAGAAGAAAAAAAGGGAGGAAAAAGTCGAAGTAACACTGGGCATTTTAAAATTGGAGCTATTGTAGTTATCTCTTCACTTGGTCAAGAGCAGGAAGAAATTTATTTAATCTTTTGATCTTCCGAAATAATAAAAACAAACAAAATAATAATTTACAACATTTTTACTTATACAATCTATCTGTTCTACATGTGAATCATGCTCATTGTAACTTCGTTTCAGAACAAAAATGCACTTAATAATGTTGCATTTTGGCATTATTCTATGTGAACTCTAATTGGAATTACCATATTCATTAGATTCTAAGCCACTGATGCAAGACTTAAAAAGAAACTATATCAGGATGAATAATCTGAATGCTTACATTCTGATAAAATACAGTTAAAATTTTTTTAAAAAGACCATTTTGCAAGCTTTTATTGTCAACTAAACAAATGGTTTATATATCAGTCTCTATTAGTAAATCATCTTGTTGATTAGCTCATTCCTTAATAATGCCTGACTGTTGTAACATTGTCCTTTCTTCAATCTAAAGTATAGTCAGTGTCCTGCCATATTAATCTGGCCACCATATAATTGTGTGCACTAGACTTAAATTTACATGTTTAATGTGTGATTATGTGTATACTGGATGTGTAGGTAGGCAGTTAACCAGTGTGCATTATCACCACATCCCAAACAGACAGATCCAACAACATTTCTCTGCTAAACTGAGGCCATGTTATGGACTATTCAGACTGTGACTAGTGTCAACAACAAAGTGACAAAGATCTCAACCTTTCTCACGGATCTATGATCAAAATTGTGAACTTCACAGTAACAACAGCTATGGCAAAGTGGTGTGAAAAGCCTTCAACAGCAATACCTGAAAGAAGGACATAGTATCACTCAACACATCTGTACCAAGCATCAAGATTCTCTTAATAATCCTTCAAAAGGTCAATTCAGAAGTCACATTTGGCAAGACACCTTGAGTATTGGAAATATGCATTCTTCTCCAATGGGTTTAGTTTTCAGCAACTCAAGTCTGGAGATCAGGCAGGTTTAGACAAGACCTAATGAAAACCTTCAACCCAAATTTGTTCAGCCCATAGGCAAGGCAGGAGTGTCATGGTCCATACTTCGTGTGTGGTCCCAGTCTGGAAAGAAATGAAGGCATCCAACTCACTGCCAGCTTCCATGCAGTGGTACAGAAGAACACTATTTGCTTGCTTCTTCATTGTCACTGAACATCTGCATTGTTGAGGATGAATTTGTGAACTGCACTTCTATTGTCTTTGTGTTTGATAGTAAAGATTGCCTTGAAATTGAAAATTTTTCTACAAAATAATTATTTGTCTGCCATAGATGACCAGTAAAAATAAAGAGATGAGAGAAATAAATAATATGACTCAACAAGTACTTAGCAAGTAACAACAAAGAAAAAAAATTGTTTTATCCTGGCAGAGATACGTAGGAATAAATTTAAATCACTTGCATCTTGTGCAGTTAAAATGAAATAACTTACAGAATTACTTTTATAACTATAATGTTTATCTATTTTATTTAGTTTTATTAAAAGTTATAATTAGCATGATTTACATAAAGGATAAAATTTTAAAAAATATATATTGGAAGAAAACGGAGATGTACGGGAGATTAATTAATTAATGTTTCTATAATTCTGAAAATTAACTAAAACAAAGAAATCCATTAAAGTTGCATTGCAGGTGACATATTTGCTCAGCTTTAAAACTAAAACTGGTGTAAAAAGAATAGAAAAATGATTAAAGTGCAGCCAACTTGACAAAAATTTGTAAGTACGCCGTTTGAAAAATGACTGCTAATTGTGAATGCATCTACAAATACTGAAACAATGCAAAACACAACAGATACTTCATACCTTATTTAAAAAAACAAAGTGATGCAATAATTTTGCCCACATCTGTAAATGATGAATATAATCAGCTTGGGCAGCAAGAAAATCCATTGAGGCTTTAACAAAGAAAAACTGGAGAGGATGGACTTAATAATATTTTGCATCAAACGAGAGAGAGAGAGAGACAGAGAGAGAGATGACGTCAGTAGAGAGAGGGGGGGGGAGGAGAGAGAGAGAGAGAGAGCGAGAGAGAGAGAGAGAGAGAGAGAACTGTGTGTTACATCCTAAGATTGTGACTGTCAAACAAAACTAAAAAGGCTGCTAAATCATTTCTCTCTTAATAATTTCACTAATAACTCTGTACTTTTAATTTAAAATGAAAAAAAAAAAAATGAAGACTTTGCCTTAGTTTCAAGAGCACTGACATGTATTTAAAGCAACATTACAGTTTCTGGTGGGCTAATTCCCTGAAGCATATCTCTGCGCTTGTTTTGTTATTAATTCCATAGTTTATTATTAAAACACAATGTAAAAGAGAAAAAGAAAATGTGCATTGATTTAAAAGGGAGCTGTTGCTATTATTGATATCCTCATCAGAAGTGAAAACATAACAGAAAACACAGCTGTCAGTAAAGTATTTTGTTTTATCATTATTGTTTGCCTCTTATCATCATTGGAAATAACAAATTAATTTTCTTTTTATTAAAAAAAATGAGAGAAAAAAACAGCAAACAATATGCTGTAAATCAAAATACCATTTGTCAGAGAACAGAGAACCTTTATCTGAGTAACTGAGATCAATTCCCAAGAAACGGTTCATTCCATCATGGAATCACAGTAAGTGCAACGGACATCCGACTCTTTTGACCTTTGCTAGTGACGAAGATTGGCCATTATTTGGGGACTTGAATAAATGCTGCATATATATATATATATATATATATATAAATACAAAGACTGAATCTTAGTCAAGACTGTGGCCTGGTTTGTTGTATCACCTCCCTTTCCGAGTCTTCCCCAACCAACCGTGTGACTTTCTTCTTGGCACTCGGCTTTCCTCCCACATTAAATAAAATCACAACATACTAAAATTAATTTTAATTATTTATAAATAATAATTTTTAAATGCATGCTTGTATCTTTTAATTTGCTGTCAAATCCAGCTTCTCTCTCTCTCTCTCTTCAGAAAACTTTTTTCTCACTGTGATAGACATGTTTTATAATTTTTTTATTTCTTCTAAATTTCTCATTGTTAGAGTTAATTGCGTGTATGTGTAATGGTAGCCCTTCATAACCAATGGTGGCCATTCACAAATTACGTTTACACCTGGGTGTACAAGCTTGTTTACAGTGTAGCTGTAGTTGCCCGCACATAAACCACACATTTAGATAGCAAGCAACGACCTGATGTTAAGGAACATCGAAGATGACCAGGCAGCCAACCACAGCAGAACTCTTCATTTTTACATGCGGCAGGAAACCTACACGCATATTTAGCAAGTCTCAATGACTTATTTTGTAGATGCACATGTCGAGTGACCATGCCATTTCTAAATGTTCAAAAAAATTCCCTTTTCTAAAAATTAAAATAATTGTACATTTTTAATTTCTTTCTCCCAGCATATCCTCTCATCCACATTCATCTGTTCACTAGTCTAGGTCAACATTTTCTGAATGCATTGTTTTATTTTCATTTAAATAGATTTTCATCTTCCAATAATGACAGTGGGAACGCACAGGTGTGCACAGGAGACATTAGAAAGTTTGCGCATTCATGGCACGACACAGATGTCGCTGCTTCTACCCAATGATTTATCAAGGCAGGCTTCTGTGATTAAAAAAAATAATGAAAACCCAATGAATTATCTGGAACTAATGCTCTATTTACACGCACAATGTTGAACGTTCTGGCCTTGGATGTCAATAAATACAGTCACTATTACGACTTAACAGGAGCAGAAAGATAATAAAATTTACAGACTGGTGCACACACACACACACACACACACACACACACACAAAAACAACTAATTAGTTATTTCTGCAAAAGAGAATTTCCAAATTTTATTTTTAAATTAGACGTTGTATGCGATTATCAAACTTTTTCTTCTCCGACATTGCATTTAGGGCGGATCATGAAATGTGTTTCTCCGTTCTAAGATTTAAATCTCAAAATGGCTCTTTTGGTTGGCTCTGCTGAGATTACTGTTGACATTATAATTTGAAGAAAAAAGAAAAAGTACCGAAACAATTTCTCCAAGCTGGTGGTGTTCCTAACTTAACAAAGGTTTTGACTGCTCACAGGGGAACTTTGACTGGTACAGAATTTGGAACACTGCACCCATCTTTCACGTATATGTCCATTTTACAAATTGTATTTTATTCCAATGTGGGATGGAATCCACTGAAGTAGTACAACCACCTTTTGACAGAATCGTCACTCATGAATATTTTCAATTGTATTGTTCATTATGGGTAAGTACTTTCTGAGGTAATCAACTGTACTTCTGCTGCAAGTAAGAAGTTGTACATAACCCTAAATTCTCTGTGTCAGTGAGTTCCAATGCTTCCAGAATCATTAAGAGTTCAGTACTAAAGTTTGAGAAGTCTTGATATTGTGTACTACATCATCATCACTACCACTAGGAAAATCTGTCAGTTTGCTTCCATCAGTGCAGACTTTCATAGTGTCTTTGGGGCCCTTCTCTATCATCTCCAGGGTCAAATGCTTTAAAAGCTCTGGATTGTTGGTCATTGTTGACGATATTCAGCCATTCATCTTTGATAGACATGGGAGAAACAAAATGAGTTTCTTCAACCTGATGGTTAAGGGCATCGATCTTTTCGGTCTTTGATGCATGTTCAGAAATTTAACATAACATCTAGTTTTTACCACTATGGCCATCTTTAGGTGTGTGTTGAGATCTCTGACAAACAGAAACTTTGCAATGTGTGATTAATGAGTGGATTCCATGATGCACAGCCCGCACCAAAGTTTTTCAAGGCTAGGGAATGGTTGAGAGACGGAGGCCACAGCTGAGATGTTAAGTAATGCAATCACAAGTTTGTCTAAAGTTCTAAGAAAAAAAAAGGTTTTGGTTTGTTTGCTCAAGAAAATTAAAAGTTTAATGTTTAAAAACTTTTAGTTGTTTAACTCAGGTTACATTATTTAAAAATTCTAGAATTCCAGATTTAAAAAAAAAAAAATTGCAACTTTTACTGTGTAATCAAATGAACAGTGTTACTTTTGAAGTAATACACAGTAACTTAACATTTATGAGCATTTGATATAAAAAAATCTAATGCATATACATTGTACGCAGTTTAAATTCTTACTTTAGTCATGTCACACTTTGTAACTGTACTTAATTATGCTTCTTTATACAGTTACCATCCATAGTAATTTAACTTATTGTTATTATTTTATGTTAGTTTATTGCATAAAGTGGCAAATACAGACAAACAAACAATAGATTAAAATCCTCGTTAGTTGCTGGTCGAGCTACCTCTTGGAGCATGAAAAGCCTGAAACCTGTTTGGCATGGAATCAATGAGATTATTGGATTCATAGCAGGGCTTTGGGAAATCTGGGGTATAAGCTGAATGCCTTGATTCCTCCTTCAGCTATGGTCAGATGAAATGTGGCATGAAGAACATGGCCACTGAATCTCAATATGCCTTGTTGGTACAAGAATAGGAAATGCATATTTAAAATGACAATGCCACCAGCAGAACATGCCAGACTGCAGCACATTCCATGACATTCCTGCTACCATACCTGACTATGAGCTGAAGATAGGTCTTCTTCAAAGTCAGGTACAACCTCTAGACATGGACTACTGAATTTGAAAGCAGTACATGCTGCCAATGCTCCAGAGTTTCAAAGTGTTTTATTTCTATTAGACAGAAGGGGTTTATTATAGACTACATATTCTCTGTAGCCCAGTTGGGGGGAGATGGCACTGTACTGTCCTTCCTTAGCTGATTTCTGTTATCAGGTAGGAAATTTTGATGGTGAGTGTAGTTATGGAAAGTAACAACACATTCTTGTCAAGGTGTCGCTGTTGAGGTCACCTTTCTAGAGCAGTTATGCCACAAATCCACAAGAAATGTATAGATCAATGGCTAGTAGCTGTCTCTGGTAAATGGAGAAATACTGCAAAATCCAGTTGATGATAATGTGCACTAGTTACCTGGATGCCAAGATGTATGTCCAATAAATACACAATAACACCTGAATTATGTACATTTTTAGTCAGATAAATAATGTGGGTGGCCAAATTAACATGGCAGAAATATATTATTGTTTGTTGTTTCAACATTAAAATAATCTCTCTTTTGATTTGGATATGCTGTTTTTATAAAATTCCTTTTAATGATAATTTTCTATTCCTAAAAATTCATAATGCTTTTTGTGACACCCTAAAGTCTATATTAAATCAAGATGATGGAACTGATGTTTCCTCAAGAGCCTATCAAGGATGCCAGATAGCTGTAGTGAGGAGGAAGCAGATCATGCTACAATATCTAAAGATAAAAAGAAGGGAATAATCTTTTCACGTCTACTGTAAGACAAAACTACTTAAGGACATAACCAAAATCGCTGAATTTTTGTCCACTTACAAAATGTCCAAAGTCCCAGCATCCACACAAAAGATTAAAATAAAGAGTTGTAATTATTACATTACTGTTTTTTTTAAATTAAAGGTAGAGTAAGCATCAAATTATTTTACCTGGGATTTTAGAGAATTGGTTATTTCCTTTAAAATAATTCATTTCCAGCTGATTTTTACTTTTCAGATACTAGCATTTTAAAAGTTTCAGAATTTATACAAGATCCTCAGAAAGCTGCTATAAAAAACAAAAATATAAAAAAAAAACTATCAAAGGAAAAGATACTTGCTTATTTCTTTCCTCCTTGGAGGCTTAATTAAAATTGATGACAAGTAACCGCGGGTGACAAGATCCAATAAATTTAGATGTCTTATGATTTTCTTATTTTTTAAAACATTTTTGAAATTAATTTTGAGTTGAGTTTCAAAAAAAAAACAACATGGGCACAACATCCTTTGCATTTTTGAATTGCAAATTTTGCTACTAGTGCTGGTAAGGAAAACTTCAAACATTAGGTCCTGTGGGTTCAGAGCTCACAGTCCAAAAATTTGAAATATCTTTGACTTAGCATCTTCAGGAATGCAATTTACCCCCATTTCCACCTATCTTCCAAAAATGCAGGTTCGTCAGTTAGTTCAGTTCCCACTACTCTACCGTGATGAGAAAGGACTAAACAAACTTTCTGCAATCTGTTTTCGTTTCATCTTTCCGGTAGAGGCCTTTCAGTAGTTCTGATACAGCTGAGCAGTACTGCGGTATTAGTATTGGTGGCACTTTGTGTGTTGGGACGCTTTCTTTTTCCTTAACCGTCGGCAGATAGAAACTATTTTCACTCTCACTTAACCATCACTCCATCGAAAGCGGATGAGAGAAATACTCTTCTCATGCATCACTTGGTTTAAAAAACACAAGACTCTTTTAACAACCTTTCACAATGATGCTTCTTTTTTTTTTTGTTATGTCCATGTAATTAACTGAACCATCCATTCAGGGAAGATCTCCTTCCACTGGAACCAACAAAAAACAACTTAACTCCTTACAAATCAACGGCAAAACGTATAGCCAGGGTTTGCTTTCAGTTTTTTTAGTCGTTCTCTTTTGTATATTTATGTTTAAATTATCATCATTCCCTTCCAACTTTCTGTCTATAGTGTTTTTTTTTTTCAATATTCATTTACTCACTTTCTCTGTTTCACACACATACACACAGTCCATCATCATCATCATTCATCATCATCATCAACAACACAGCAACAACAAAAGCAGCCGCAACAGTAAATAGATCTAAATTATCTCGTTAGTATTACAAACCAAAGACTATTGCACTGCTAAGGTGGGATGGGTGGGTGGGGTTCAAATCCCAGTTGGCGTTCTGTCTCCCAGATCGTGATTTCTTCTCTCTCTCTCTCTCTTCTCTTTCTTTGCATTGGTTGCATGGGGATTTTCCGGTGGGGGGGGTGTCTCCTATCACATCTGAAAACTGAAAATTTCTGGTAGGGATTTTCTGGGCGCTTGGACATACCGCAAGTAACATTGGACTGGCTGGCTGGCAATTCGGCCACTATTCGAGAGCTCCCCAGATATTCTGTTTGATTATCAAACCTGCTGCCCCCCCTAACCCTTTTCATTTTAGCTCACTTCTGAGCGATACATATCCTCAACCTTGATGCCACACAGAGCAAAGCAAACAGATTCTGAAATTGCCACCGCGTTTCTAGATGATCGTAAAAAAATAGCAAAAGGAAAAAATATTTTTAATTATAGTATTAACTAATAAATTAAAAAAATTATATTTGCTATAGTTTTCTTTTTTTTTAAAAAAAATAAACACATCATTATTTCCAATAATTCATCAAAATAGTGAGAAGTGTAACTTTCTATCATTTTTTTACCATTGCTAATAATCATAAAAACGCATTAAAAATCAAGGATGCTATTTCCTCTGTTTCGGTTTTTGCACAGAACTATCAATTTTTTATTTTATATTCCATTTATTTATAAAGAAAAGCAAAGGCAGGGTTTTTGACATAATGGAGTGGATCACTGATGGTTTATTCATAAAGAAAACGCTACCCACACTGTGCAATAGTCTATATTAAAATCAATATTCCACCACAATGAATAATTAAAGAAGAAGATATGACATGAAGTACTGACCAGGATAAAGCAGGTAGAAAAAATAATTATGGGAATACTACAGCACATGAAAATGATAATCAATAAAAATGAACTATGCATAAAATTTTCTAACAGCAGGCAGGCATGCCATCAAAAGGATACAATTGAATGGCAGGTACAATAAACAATCAGAAATGTTCTGTACAGCAGCCATAAGATCAGTACAGTGAAACAATACATGCAATTCACTCGCGAGCCTGAGTATTGACAGTTTTCTGTCGATCTAAACACACCTACAGTTATACTCACATTCTTTGTTGTTGTTTTTTTTTAAACTAACAATACGAACAAACTCCTGCGGAAATGTTTTTGGAGTGAGTCAATGCAAATATCAACTTTTAGCAGTCGCTCTATTGTAACTCAGATATGGTTGCAAATGCAATCAAAATTTCATGCTGACAACTGATCAAAATGTTAAGAGCGGTTGTCATTGAAAACTACTTCTTCTACTTGTTTTTTAAATTAGTTTCGTTTGTATTCATCCCTATTTTCTCGTATGTTTTGGAGAAAGTACACAGATGTTGATTGACAATTTGTCCGAACATATGCTCACCGGACTGTCGAAAGTGAAGAGATCACTGGACGATTGTATACACATGGGCCAAATACACTAATAATCCAAAGAAAATCATTTGCAGAGTTAGAACAAAATCTGTGAACAATGACCCTGCTTAAAAAGGGGGGGGGGGAGAATTTTGACCGTTCAGAAAGAAATGACTAAAACAGATTTTTAATGACGACATCAATTCAACTGAAGAACTGTGTTGGTATTAGAATGATGTCAATTTGAAACATAAAATTTTATAGGTTTTGTCAGCTGGACACAGGCAAACCTGTTGAGGTGGCACAGTTTCCAACACTGCTGAGATTCTTTTCAAAAACATTAAACTGAAGATACAATTTCTAAGGTTGAATCATTGTCTCTTTATAGGACTGTGAGAGTAATAAATACTCTGAAATGTTGGGAGACCACTAAGCTAGTCTACTGTGCTGACATTTTGATCTTGGCTCCGCAGTTAATGAATTGACTACAAAATATCTTGATTCTAGAGAACCTGAGGAAAAAATCATTTATGTAAATGTCTGGTTAGTGATCTCACAATGAAACATAATAGCAGTAGATGGTTTCTTTGTTTGTTTTTATTTTATTAATAAAAGTGAGTGGACAAATGAGTATTACCATAACATTAACTGTTGTAAAATAAATTTCAGCCTTAGTTTAAGTATTATGCATAGCCACAGTAGTAAACCACATTCTGTGGTAGAGAAAATGCAATATTCATTAGCTCAGATATTAAAAAAAAAAATACTTAGCTCAGATTGGGTATTCCAGGATGTAGAAACTAGTGATTGTATTTTCTTTGATTTATTACTACTGCAACACAGAAATCTGCACTGTTTTAATAAGTCATTACTAATGAAGATTCTGTTTTGATGATCCAAAGTTACTTATGGTAAGTTGTCAAATGCATATATTAAATTAATCGAATATTCTTATACTTAGGGAGGGTGACCAGTGGTTCAGGGCCACAGTTTGAATCTCAGTTAGGACTGACTTGGTGTTCTGGTGTACCTCCTTAGCATGGCTGCTTCTAGCTTTAGATCAGCCAGCCAGCCATGTGGAGGCTTCCTCAAAGTACTCCATTTTCCTCCCAGGTATAAAAATGAAAAGTTCTGGTAGGGTTTTCTAGGTAACACCCTCGATGATGATCTGATGATCGTCAGTCACAAAAAAAAAATAAAAAGATGAACAACAGAAGCCAAACCTGATATAGCCGTCTGAAGTGAAAAGGTTAAAAAAATTAAATTATATTTGTTATTGTTTTATTAAATAAAATAACACCATTTTCTATTTTAATTTAGTATTTTATTGTTAGCTTTAAAAAATCTTTCATGCCTTCGTGTGTTTAGATTTCTCCCTTAAAACTTTGTCTTGCATAGAGTGAACTTGCATTACCTCATGTTCTGCAGAAAAAAACTTCTTTGTTGAAGAAATGTTATGAAGCAAGAACTAAGCTGAATTCCCTCTAGTGAAATTCTCTCTTCTTGAGGCTCATCATCTTCATTACCCTCACTTTCAAGTTCCTTAGGCTCTATCACTAACTCATTATTTCGTGGTCTATGAGTTACCAAGCAACTGGTGCATCCTAACCACAATCAAGGTCATGCCATCACATTGTTCTGATCCATGTCCTTCGTAAAATTACCTTTCGTGTTACTTGTACAGTTTAAGAGTTATGCTGCCTTTGACCAACTCTGGTTTGTCCTGGAAACCTCCAAATTCTTCAACAGAAAAGTAAATTTCATCTTTAAGTGACTGTTCTGTTGATGAAAGCAGCCACAGTGCATCTTTGATAGTAAACTGATTTTTTAATTTCTCTCTCCCTGCACAAGTAGAACAGCAATTAACAAGACTGCACTTAAAACCTTTCCTATATTTTAGTCTTAAAAGATCTGATAACACCCTGAATCATGGCTTGAATTAATGAAGCAGTTGGGAGGGAAGTATTTGGACAAAGCATTATCTGCATCCATCTTTTCAACAGGTGGGCAGGCATGTTGAGGAGTTATCTGAGAGTGGGACAATTTTACAATCAGCTGGCAACCAGAACTTACAATAATATGCATGAGTTGCAGGTACAAAATTAGGTTTAAACCATTCTAAGGTTATTTCTCTAGTGACCAAAGCCCATTTGCTAGCCTTGTAGATCACAGAAGGAAGTTAGCTCCTTTAAGATCACAAGTTTTTGCACTCTTCCTGATTACAAATAATTTACATTTGTGCTAGCTGCATTTGCACAGGCAAGAGCTGTAAGCCTGTTTTTACCATCTCTGACACACTCCGTTATTTTCATGTGCAGCAGCATGTGTTCCATGTGGTAAACACCCTCCAATGAAAACCAGTCTCGTCTGCATTGTTCATTTGTTCAGCCTTTCATCGTTCACTAACTTAGTAAAATCAGTAACATGACTCACTGATACTTCATGGTAGGCAGAAAGTTTCTCACCATGAGTTGTTAACATGTGAATATCATGTCTACTCTTGAATTTTTGTAACCAACCTTGTGAGTATAAGCACTCTTGACTCAAGTTGATTGCTTCATGGTACACTTTAGTTTGTGCAATAAGCACCGGACCAGACATAGGAATATTTTTGCTACAATGAGCCAAAATCTATTTGTACAATATCTCATCATGATCTAATGATTTTGCTTAATGTAGTGCCTTCTTATGTGCATCAGTGCCTTTGTTTGTGTCATTCTCAGCACATAACTTAAAAATTGTTTCACTTTGCTTCTTTATATCATAAACAGTGGACATTCCAACATCATCACATAACAATGTTCCAACATTCCCTCCTGTGATTTCTTCAAAATTTCAACCTTCTTACCAATTATAAGAAATTTCTGCTTACATTTCTGATCACACTTTCTTTGTGGCATCATAAATTGTTTTTTTTTTCTGAGTGGGAGGCATAATAAGGGGTAATTTTAGAAAAAAGGCAAAATATAAAGGACAATTTTTCAAGAGCATGATGCTGTAAGAAGGTAAGATCAAAACATACAAGATGGCCACCAGGTAAGCATTGACAGTGCCTAGACTTGTGATTGGCAAGATTCTGAATTACGCTGGTATACTCTGAAATTTTCAAATAATCTGAATGTACCAATTCCAGAATTAAGATTCTGAGGCTACAACTAATCCAAATTTTAGAGTTTTCACTCTATAACATTTTCCTTTTTTTAATATTTTTAAAAATCCATTTTCTCACGTCAGTAAAACTGATAATGAAGACAAAAACAACAATGATAAGAAGAAGAAATGGATACATAACAAACAACACTAAAAGAGAGAAACAAATCCATAACTAGATAAACTTAAAAAAAAAATCTTATTTGATGTCCTAATTTGAAGATGATCTGTAAATAGTAACATTCTTTTGGTTTCAGACATTGATCAAATAAGAGGAGGGGGTCAGCATATCAGTGTTGTAATGAGAAGAAACTGTTTGCTGAGCTCATATAGGGTTGCTGCAAAACAAAACAATAAACCAATAAACTGAAATGCAGCAAACTCTAGCCATTCAGCTGATGGTCTTGACTGATGTCAGATCCTATTAGTCATGGCAGCCTATAATCTATGGTTTGGTATAAAGATCTTTCAGGGCTATAGGAAAGAAAGATATCAATCAATGACAGTGGGAAAGAAAAAAATGGCCTGGCCTACTCTGTAAATTCTTAAATAGGCTTCATCACTAATAAACAAAATCCGAAGACATTTTTGATGATTCACTTCTTTATCAGAGGAAAGGAGGTTTCTTTCATTTTTCTTCTGTCCTATTTCATGAATAATCGTTTCCAAAATATCAGATTAATGGGATTTCCATCATTTCCACTACTATGAACTTAATGATATTGTGCCTGCCAAAACAAATTTTGTAAAATGCAAATGCATATTATGATTGTTACATGTAATTAAAAGCTACGTGTACTTATTACCTTGCTGAAAAGATGATTTAAAATGTAGAAAATTTAAGTCTATGTGAAACAACTTTCTGTCCATGAAATACTTCCCCCCAATAGAATGTGACTGACGCCAGGTGTATGTGAGGTATTGTCATGTGAACCCGATCAAAATAATTCAGCAGAGATTGCAAACAATGGTTTAAAATCATATTTCTGATATTACCTTTTCTATGCCTTATAAAAATCAGAGACAATTTTCCTGAATAGTTAGTTCATTTGACATCTTATGATACATCTCTTTATAATAAAGATGTTAATTTAGGAAGAAAAATTTATATAGATCAACTGCTTGTCTGGTTGTTACAATTTTTTACTACATCTAGAATTACTAACAAAAATATGTGTGTGTGTGTGTGTGTGTGTGTGTGTGTATAAATAGATGTAAGAGAAAAGAAAAAAAAAGTTCCAATTGTATATGCAAAGAATGAGACATTAAATGCCAAAACACAAAAATGTTAAATGGATTAGAAATTAAAAAAAACATTAATATTTTGCAAGTGATCCCTTTTGTTTTGCAATGTTCTTTTACTTGAAAGTGCTCACTCTATCCATCGCAAACGGATTCAGTAAAAATGCTGGGAAACTGATGAGTTAGCAATATTCTCTCAAACACCGTGAAAGATCACCAGGAATTTTGGTGCTGCTAACTCCAGAATTCATAGAGTCCTCATGCATTGTGATGGCCAAGGAACCTCATATATTAAAGCTGCTCAAACCTATTATCTGTATTAAAAAAATATAAGTGAGAGTAAAACATTTGAATTATTTCTGAGGGTTAGGTAACTGGACTGACAAGGCTAAGGAGCCCGACTTGGTCGTGGCTAACCTGGTTTGATGCGACCACCTGGCATGGTTTCCTTCTACTCTTCTTCACCAACCATTTGTGCACGCATTTCCTCAGGGCACTCCATTTTCCTCCATATCTATAAATGAAAAGTTTTAGTAGGTATTTCCCTGCCAAAGTGGGAAGTGCTGGCCCTTCGCAGTGCAAAACAGGGAATGCCCTCCAGCAGACACCCATGTCACTATGCTCATTCACCAGAGTCCTCTTCATTGTAGAGTAGTTGCATCCATTGTTAAAACCATCAGTGTGTGGTGCAATGACAAGGGCAGTGAGCATACAAACAAAAAACACATTGTATACAGTCATTTGCATGTTAATCATTTCACGAAATATGACAGAGGAAATGAGAGAAAAACATTTAAAGAAATACAAGCACTTCCCAAGAGAAAATCTGTGGGTGATAAATAGCAAATTCTTTTAACTAAATTTACAGAAAAGCTCATCAGCTTCTGTCACAGCGCAATGCGAGAGCTCTCATATTTGTAAACAGATGCGTGCATTTTGTTGGGACCTTTTGTAAAGATGTTTTCAAAATTATGAATTTTCTCTCATAACAAAGTTTTGGATAAATAAGTTTCAATTTTGTTAAAAAGGAGCCATAGTTCTGAAAAACATGGTGCAGTGTTAAACTACTGGACTACCAAAGTAGATGACCAAAGTTCAGTCTCTGCAGGAGACTGTCTTGGCTTTGGTATAAGACCTCAGCATCATTTCTTCTCACTCTTCTTCACTAGATGGTCATGGGAATTTTCTTGAGGCACCCGATTTTCCTCCCATATTTGAAAGTGAAAAATTCTAGTAAGGATTTTCTTTAAGTTTGTTCCTGGGTGTACAGCCAGCATGTAACCCTTTCTCTCTAGTATATTTTGGTTCATGTACTGCAGTGCAGTACTGTTGTTCTCTTAATCAGAGATGGCACATGATGATGATGATGGTTCTGAGTGTTTCTGACAATCATGAATCAAGCTGCTTCTGAAATTACTGGAAATGTTCATTTATGTGCAGCAAAACAAAGTAAAACCAACTAACATCGGGATAGAGATCTACAGTAATTTTAAAAAAGTATTCAGGAACAAAGTGGCTGGGACAGTCAGGTAAAAACATACAAAATTTAAAACCTCTCGCTAAACTTTTCAATATAAAATTAATTTAGAAGGGGAGAAAAAAAGGAAAAAAAAAGAAACTGTCTAATGGTAAAGGGTTAAGGCAAGTAGAAAAAATATTTTGTTACATCAGCTGTTGTAATGCAATGATAAGGTTCCATTGCATCATTGGTTGTTTTTTTTTGAAGATAGATGATAGATAAAATTTGCTACTCAGATGGATCATCACCATCTGTAGTCTACCAAAAGGCAGGTACGTGGTTCAGAGCTATACCAAGAAGATGCATAAGTGAGGTGATTTCTTGTCGCACCAGAGAATCTGAAGAAAACCCGCATGGCCAGCTGGTGAAGAAGCATGAGAAAAAAATCCCAACTAAGAGAGCTACGCAAAACTGAACTATTCCTAAACAGGATTGGAACGTGGATCTTGAACCTAACACCAAGTGTGAATCCCTACTCCCATATAATTTGACATTTTTGTTGAATATTCCTTTCTTTGACAAAATATTATCCTCCTTCCACTTAAAACTGTATTAAGGTATTTCAAATACTAAAAAAAAATGATATTGATGATTTTATTTCATTAAGAAGGTATTCAAATGGAAGTTTTTCTGACAAAATAATTTATTAATTCAGCACAAGAGGAAATTAAAACAGATGTGATCTCTGCAGCATAGTCCACTGTAATATTGTTTATTTGTGTAAAAGTTATTTATTGGGATTACAATAACAGAAAAATTTAATCACAGTAAAAACCTTTCGTGGTATCCATTTGGTAGCTATAATTTCCTGCAGCTCTTAGGGAAAAAAAAAATGAAGACAAATTAAACATATTGCTCGCTCAGTTACCGATGATCCTATAATATTTGCTGTAGCTTTTTGTATTCAGCAGTGGAAAAAGCAGCAGGCAGACTAATGTTGATTTTAGATATTTGTGTGGCACAGCTTCCTTATAAGTTACATGGAGGAAGAGAGCTCTTCCTCTCATTACCAAGGTTTGAGAGAACTAAATGCCGGTAGTGTTCAAATGAAATTGGCTAAAAATATGATCTCTAATTGTATTTGGCTTGGATGAGTTTCGTTGGAACATCCCTGGTATAAAAATTAGCTGTGATAATAAAATTTAATTTTAATTTACCTTCAACAACAACCATGATGCAAAATGCTTTATAAAGTTATGCATTGAAGGGTTTATTCTGCAATTTATTAAATATTCTCTTGTCAGATGCATTTTCGGTCTGAAATATACCTGACCTGGATGAGTTCCACTAGAGCATTTAGTAAACTTATTTCCTACATCTATCTGGCTCTGTCTACCCAAACCATTCTTCATTATATCACTGAGCCAAGCTTTACTGTACTCTCGATTCATAGACTTTCAAACAGCAGTCAGAATTTCCTGAATTCACCGCCCCCCTAGTTTATCTTGCTGTTACTTACTCCTGACATCCTTTTCTAGTTCTGAGCCATGGGCAGATAACTGATAAATCAATGATCTGCTTAGCAGAATGCTTAAACATTAACTTGTGGTGGAACCTAACCAGTGCTAAGCCAAGTAAGGAAACAAAAGCATTGCTTCTACAGCATCAAATACAACAGATACTCAATTATACTTCTCTGCATAAGAAAACCTGGACAAGTAATTATCTATAACATTGCTCTGGCCACCTATTAGCCACTAGCGATATACATTAGTCAGGTAAATAAAAAAAAAAACTTGACATAAGGATTAAAGGTTCAGTATCAACAAGAAAACCTGGAAAATTTTTTTTTATTTTTTTTAAAAGGTAGCATCTGATGCATATAAACTTGTGCTATGTTAAAATCCACGCAGTTTTAATAGATTAACAATCTTTATGATTCTGCTTCAATACAAGAATTAAAAATTGTAAGTCAATATATGCCTATATATATATATGTATAATAAATATGTTTATACTATTACTTTAAAAACTACCACCTTTTTTTGTTTTTAGCTCTTTTGATGTGAAAAAAAAAAGAAATGCCATCAGAACCCACACAAATACCATACACCACACCACACCATCTCAGCTCTCCATTTATCACATCAGTTTTAACTTTACTTGTGCAACCTGGAAACATTTGCATCCCAGTTTAAAAGCACTGGCTAGTAGTATTTGTCTTGAACTGGCTGTATATTCAGTCAACACACTTATAATGCCAAACACCTAGTGTTAGAGTGATTCTAATATGGTATTACAAAGGGTTAAAAAATTAAGAA
This sequence comes from Nautilus pompilius, assembly GCA_018389105.1. Taxonomy (NCBI): domain Eukaryota; kingdom Metazoa; phylum Mollusca; class Cephalopoda; order Nautilida; family Nautilidae; genus Nautilus; species Nautilus pompilius. The sequence goes on along the minus strand of JACATO010000350.1, from coordinate 462,004 downwards.
GATACTATGTGCCACAGCCCCATTGGCTCAACCTATGCTGAGTAATACAGATTTAAAAGATGTACCCAGGTGGAATACAAAGGGTTAAAATATGAAGAACTAAATGCTATAATACTATGCACAGAAAGTTGCTTGATGTCCTCTTGACAAAAGAGCTAAAGTAATACTCATACTTGACTTGAAAAGTGTCAACAGTTTATATTCAAAATACAGATTTGGAGACTAGTGCCAACAGTATAGTGAAAAAGAGGATCTAAGTTAATGCAGAAAGCTAAAGCATTAATTTAAAAACCTAACATACTACCTAAAGCAACCAACCAACCGCATATGTAAACTAAAATATAGACTGCTGCAAATTTGCATGAATGCACTTGACTGTTGTGGTTGATCAGTATGTGAAGTGATCAACAAGGATTCAAGATATTATTTACTCTACCTGTGCATATGAGAGAGATGCAACAAAGCAGAAATCTTCCTGCCTACTTAGCATAGAAATCCATATGAGTTATACAACAGAATGTTAGTAGAGATTTAATCGAATGAAAAAACATATCAAATTTTGCTAGTTATAATGAATGGTGAACTTAAAGAAGAGATTGTTTTTACCAAACAACTACTTCAAGCGATGACATTTATGGTTGCATTTACCATGGGGTAAAAATGACACAAGTTGATGTCATTTCTGCTGCAGAACCAATCTGAGAAAAATAGACAATGAATGCAAGTTCTTCACAAGATTTGGATTGCAGCAACCTCTGAATTATTATGGAAGTTAGGTATCTGAAATGATTTTGGCAATGAAGATAAATCCATTAAATAAAACTAAATAATATCAAACTGAGAAGTTTGACCCAGCATGCTTGATCTAAATAAATGATCCACTATGGTTAAACACAGCTATCATCAAATTTCCATCCTCATCTATTGTATTTCTATTCATATGAGCCAAAATAGATTGAGATAGACAGGAAACTTTATGATTCACTAATGCTTAATCACACAGCATCTTGCTTTAAACAATGAAATTTATTGCAACCAGAGCAAACCAGTTTTCTAAACTGTATATATTAAATGACTAAGTGACCAGAATGAATCAAACGCATTCTTAGTTTGAGTTAGAGTCGAAGTACTCAATGTAACCCTGAGATGACATCCTAGATATGCAAATACAAACAGTTTTCCATTAAGAAAAACTATTGCCAACATACAAAATATTTTATTTTTTTTTCAGTATGACCAACTAAAAACAACAGCAATAACATAAAGAAAATAAAATACATTATTTTTTATGGAAATAGGTGCATATGTAAAACTTCAGCTTTATTATAAAGAAATCGAAAATGCTATTAGACTGACCCAGAATTTCTATACTGTACAAAAATGAAGGCAAAAGCTGGGTGTCCAGCCCCAATTTTATTAAATTCTAAGGGTTTTGAAAGAAATCAAAAGTAAAGTGGAACTGTTATGTAGCAACATAATTTATGCTAATTACCTCAAATATTAGCAGTTATGATAAAACATCAGTCATGTTTTTAATCAAATAGCAAACCTAGTGAAGAATCAAAATGACAAATTTCCATTTTTTGTCATGTCATTACAAAATGAAAAAGATTTCGGCTCTGCTCACTTCCCTACAACAGACGCTTTGACAATATTTTCACAGTGCCCGTGCTGTGTCAAGACTCATTAAGTAATGGTAATTAGTTAATTTCTTTGTTAATAACTTTAAATACTTAGATCATAAACCACACTTATTTAAATTTCCCTGCATGACTGTCTCTTCTTTATACCAGTGAGTGTAAGAGAAATACCCTAATATTACACTCTTCCTATAGAGCCAAACAATAACAGAGTTCAGCCCTTAAAGAGAGAAAACGAACATTTAAAATGCATTAACAGTAACAAACCGTAACCACTTGTCAAAAGTCAGCAATTAGCATACAGCAGAAAAACCAATGAGAAGACATCGTTGTGTGAGGAAGAGAGTTAAAGCACTAAGTTCGGAAGACACATGGTATAGTTTGCACGTGCTGCTAATAATGACATGTTATCACTACCTACTTAAACCTGGAAAAAGATAATTATAAATCTGTCTTAAATTATTATACAGCTTCCAGCCTACAGAATTAGAAATTAAGTACTATAACTGTTCAGCAGTACCAATGGTGTTATCTACCACACAGGCCTGTTAGGTTTTAAAGATTCCCATAACAGTCATGCATTTAGTTAAGTTTTTTTTTGTATGTGTGATTACACGAGGACTGATTCTATTCTCACAGAATTTGAAATTTACAAAAAACAAACCAACCAACCAACCACTGACATTTCAAGGAATTTTCTGTGGTGCTATGTAACAGTGAGGTTTGTCAAATCTCCTGCCCTGATGACGATGACGATGCTTTCACCTGTAAAAGACGCTTCTACAGACGCCTGGTCAAAATGACGTGAGAAGTCATTTCTTGGTCTTTGTGTGCGTTTCTGCTCAATTGAAAGTAGAGTTTACAGAAGACACAGACATGACAAGAGTTATTCATTGCCGTAATCATGGCCTGCACAATGAACCCAATAAGCAAGAATTAATGGTCAGCAAGTTGCACACGTGGAATTCAATTTCTTTCCCCCTTTTTTCCCCTTTATAACAATCCGTGCTCCATTGTGCACAGGTTTACAGGAGAAATTTCAGCATGGGTAATGTTGTTGTTGTCTTAGAGTCCTCCTATCTAGATCGTCAATCATGCAAGAAACCTTCACAGCCATATTTCATTATCTTTTACCTTCCTTTCTTCATCTATTTGATGATTTGGCATGAAGTTAAAAGGGGGCCAGTCAGTCGCTATATGTCTATACTTCCTTTAAACCCACCAAAGGTCCTGCAAAATTCCTTTATCCAAGTTTGCCATTTAGCTGTAAACCAAATCAAACCTAGTTTTTATGTATTCCTTATGTTAATGTTATTTTTTCTTATTTTTTGTGTTAATTTTCCTTTATTACAATGAAAAATAAAAGGGTCAATAAATTTTATTAGTGAAATCTCTCTCCCCTTCTTATCCATCAGTGAAGCCAATGGTTTAAAAGAAACACAGCCAGAGTATCAAGCTCATTTCTATCAGCATAAGGTCTCTATTTTAACCAAAATGGCAACAAGATAAACATGCTGAGATATTTTTTGAATTCTTGACTTTTCCCCTCATTTTGCATTCACTTGAAGATTGCAGTATACTTCATGAGGTGCCAATAAGTTTAACTATCATTATCCTGAAATTGCAAATAATAATAATTTTATATTTGTCTGGCACCACAAGAGTAAATGAGCCTTAAAATGTGATTTTAACCATGGAGACAATAGGGTCAATCTTTTGGCCCAAAGATAGTAAGAAAGAAAAAAAAAAAAAAAGGAAGACAACAATGGCCAATCCATTGGTACTATAAAAGGAACTTGCTGAGTGATTCTCTATAAATAGTGTGTACCAATCAGTAATGACCTGTCCGTATCCTGGTACATGAATGGTAGCAGTCAGTTTCTCTGTTTTTCTATCTAGAAACTTCCAAAAGCATCCATCTCCAAAGAGTCAATCTACCTTAAAGCAGCAATATAACTGTCATCTTGTATGAATAAAAATTAAATTTGAACCCTGCAAGAGCATTTCAAAGCTGTTATTAAAATAAAGGTGGTTATACTAATATTAACACAATGAAAGTGTGATTATATTACTGTAAATATCAATATCCTGCAAGCTTAAACGACAGCTTGAGCATTCACTTCTGCAGTAATCTTCAAGCTGCAATAGACATTAGGTAATTAGCACATGAAGTGAAGATATTGAAAAAAACCATTTGTTATACCTGACATATATATAGTAGTACACTTCCGCAACCAACTTTGTCAGCAGAGAGATTACTCTGATTTAATACTTATGGATGTAAATGAACCGTGTTTATATAAAAGCATTTTTGCCATACTGTAATCTGTGATGGCTTCCTTACGATCACTGACCTATGCCAGCCATACTAGTACACAGATTATACCCATGCAGTAAATGGTAGAAAAAAAAAAAAGAATGTTAAATAGAAGTAGAAATTCAATTTTTTCAATACATTACTAAAAAGCTGGTTGATTAATAAGGGAAAAAATTAAATCAATCGCTCCCAGAAAAATCTACCACCACCATTTTAAACCTGTGAGCCGACACAGGCATGTAAAGCCAAAGGAATTTCTATTATTTCAGTATCCTAAACCAAACGGACATGAAAAGAATGTGAAGGTTAGCTTTATGCCTACTGTAGAAAATTCCTATGAGAATCCTTTATTTTCTTACATGTGTGGGAAAAAGTGAAGTACCAAGAAGAAACCCACTGGCTGGTCAAGAAAAGAGAAAAAGAAATCATACTTAGAGAAGTGCGCCAAAAAGAGTTGGTGCCAACTGGGGTTTGAGAAAGAGCCCTGAACCTTAGCAATCCAGTTGTTTACCACTGCACTACCAAACGGAAGTCTCGTTCGTTAAATATTAGGTTGTTACAAAAGTTTTGTTGGTATTTTTACCACAACAATGCAACTTCATATCACTGCTGAACTTGAAGTTTATTAATCAATGTAGGTTCCATTACAATCAATACACTTCTGCCAACAAGTTACAAGGGCATTTATACCATTTTGATAAAAAAACCCAGATCTCTGGAGTTGATAAATTTTGGAAGGCAGTTTCAATTACTGCTTGTTTGGAGAAGGATTTCATACAGAGGAAGCTGTCAAGGTGTTTGAAAAGGTGGTAGTCTGTGGGAGAAAGGTCTGGTGAATAGGCTGGGTGAGGGAGAACTTCGTACCCCAACGTGCTCAGTTTCTGAATAGTCACTTTTGCAACATGAGGACGAGTATTGTCGCAGAGCAGGATTGAGCCTCTTCAATTCACCAATGCTGGCTGTGGTTGTGAGAGTTTCTGATGAACAATGTTTGATTCATGACAGTACCTTTCAGCTGTGATGGTTTCAACAGGTTATAAAAGTTATAGTGGATGACACCAATTGCAGTCCACTAGACAGTGACCATGACCTTTGGTTGGAGGCAAAGTTTTGGAATGTGGTTAGGTGCCTTGTCTTTGTTGAGCCACTGTGCTGATTGTTTGCAATTGTTGTAAAGGGTCCATTTTTCATCACATGTAATGATTCGGTCAAGAAATGGGTCTTTATTGTTTCTTATGACAAGCAAAGAGCAGATCTCCAATCGACAATTTTGTTGTTGTTCATTCAACTCGTGAGGCACCCACTGTCAAGCCTTTTCACCTGGGTGATTGCATCAAGATGCTGGCAAACAGTTTCAGTGCCTATGTCAAGCTCTCCAGCAATTTCTTGCAGTTTTTCTCGGATCTGCTTCAGACGGTCGTCATCACAGCTGGAGGGACGTCCACTACGTTCCTTATCTTTGAGGCGTACATCTTCTGGTTGAAACTCTGCAAACCATCATTGTAGTGCGCGTTCATTTACTGTGTTCTCGCCCCATGCTTACTTAATGTTACGAGTTGCCTCCCTTGCTTTGTGGCCTGATTTGAACTTGTGAAGCAAAATGGCACGAAAAACTTTTCTATCCATACTTCACTCAGAACCCAGAAACAAATATACATTTTATGATTTTTAAAAAGGTTACATTTTGCTCAATGTATGCCAAGGCACACGCTACAAAATGATATACAACTTATCTACCTACACCTTCATAAGCATGCAAAAAATGAAACCCAAATTAACATAATATAAAAACTGACAAAAACGTTTGTAACGACCTGATATTTTATTTGAGGTTGTATTCAAATTTATTCACTTTTAAACAGCTTCCACTTTTTCCTGCCCATAACTGGCGTTAAAAAAGAAAAAAAAAATGGGATCTTTTCTTCAAAATCCTGTTACTTATTAAACATGACTGTCATGTTTTGTCCCCTCCCCCCACCACCCCGGCTTTTAGTTCTAGCCACCAAATGATTTTGCTAAAACGCAAGAGCAGTTAACTTAATTAGGGACTAAAATATTCAGAAATGTGTAATACAAGACTGCAAGAGGAAAGAAATCCTTTCAGCAGCATTTAAAACGGTATCATTTCTTTAGTGATATCCAAACATGTTCAAGTAATACTCATCAATTTCTGCATCCTTTAAAGCAAAATTGATTGTAAATAAGATTCTTCATAATACTGGTGTGGAAAACTTGTAATCACCTGGCACTTCTGTGCCTAGCTGCCCGTGTCTGTACAGGTGTGCACACCTCGCTGTAGTGAGAAAGTGTTAAGCCGATGTTTCTATTTTTTGAATATTTCATCTAATATGTGAACAAATTTTAAGATAGCATCCAATAATTGTAATTTTTCTAATATCAGTAGAAACCAAATATGAAAAGAAATCAAACAGATCGCTACTGTTAGAATTTATGTATTTTTTAAAAAAGAGCAAACCTACTACGCAAACTTTGAACTATCAGGTGTAGGAAACTAACAAAAAAAAAACAAACAAACAAACCTTTGATAGGACAATTACCCCCCCCCCCTGCCCAAGCTGTTGAAAACATACATGCTGTGAAGATTTCACTAATTGTGGCAAAGAAAATCATTTTTGTGTCTATAGGTCTTGGTCATTTACTGTCAGTTTTGCGTTCGTGAGAAGGGTCATAGAGAAGCAGCTGCAAGGTTCTAGTATTCCGACACAATTATCACCACGACTACAGCCAACAGATGAGGAATGAGTCAACATTTGTGCAGCACTGAGATATTTGCAATAACCAATATTAATCATTGTGCTATACATTCTGCACTTAAAGAGTCAGTGAGGCCCAGACTGATACATTGAAGTCTAAAAAAAAAGGCTTGTTCTTCACAACAGATCTAGTGTAGTCGCTTGCAACTAGTCCAACATAGCAAAGATGCTATGTTTAAATGGCCGAAATGCAAACATAGCAAACAAAATTATGGCCTGAAAAGATAAAAGCTATTTTAGAGATAACAGGACTTAGTATAGTACCAGGGAAAAGGTGAATACTCCTCGTGTAGCGAATAACTAAAGCATTTAATAGGTATAATGAAACAGCTGCCCTATGAGTCAAACTTAAATCTATCAAGTAATAAAAACAGATTTTAGTAAATATCATAAGTATACATTTAGCAGTATGGAATAAGAGCAAAATAACTCTTATCAGAAACTCAATTAAATTTAGTAACCATATAAAACCTGTAGAGAAAGTTTTGCAACGAGATGACCTGTGCCTTCATTTAACTATGTACCTAGCTTCTAGGCACTGCCATGTTAAGGTCTGGCAGAAACTTGCTTACATTCACAATACCGCTGTTTAGTTAATGTTTCTACCGATATTTACTTTTAATAAGTTAAAATAACAACCACAATTTTTTTTTTTTTTTTTACTGTGCAGCAAAAAGAACTGTGGGATCCAGTCCAAATTTAGGTCCAACGAACAAAAAGTCTGCCAGAACAAATTTAATCTGTACTGGCAGACTTTTGGATTTATACCCAACAGAGAGAGAGAGAGAGAAGAGAGAGAGGAGAGAGAGAGAGAGAGAGAGAGAGAGAAAGAATCACCTTTCAAACTTCCTGGTCTTCACTGCTCGCCAAAGTTGCTTGGAGTAGCCATTTAGAGGACAGAAAATCCACTCTAACTGAATTAAAATCCAACAAATTTAGTTTTCACAGACAAAAATGGAGATCAATGGTTTCAAACCAAAAGGACTGTTTGGGCCCTTTTGGTGAGGTGGTGGTGGTGGTGGTGGTGGTGGAGTGGGGGGGGGGGTCTGCTCAGCCCAAAGAATGGTCAGAACTGTTCTAACCAACCACCTCCTCACCCAATCTCTGTGTTGGACCCATTGCCACAGACAAGAAACTTTTTATCAGCGTCAGTCTGAAGCGTGGTATCCTTTCTTTAGGGAACCCAGCGTACGGGGGGTCAGTAAGATGGTTTTGCCACCAACTGTCAAGTAACCTCTAAATTGAGTAGAAAGAAAGAATGTGGAACTGTCTTTTTGTTGTAAAACTCATCAATATCTTCTGTCTCTGAGGCGAGCACTGGGTAAATCACACTTCTCCTTCCTGTCAAAAAGAGATGACTGGCTATACCTCCCCCCCCTCTAACGTTACACTATATTCCTGGTAAAGGACAGGCCTCAAGTATAAACAACTATGATGGCTAAACGTGGAACTGGTCTTGTTTCACCACATACATTCACAACTTTATACCACAGATGTACTGGCTTAGGCATTTCGTCAAAACAATCAAATCTTACATCCTTCAGATGATGAATGGATCACAGTAGGTCTTTGCATAAGGTCGTGTGGTAACAAAGATGGTCAAACTGGTATGTAGAGGAAAACACAAGAAATATTCACAAAATGTGTTACATAAACAAAGACTTCCACAATAAAAGCCATGAATTATGAAAACTAGAAGTACAGCATTGCTGGTGAAACATTGGTCTTTGTGCAGTCTTCTGAGGTCTAACAATGGGTGTATCAGATATCTGAAGGTAAACCTGACAACAGCTTCTGAGTTAATACATTAAAACCATATATGGCTTAACACTAGAGCTGATGTCTAAACAGGACTTAATGATGAACTATTATAATAAAATGAAATATAGTAGTTTCTTTTTTAAATTTTAGTCTGAGCAACAAATATATAAATATAAATGAAACAGAGAAAGAACTTTAACCTGGTTCTTTAAATTATTCTTTAGATTTAGGTAAATACTTTACAATAATGGAGAGCGACCAGTAGCAACAGCAGATTCATTTCCTACTTGCAGCACATATTCTCGCTTCGATTTAGCTTACAACACCAATGGTTACCTATACCTATGACAAACTAAGGATTGCAGACAGCAAAGAAACTTGGCTTCCCAAAAGTAATTTCTCATCATTTTACCTCACCCATCCCATGATAATGTGACTGTGATTTTACAATTTAGTTTTTTCTTGAATTTTACTTGATAAAACCAACCAAAAAAACACAGTCACTCAATCACAACATTTCTCTATTATCAGCAGGTTTTCAACGTTTCTTACCTTTAAAAGTATTGCTTTCATGTTTGATTTCCATATTGTAAAGTATTCTTAAAGGAAAAAGAAAACAGAGGTTTTGAGATTTTAGGCATTTCTCTTCGGCAAATTACTAAGAGTGGCCACTGGCCTACTGGATATCCTGCTAAACTGCAATGGAGGGGGGCTTGAGTTTAAATCCTAGTTGGGACCAACTTGGTTTGGTGACCTGTCAAGGTTTCTTCTTGCTCTTGGGTTTCTTCCAAGCACTTGTTACTCCTGAAATTTAGAAATGAAGATTTCTACTAAGGACTTTTGTTAGATTCGTATGGTAGCAAAACGTGCCGGCAATACTTACCATCTAAATCATCATCTCGAAAAGACTTAGCCACCAACTAAGTATCGTTCTCATCCTAGGATGCAACGATGAGACCATTTGCATCTTTCTTTTCCTAGTCATAGATGGCATATAACAAACTATGCAAGTTACAGACAGACTTGACTAAAGTGAATGTAATAACTGAATAATAATCAGGATACAGTAAACCTGATGTGATTAATCTTCGAACCAACAGATAAGTTGACCATACATGCTGAAATCAATCACTGACTTATTTTCTAGAACAATGAAGGGAAACTTCCTACAAGTTAATTTACCATAGAAAGACAATAGAATAAGAAACTTTTTGCTTAATTCAACATGTTATCATTTACTTAATTTTTTAATATTACAAAAATGATTCTCTACTAAAATAATTCAATAAATCCCTACTTGTATAATTTAGAATTATTACTGAAAAGGTTTTAAAAAGATTTTTGAAAAGTCCTTATTTTATTCAAAATGATCATAAATAACACGGACATGCAGCCAGAAGTAATATTATTAAGAAATTTTAAAATGTGCTGTAGGTAGCTGCATCATAAAAACATGGCTTTTGCTTTACAAAATTTACCTACAATATACACAACCATGGTCTGGAAACAAATAATTAAGAATTATCTGTTTAAAATTTAAATCTAAGAATTTAAAATAAATTAATCCCATATCAGGTTCCCTTGATATTTTTGCCTACACTAACTTAATTTTCTTTAGACATCACAACCTTTTCTCTTCTACGAGTAGTAGCCTCAGCACGGAGAAGCTGAGTTTGCATGACAGTGGCATAAGAGTTCTAAGAAAACGAGTCACTGAAACCAGAAGGTCAAAGGGAGAAATGGTGAAACCAAATGTAGTGAGGTCCCATGCATATTGAATCTTATGACAACTGCACATAGGCACTGCAGTGTTTTCCCATAGAATCCCACTGAGTGGGTACTGAAAAAAATGTCCTACCTGCCCTACAGGTATCAGGAAGAGCCAAAATAACGGAACATATAATTCAACAATTCTTGACATCCTTGGAAATCAAAAACTAACTCTTTCTCTACTTGGAACCATGAGAATTCCAAAATACCACAGACAACATTTGGGAAACAAGACTGCTGATGTAAGAAAGTAAAAACGTTTGTTTTCTCCTTTTTTAGAACTATCTATTTTATTTTTCAACAAATCATACTTTTCTCTCATTTCTATCTTATTTTTAGTTACCATTAAACTACAAAACAGTGAAACTAAATAACTTTTATCTTTTCAACTGCTGCAGATTTATATAATGTTATTAACAAATGAACTTTTTCTGTTGAGATGCTACTGAGAGTTTCTAATCCAATTTTGCAACACATTGAAAAAAACAGACTTCACACATTTTAGTATTTTTAAGCCATGAGTATTCTTTTTCACAGCTATTTTATTATTCAAGGTATTTATGATCATTTATCCCAAGCCAATTTTTGAACTGCAGGCCCTTTAGTAAAGATTATAAATGATCCAGTAATAATATCACAAAAAATCTTCAAACGCTTAAATTTAAATTGAGATCTGATTATTTATCTGACCAACAGCACATTATTATCAAAAAGCTTACCATCATTCATGGAACACTGTTACATCTTTTAAAAATAAAAACAAATTGCTCATTGTGGAAACACAATTTAAAAAGCAATTATTAAATAAAATGAAAAAAAGATAACTTATTTACTTTTAAGTAGTAAAAGCAGTTTCATAAATATGTTAGCAGAATTTGGCTAATTAATGTCTAAGCTAAAACAAAGTTAAATATTTTGAGAAAATTTCTCTGCAAAACATTTTGACCAATGACTTTGTGGACACTAAAAAATGTACAAATATTTAAAACAGTTTGTTTACTTTTTTTCTTCTTATTTGTTGTATTGTGCATGCAAAAAAGTGGCACACCATAAGGTAACTTACAGAAAACGTTTGAAGTGTTGGCCATTAACTTGAAAACACTTTTTCGATTTAATGTACACAAAATGTTAATGTGTACATACCCAGATCTAATTCTTTCTCTTTCAATTGCTCTGTGTTTCTTGGATGGTCAACATAGATGACTAATTTGATGTGCAAAGAAGTCAAAAGGCATAATATCTGGTGATATGGGCCATTCAACAAAATTGTTTGGGAACATCTAAGGGTCTAAAACATAGTTTCTCAAACTTTTATGTCCTATCGCCCCCTTATGGCACTCTACATATTGTCATTGCCCCCCTACATTGTATAAAAATAAATCAAGTTTTTTATAAACAATTTTATTTCAACTAAATTAAATAAATGAATAACATACGGTCCTCAATGAGATGGATGTGCTTGGTGACTTTCAGCAAGTGTTTTAATGTTTGGGAATATTTTTGTTAGGTACAATCGTAAGTCACCCCATTTAACGACGGATAGACTGGAGCTTCTTGAAGTCACTGTCCATTTTATTTGGATGCATTCTTTTGAGATGATCTTTGAGCCGACTCGGCTCCATTGCCTCATTAGAGAAAATGGAACCAGAGATAAGACACATTGGACGAGTAGCGTCATGTGGAGCAGTTATAAAACCAAATTTCAAATAAGTGCTGTCATATTGACGTAATTTCACTCTTTTCATCTTCTGGATTTTTGGCAACTTTGAAGGTGGTGGGCACGGCCCATTATCTTCTGAGGAGGAGGACATATTTTGAGGACTTCTAAAAGCACAAATTATAATCAATCAATAGCAGCACTCTTGTCAAAAGAAATAGGTTTTATACTTAGCAAGAGGAATAAGGCAATAAAATGAGCTAGAAAATAATATAAAGTTTAAGAAAATCATTAACACAATAAAATCAAAATAAAATAAGAAATACTTACATATTTAATATGGTGAAATTTAAAATAATGTTTATTTAAACATCACCCCCTTGTATCTCTCTTTCGTCCACAGGGGGGGGGGTGGGGCGATATCGCCCACTTTGAGAACCGCTGGTGTAAAACATCATGAACAATGACTGCAAAGATACAACAATGCACAGTCCCATTGGAACCTCAGATTTGCCCATTCTGCCACTAGAACATCTTCCAAAATGGGTATTAGGAATGTCTGCAGCATTTTCAGATACGTTTCATTTGTTACATTGCCATCATATTAGTGAGAACTAATTAACCAATGACTCCATATTGCCAACCACACAATGAAATTCCCTATGGCGTGTAGTTTTTGTGTCACCCTGTATTATGCATAAAATCTTCCCAGATATAAATAATATTTTAATTCTTTTCATTTATGTAAATTAAAAATTCAACAAAACTATCTGACTGATTAAAACAAATTAAACTAAACTGTAAACAACTTTGTGTCTAGTCAAATACTCAACATATGGTTATTAATGTTAAAGTGCTAGCTCCATCTTATTTCCTTTGAGCAGGCTATTTCACAGTCCATGCACAAATGTATAACAGCAGCTAAGTTAGGAAGCTTGTTTGTTTTATGTATCTGCTATTCTTTTTAATGCTGTTCCCAAAAACCAAGTGCAAATTGTTGCACTACTCATTTATAGAACAATAATGCAGCAAAATAACCAAAGCATGATGTAAAATCCAATCAATAAAGCATAAACTGAGCTGTTTTATATACAATCCAGAATGTAGCATCCATTAACAGGTTTATTCAAGCCAAGAAAGGTGAGAGAACAATGATGTCAGTCTGTGCAAGTGAACCCAATGAATTAACCATAGTAACTAATAAATTAACCTACTTCATGGTCATAATTTTTTGTATTAGATTTCAGTTATCTTAATACAATGCTGAATTCTATTTTTAATCTCAAATATTCCCAGGAAAGTAAAAACATGGTTGATGGATAAAATAAGAAACTCTTCTGTTTTTTTGTTTTTTTTCTTCTGAACACCAAAGTATAATTAAAGTCTCTTAACAAATAGACTTAATTTATTTCAAAAATACTTTAAAAAAAAAACAACAATCTTTCAAAACAATGTACCAACATTATTTGTGAATACATATAAGTCTTGGCAAAAGTTCTTCTGTCATATCGTAGTTGCATGTGGTTGCTAGGCTGTCTGGTCATCTGTTTAACCTACTGAGCTACTATGGCCAGCTTCCACTGCTGCAAAAATACAATATATACCAAGAACAATCTTCTTCTGGACTAACCCTGATGACAGCAATAAGAAATGACCAGTGAAATCCAGGTTTATTAGCTTGGAATATTGATTGATTGATTATTGATGATTGATTGAATATTGATTAGATTGGGATATTAGTTATGATATTACTAGACTTAAAGAAAGCACAGTGCCTATAAACCCTGTGCCACAACTCGTGTAAGTCGTGAGCTGCTGAAACCTCCTGCAGCTCTGATGGGTGACTATTAGAAGTCATTTTTGGATGTAGGAGGAAACTAGGGTGTGCAGAGAAAACCCACTCAGCTGGCTAATGAAAAGGGAGAAAGACGACGCCATGCCAGAGAGGTATGCAGGCAGAACCAAGCCAGCTGCTGCAAATCAGACTCAGGCCCCTCGACTTGAGCAGTCCAGTAATGTATCACTGGGCTACCAAACCACCCCTGTAAATAATGTGGTGGTAGGAAGACAGTGAAATAATTATTTTATATTTATAAATAATGCACCAACAAAAATTTGCTATTCTTAATTCCTCAACATCCCCCCCCCCCAACACTCCCCTGAAGTGAGAACAGTGGGTGCATTCGGCTGAAGTTTGTCTAACTCTGCAAAATATTTGAATGCCTTTTATAAAAAAAACGAAGAAAAAAATGCTTATAATTTTCTTTTAATTCACGGATTTTCATTTTACAATGTGCACTTTAAATCACAGCTTCATAAACAGTTTACTTTCAAACAGCATCACAACAACTTGCTTTCGCATACAATTTTAGAAAGACAGTTTATTGTATTTTTATCTACACAGCCCCCCCCCCCTTTTTTTAAACAAAATAACACTTTAGCAAGAAAATGTGACTGGAGATGAGGTTATACGCTTCCTGTCGCGTGTCTATCTCGTGCCACATGGGTACAATAAAATCTGATGACCTTATTGGATATCCAAAGAATGTAATACCCAAACTGTCAGAGCCTAGGTTCCAGGCTTTAAATGAATAAATAGATAAATAAATTCGCCTGACAATATTCTAAAATTCTGACAGTTAATAGCAAAAGTCAAGCTGACGTTGCTACATTCACACTTCAGTAGGGCTCTTGATAAGGCCTAAAGGGAAAAAAAGTTGGGGCAGTAGTTGCTATGGATAAAGAACTTCTGAGACAAAAGACATCACGATATAGTCTCAAGCAAAACATCGTCGTTATATCAGCCAGTCCTTAGTGGTGAACTGCTATTGTTGTTGTTGTTGTTTTCTGTAATTTGCATTCTGTCTTCCTTTACCTACAGACATATTTCTGTTTGCTTTGTTTTCACTTTAATTATTTCCCCACCCATTAAGTCTCTTATTGAAAAGAAAAAAGAGAAAGCAAACATTAATCAGCTAAGTCTGTGGACCATTTGTATACTACACCAGGTTTTACCTCCCTTATTTATACCACCTAGGTGCACTGATATTTATGATAAAAGGGGTTGTATATTTAGTCACCACATCTGCATGCATATAACATGTCGAGTTTGAGTGATATAGATTTTTCATCACAGGGTGTTATATTAATAAGACAGCTATTGCACGTCATAATCTATTGGCTAAACCTGTGCTGAGATCTGATGAACAGTGGTGGGGTAGACAAATGCACCCAGGTGGCATATAGAGGATTAAAACCATACGGGTAAGATAATAAAATGGTAATAAAAATTAACCACGGAGACGAATGGCTTTTTCTCTTTTTTTTTTCAGAATGGTGATTAGTAAATAAGACCAAAACCACATGAGGTGATATTGATGAAGGTCCTGTTAACAGGACTGGCTTCATGCAGACTCTGACATTAATCCACTTATTTGCTTTGAGGATATTTTCGGCACTGTTTACAATGTAAAGGCCTTAAAGAATTAATCCCAACAGCCAGCTATGTTGAAGCTGTCAGCTGGCTTTGAAGGAAGCACAACACAGGAAACAAATAAGTGACAAATTGAAAATCCCATTAAATTAAGTTAATACCCAACTATGATCTCAAGGTGGCACTTGGGGTGGTTTCCGTCAGGTTCAAGCTTTGCTTTTCTGTGCCAGTACCGGTGTGAGTTGCAGTCTCTTCTCTCAACTGATCAGAAGAGTTTTAATAGTGCCATCACAACCATAATACCATGTGTACCCCACAAAAACTTCTTTACATTTGGTTAGTTCTTCATGATTGTAATTAGCATTAAAAAAAAAAAAGTCTTGTTTTTCCATTTTTGGTAACAGCAATGTTCATTTGAACATTATTCTTTAACCCTCTGTATACCATATGGGGTACATTTGCATTCTACTATACTTCAAGTCTGTTACTTAGCCTCTATGGCTCAACCTGTGCTTTGACATAGTAGCTCCTTCATTAATATAACCCATTGCAATGAAAAATCACTCCAACCCTATGTATTTAGCATTTGGGCAGCATTTGTCCAGATATACAGCTAGTTAAATTACTAGTGCTACTAGGCTATGGTGCAAATGCATTCCAGGTGTTATAAGGTAAAAAGTGACATAGTTATATAGAGGGCCAGTCAGAAACACTGAAAAAAAAATGACCGATAGGGAGCTATATACAAAACATTCTATTACACCATCTCATCATAAAATAATGCAGCACCAAGAAAAACAAGTGCATATACAATGCCATAAAAATTCAAATTGAAAGTGCCTTTGGTTTCATGTGATTCTATAACAATGCCATTTGAGAGAGAGAGTGTGGTGTGTGTTTGTATGTGTGTACATGAAAATTACCAAACCAAATGTATAAAAGTGCCCTCCAACTAATGGAATTAGCTTGCATCATGCTGAATTTTTGCTTTAGATTTCCATTTCTAATTGTAAATTATTTTTCTTTAAAATCTGTTGTTCCATATGAAAGAAATTAAAAATAATTAAAAAACTGTAGATCAAGAGATGCTAGAGTTCATGTGCTAAGAAAGTGACAATGGGAGTCAACCTTACATGCCTGATCTCTTTTCAGTTTTTTCTCTCATCTGATTCTTTTTCATTCATACGCCCAAAGTTACCATAAATACTATTATTAAGTTAGATCCTTGAAGTGGCTCCATAAGAGATTTAATTTCCAATCCTGATTGTAATTAATAGTGATGACCATGTAACAATAAGAAAAACTAAAAAAAAAGAAAAAAGAAAAAAGGTGCAACTCAGTAAATAATAATAATAGGTATAATAAATAGTTATATCACATTAACCAGTTAGTAAGATGATGTATTAAATCAATGTGAATAGATACTGGTATATAACGTTTCTTTTCTTGACATCCTGGTGGAAATCTCACAAGTCTCCGTAATATTAAAAAACACCACCACCAACAACAGTTATGTCTGATTAAAGAAAGTTTGTCCTTCTAGCCAATGGAAATTTGAAAAATCCTCACTAAGTGTAAGTCTAATCAGAGAGAGAGACAGCAGATAAGACTGGATGCATTTAAAAGTTTAATCCTTCTCAATTCCACGATTCCTGTTTAATAATAGGTCTGAAGAAATTACTAGCGAATGTTTTCATATGCGGGCATTAGGGCCACAAGCTGGTTAGGGTGATGAGTTTTTTTTTTTCGTTGAAGCAAAAATTGGAGGATTGAGAAATTTCAAAAAATAGAGAAGAAAGATGCTTCTTTTTTAGCTCCATGAAACAAATGTTTTATTAATGTAATGAAAAATTAAGGGGTCATCTGCTTTGCAATAATAAAGACAACAGCAGAACAAAAAGAAAAGAAAAAGCAGGGAAAAACTTGAGGCAACGATGAACCGTCAATATAATTGCGCCGTTAACATCAGAAAGACTGCATAGTTCTCGTTGAGCTGGTAGCAGCCTTCCTTAAATATGAATTGAGACTACATTATATTTTTTTTTCCCCTTCTTCCTGCGGTCCGGATATGACATAAATACGTGTCTGCTTGAAGTACATTCTCTAAATTCTAAAAATAAAAGTGACTTCAAGGACTCTTTAAAAATATCATATCTTCACTTCAAAATCACCAAAAATAGGTCCCCCATTACAGCAGAGAACTGACTGCACGTGTCACATACTGAAATAATCTATTGATTTCTAAAGGTAACTCTGTACAATTTGGGTTTAGATATGCAAAGTCTCGGGCGTCAATAGCATCTCGACAAGCAGACTCTTTTGATCAACGATACAAATACCAAAAAAATCAATTTACAATAGTAATCAATGCATCGATTAAAAAACTTCCTCCCATTTTGCTGATGAAGGTACCTTGAAAAAAAAAGTTATTCTCAGACTTCAACTCCATGTGGGCTTTACCTTCATATGGGGAACCTTTTTGGGAAATGAGCTGTCTATATGGAGAAGAATTGATAAACTTCATAATGGTATGAATATATTAATTTTAAAAAAATCAAAACAAATATATGGAGAAGAGAGGGGGGAATGATTTTGTATGAGGTGCAAAATTTCTAAATATTTAATTTTTAATATTTCTAAAATTAAAAAAAAAAAAGAAATTGCAGTTTTATCAATGGAATTACTTTATTGGTTCTAGTTGCCCTCCATTTCCATCTTCAACCCCCAAAAGCTATTAGAAACAACAACTTGTCTGCATTTGTAAATACCCTTAATAAATGCCCAACCATTCTTTAGAAATATTTTGGCACAAAATCATCTATGCGATGACCATTGATCATTCCAGATACTAAATAAAAATCATTATTTACGTACTTACATTGTGTCTCCATAGTATGCACAGAATATCACCCTGTTTGCTTTGGAAAGCACAACAGATCATTTACAATGTTTTTTATCATAAAAGGTCTTTCTAGACATTCACTCATTCAGTTGAAATTCTTGCATCAAACACCATGTACTACTGACCTACTGACTGTCTTTGTAGAAGAGTTAGGATGCCAAAGGCTGCAAGCTCCATACTAAAGTTCAGGTGAGATACTGAAAATAAATCTACAATCAGTAAGATATTTAGTATGGACAAAAATGAATGTATAAAGTGGATTTTACAAGCTGATGAGGGAAATTTTATTAGGAATCTGGCACAAGATGAAAAAGCTACCTACCTGTGGGTGGATTGAAAATGAGATGCTGAGACAGGTCATCAACGTTTTGACTTGTTCTCCAAATGTCATGATTGAGACATATGGGTCATAAGAAAACAGATTAAACTTATTTATGACAGTTAATTTTTATCTCTGCTGACTATAAAAAGCCATGGTGTCATAAAAGACAAAAAATTGCATGAAAAATGCCACAATACCAAGAGGAAAAGGTGACAACATTACATTGATACATCAGAAGTTGATAACTGCATAAGTACTCGACTGCTGATAGTTGCAAACATGGATGAAGCAGTTGTTTCTTTCAATATGCTGGGCAATGTAACTACAGTACTTAGAGGATAAAATCATCTTAATCAAAATAACCATGCATGAAAAAAAATGTAATAGTAGCAGTCATGTTTGGTATAATGGATAATAAATAATAAGTATCCCCTTTTGCTGTTTAGAAAGGAAAGTAAGAACAGTCTGCTTTATTGATTCCTGCATAAATTTTAGCCAAAATGTTTGGCTAAATGTAAGTATCATTCTATACTAGATGCAAAATGTATGAAGGGAGGGCACAGCCAACAAAACTACTAATTTGGGATTCATTTAGGGCACCTAAGACTGAGGCAATGGAATAAATAGTGAGCAATCACACACAAAGTGGTTACAACTCAAACATTGCAATAATTCTAGGTTGTTCCATTAGGATAATACAATTGGCTGATGAATCGCAGAATCAGTCATTCGAGCAAAATATCCATGAGAAAAGGAGCAAATGAAAGGAAAATGGAGAGCACAGATATACAAAGAATGGGCATGTAGGGAAATCAGAACCTCATTGATTCCTTCAGTAGGTTGAGACTGCATAGGATAAAAAAAAAAGCTTCAGAAAAACTGGCATTGTCGATGGTCTGGATGGCCCAGAGGGCAACATGCTACGTGAAGTTTCCAGAATTCATGCCACAGGATTGCTGATTGTCACCTGACCAGACACAACATCCAGGTTGAGAGTCAGAACAACAATGCCACAGATTCCGAAAAGTGACTCGTTGAAGTCAGATCCAGCAATAAAGCTGAAAAACCAAGTTCAGTTTATTCGTGTCCATTCATTCCCCCACTCTTCCCAGAGAGATGTTTTCAGGGCAGTTCACTTATCAGATCATGTACATTGTGCCATACGTTATTTTTTTTTTTTTTATTCTTGTGTGTCATTCAAAAGCCAACTGAGTAATATTGATTTTATAATGATGTAGCACTTTTTTCTTCTTCCATTACACACAGATCTATTCCGTTTGTCGTGGATGTTCAGTGTCACTTGGCTGTTATAGTCAACTGGAGATATTATCACAGGGTTTTCTTAAGTACAGAAACTGTAAAAATTACACTAGCATTACTCAGGCTTGAGAGGGCCACTCAAAATTTACTGTGCTTTTTTCTGACTGACTGATTTACCCCTTTTTTTAAAGATAATTTATTTGGAATAAACTGAACTTAATTTGGTATGAGATATGTAAATACAAACATTGGACTTTTATTTTCATCAGAGTATAATATAATTTTAAAAAAAAAAAGTTTTTATTTTTCTTTTCTTCTCCCCATATTAAACCACTTTTTATGCTTTTACACCATTTACAGAATCTTTCAAAAATATTTGGTCCTTGTATAGTGTAGTTCCCATAGTAACGCACTGATTGTCATCAATCATAGAAAATATTGGATTTCATTTATCAACAGATTTTGATAAGCTCCATTAAACACTCAGGTGGTTATAGAAACTGGTATAGTACCTACCACTGAATTGTTATTCATCATACTGGGAGAACTTTAAGATATTTATGCATAACAAATAAAACAGCCTGTACATTATAGAGATAAATTCAGATTTTAAAGCCCAAGCTTAATTACTCCAATTTTAAACTGTTTAAGGACCTACCGTAGATTCTTCAAAAGTAATGAACTAAGTTGCACATTGTCTGGAGATATTTATGAGCAGAGTTACTTTAATGAACTGAGTTTCAAGTTGCCTTATTGATTAAACCAAGCCAATCAGCAAATGTCTGAGCAGCTTTCAAACTATTTAGTCACTGAAACTGATCACAAGTTTCAAATCACTATTGTCAAGAAGGGTTAAAAAGGATATGATTAATAATTTTCTTGAAAAAAACAGAATTGCTACAAATTAATCGTTCCTGTTTACAAATTTAGTATCTAAGACTACCCTCATCCCTATCCACTCTTGGTATGGTGCCTGGGTGACTTCACACATTCCTTGATCTGATTGGTCTGCCCTCTCATCTTTAATGTAGCTATTTTCACATATCCTCTGTGGGGTTGAGATCTGGGCTCTTTGCTAGCCATGTTAGGTGTTGTCAGTACCTGCATCACGCATCATTGCCACTGCTGAATGTGGCCTAGCAATTATCATCTACAGACACGGACTGTCAGCGAGTGAGTGATTGCCAAAATGAGGCAAAACATCATGAAAGAAGATGCCTATCTGTAACTGGTAGCACTTGTTATTCTTGAAACTGTGATGTGATCTGGCCTACAGTTGCAAGAAACATCCTCCAACCAACAAAGAACCATTGCCACATTCCACACATTATGTTTTTCTTCTTCTTGATTATAGCCATGAGAGTGTGAAGCCACTGCAAAGACAGCTTGATGTACTGTAAGAGCAATTACCACATTTTGCTGACAGAAGACCTCTTGGGATATCCCCAACACATTAGATTAGTAAGTAGTGGAGTCCCTCTTGCATTTTGACCACCAGATGACTAATTACTCAATGAATATTTAACGAATGGCCAATTTCCTTATGGGTAGCCTAGATGATTGCTTAACCTGCTGTGGCCAAGGACCAAGTTCAGTAGTTTCCATTGAGAATAAACTTTAACTGGAAAGCTCTCAGAGACACGCTTCTCACTTTTTTGTACCACTCCATTAATGAGGATATAGCAGAAGGCATGTGCATCCAATATACAGAGTTTAGCTCAATTAATCACTATATCATTACCTAAATGTCATATAAAATAATGCAAATATATATATATTTTTTTTTCTAGTCAAAATACATAATCAAATTAAATTTCAGTTACTTAACTGATGTCTAGCTATATAGACAAAAGAGTTTCCTTGTTTAGATTAGATTTTTCATGCTAAATTGTTTCCACATTTCAACCCATAGTTAATAGAACATCACACCAAAATCTTTATTTCACCTGGTTAGAGTGTGCTGTATTGCTGTTCTGAGAAAACAGGTGTTTCTTTTTAACACCAACAGGTAGGTGAACCTATTACTCTGCTCGGTTTTTTAAATAAAGTTAACCCAAGCAGGCGGACAAAATAAGATATCCTAAAAGCTTACTTTTGTTTTGACTGTTTTATTTCTCTACTAACCACAATAAAAAAGACTGACAAAAACTAATAAAGGAACGAGTTTGTTTAACATCAACTTGCTTCTGCAACCATAGACAAAGTATTACATAGGTCTCAATTATATACATATAATCAATACTTTGAAGAGAAATGTGACCACCAACATACTGTATACATTTATCATAGTACATCATTAGGAGAGATTCAGCATCATTAAACACCGATGGGTTTCCCAATCAAGAAGTGATCTACATTCTCAACCTTTCAATCAATAATGTCACTCAGAAAACAATGCAGTGGTAGAGAATTTGAATATGAAAATATTACAGCTATTCATATGAAGTATTGCTTTTAAAAAATGTTAAATAAACTTAAAAAAAATTTTATGGTGAAATTATTTCTATCCAATTGTTACAGATGGACCTTCCCTTCAAACCTTTTTTTTTTGAGAGAAAGAGAGAGAGAGAACATTAAAAACTATTATTAAAGTAAAGCTACAGTTATAGTGTCATCTAGTAGACTGGACTGTTAAAGTTGAGAGTTTGAATTTGATTTTGAGTCATGATCAGCTTGGCTTGGCATACCTCCCTGGGCTAGTTTATTCTTCTCACTCTTCTCCACATGGGATTCCTCTGGGCATTCCATTTTCCTCACACATGTAAAAACAAAGAGCTCTAGTGGGGCCTTTCATCACACCTCTGCGCCTGTGGAAGGAGGCACAAGGAAAACTAGCTCAACTGCTGTCTTGGAGCTGTGCGCCTGTCCCAACCACTGAAGACGATGATTAATTAATGGCTGCATTAAGAGGGATATGAATCACACTTTACAAAGTTGAAAGGACATGACCTAGTCCAGGGTCGGCAATTTCTCGGACACCAGGGGGGGGGGCAGATTATGGGCCCAAGATCACCTCGCGGGCCGGAGTAAAAACAAGGACACTTATAAATGCACAAACATATTTATTGCTTTACTACTGCGTATCAGCCTTCTTAACACAATGAGAAACATGATGGCGCTTTTGCCGTGAACAGAGAGATGAAATATCCGGTGAAATGCTACAAGATTTGAAAGCAAGGATATCATTGAGGTGACTATCAGTCAACTGTGCACGAAGGAGGTTCTTGGCGAGCTTCATTTGAGAAAATAATTGTTCACAACTATAAGTCGACCCAAACATCGACATGATGACACGAACCAGGCCCACAATTCCAGGAAAGCAACCACTGGGAAACATAACATCCCTGAAGAAAGCGGCAGAAGGCAATGAAGAGAAGCGAGAACGAAGCTGGTCGTCACTCTGCAACTCAATAAGCTCCATTTGGAGATCAGTAGGGGCATCGTCCACAACAATGTCAAAGGGCGACGAAAAGAACTTCATCTTGCCAGCCATGGAGTGGAGATCGGAAAAGCGAGTTGCAAATTCTGCACAGAGATCACTAAGGACACGTGTGTAGGCAGTGAAGTCCTTGCGTTCCATAGTGGCCAGCCTGTGATAAATATGAATCACTTTCTTATTCACCTGCGCTAGCATCGATCTTGACGAAAATGAATGGTCGATATCGGTGAATTGCGTGCTCTTTACCGAGTTTCCTATAGCATTAGTGTGTTGGTTAACTATTTTTAGAAATGACGAATGACAACTTTTTTAAGAAAAGACTGCCTGTGGGCCGGATTCTCTATTAATATGTGTAAAGGCTCGCAGGCCGGATTTGGCCCGAGGGCTGCCAATTGCCGACCCCTGACCTAGTCAAATAGAATGTGTCTGTTAAAAACAAAAAATGGTGTCAATTCTACAAAATGAGTGAATTTACTTATTCTTGTGTGTAAAGTGTAAAAACCCAAAATATCCAAGCCGTTAAAAACATTTTAATCCAAAACTAATTATCTCTAGTAAAAGAGGAATTTTTAGCCAATCAGAAATGAGAATTATGCACAACTATGACACATGACCAAACTCCATATAGAATTATGCACAACTATGATATACATCATCCACACTTATTGGAAAAAAAAATCTAAAACTTTAAAGTCACTGAGAACTAATGATCAATTATTAGAAAATTTCAAAAAGGTATTTTTAGTTATGGAGTAAATTATCTCCGCTGACTAAGACTTCAATGATACTTTGATATTTGTAGCAATCACTGTTTCTAAGTATTAGAGGGAGTTAAGCCATTACAACAACAAAAAAGAATGAAAGTATAAAACTAGAAATATGATTAAAGTTTAATTTAGTTTTTAAAAAGTAAATAAATTAAAATTTCATAAAAATTATATAAAAAAGTGAAAGAACAACTGCCTCATTGAGATTAGGATTCATTCGTATTGTTATTGATAGAACCAAACAAAACATTAAAAAATCTAATTAAAAAACAAACAGAACAAAACACAAAGTTTAATTATTATTCCCTTTTAATTCCAATTAAGGTATGAGAAAGAGAACCATTTCAGAGAGTACACAGCAATAAGGAAAGTTCTGATTTCAGGGAACGCTGCCAAATTAAACATATTAATACATTTAAAAAATCTGGCTAAATTAGCACTGCCATAATGGTATCCGGGCTGGGTTTCATTTGAACATCCCTAGTATTTACCTACAGCCAAGGCAGGCACACCTCAGCTGAATTATCCTCCGATCACAGTTATAGCAGGACAATGTAGCTCTTAGACTTCTCCTCCTTCTTTCACAGAGTTAGCACTGAACACCACACCTACAAACTAGTAGTGCACTATCGATGTAAATCTTGATAGACTTAAATAGCATTTTGCACACCTGTGCTAAAATTACAGGATGCTATTTTGAAAACTACACACTAAAATCTGATTAAAACAAAGGATAGTTAAAAGAACAAATAGCAGGCAACAAGTTAAATTGTTTTCCAGCCCTAAACAGCCAATTACTAAGTACAAAAATCGCTTGAAAACAAAACGAGGTTCAACATTTAGCGCATGCAAATCAAAAACCAACAAACCTATAACTACAAACACTTTTTTTGGAAACATCTTCTGCATCAAAATAATAACACTTGTGGGTGAGAGATAAATATTTGGTCTTATATTAATTTTCCGCTAAACTTTACTTCCACAGATCCCCATTGTTTTCACAATTATTATACCTACTGTAAAAGTCAACTTAACAAATTACATGCGTATACTTCAGACATGTTACAGGCTATGATTTGCATTTTGTTTTTACTTTTCAGAATTGTTAAAAACAATTTAAACAAAATTTTTTTAAATTTTCCGATTCTTTCGAGAAAAAATTTGAAAAAAAAACCAACTTTTTTTTTTCTTTCTTTTAAAATATCTTCAATTGCAAAAACTTCAAGAGAAACCTATTATGCATCTTGAAGCAGCTATCCTCAGGGATTTAAAACAACAACAACAAAAATACGAGAAAACGGTACTCACACTGTGAAATGGTAAACAAAACACTTCCAACCTGTCGGCCTCTCCAAGAAATTATAAACCTGTCCCTGAACCGTACTTTTCATGCTAGTCCTAGTCCTGCTCCTGAATTTGTTGTCAGACAAAAGTCTATCCATGGGGCCGGCCCCAGATTTTCCTTCTCCGTCACTCTGAGAACCAAATCCCCTGGCCCGGTTGACTCCACTTTCCAAATAGACAAACTCCTGCTCGCAGTCCAACACATGGCCGGGACTGCCCAAATCTATGTCCAGTGCTGTCGGAGAGGGGCACATAACAGTATTGTCATTTAGCATTATAGTTGGCTGGTAGGGCAGCGTTGGTTTGACACTTCCTCCTTGCTTTCTAACCATGCCGCCACAGACTCGAACAAGGGACTCCAAATGTTTAAATTTACTTGAGAAAACTGTGTGAAGAACGCGGTGCCTTATAAATGTTTCAGGTAATAGCTGTTTGCCCAGGCAAGACTAACCTGTTTTTTTTTTTGATATCTCTTGGGAGAAACCCTTCTAAACAGCTCCAACCACGCTCACACCTATCCACCGCTCAACTCTGGTCAGGTTGATCCAAATTCAATTCCATTAAATGACATCAAATGCCATAGTTTACATTGGAGATGCAGTTCCTGCTCATGTTTTTGAGATCCCAATCAATAACCACATGCCCTCAGCTAGAAGTATTTCAAACAGATGAAAGAACCGCCGCATCACATCGCTTGCTGACCAGTGTATCAAGCGAGATCCGCCAGGAAGCCCTCCATGTGCACGTGTGTAGTCCTGCACTGTCGCTCCGCCGTCAGACCTGAAACAAGCAGAAATAGACCAACATATAAAGACAGGCTGACAGACTTCTCTGACAGCAAAGAAAACAGATGGTTGTCCTACTGGTTCGTAGCTGCATATACTGATTGCTTAAAGTACATAACTAAAAAAAGAAAGTTGTAGAAAAACTAAACAAAACATGGTTGAGTTAGATAATAATAATAAAATAATAATAATAATAATAATAATAATATAATAATAATAATAATAATAATAATAATAATAATAATAACACAAGTGACAACAATAAAAATAATAACATTATTATAGGCTTAAGACTATCGTTTTCATTAAAATACATATACATCAACAGACATTCAGAAAATATGGCATGTTAAGAAAGCAATTCACTTTTTGTTGGTATAATATCTGAATAATATTACATATATAAATAGTTCTTTACACCGTGGTGCTGACAAAAATGAAAGAAAGTTGTACTAAATAGAAACACAAAACAATTTAATAACCACTCACAAAGGTGTAGCTATTTCCACCAACACCATATACCGCCGACAGGAAGCAGAGGGAGTGTAGCCAGATAAAACATGGGTTGTTACTAAGGACTCAAACACTTAATGATGCATGGAAATCATGCCATCTTCATCAACAGCAACTTTCACTTGCAATACAGGCCAACCGGCTTCCATAAACATCACATCTAATTCTATCCGTAAGCAAGTGTGTTAACCTGTCCTTTAGATCAAATTCTCTCCATCCTGATAAAAACTATTCCTAGCTCGATTTTCTCCAATATTGACATGTGACAGCTAAGCTGGAGACAGTGTTATCAGCTAATGGTTTTATAACACAAAACTCCTCCTCCTCCTTTTTTTCATGCATGTGACAGATAACAATCAATAACCACATTTATAACAGATGTAAGTTCTATTTTAATATTTCAATAGCAATAATTACCACTCAAGACTTAACAATTATAAAAAGAATAGCATACAGCAGTACATTTTATGGGAAAACATTATATACATATGAGAGAGGGAGAGACTATTTTGTTTCAAATCTTCAGCTTACAATTTGAAATCATTTAAATATATTTTTGATAATAAACAAAGCAAGCAGCTAAAAGAGAGCTAAACATTTATCATTGTTTTCATGCTTCATATTTCATCATGAGAGGATTAAAAAAGAAAAAAATCATGCATTTATTTCTAGTTGTGAAGAAACAAATGAAGTAATCAGAAATTTAAAAAAAAAACAATTTATTCCTTAGCAAATAGATTTCATAATGGCAAGAAACATCAGAATTTCTACTGGCAACTTATGAAGAGAAAATCATATGACAATTGGCAGAGTTGGTATTATGTAAAGCCACCACAAGAACTACATGCAGCCTGAACATCACCTGTACATGCTTGAAATGAGACATGCTTACCCTATCTGGTTGTGCTAGCTACTCCAGGATCAAGACCACACCCAGATTGTGTAGGTTTTGTGGAATTGAGTTCCTTAACCTTGCACATCTACAAGAATATGCTCAGTGGGTGAAAGATCTGGGGATATGGCTGGCCAGTCTACTGTAATAATGTGATTGCAGTGGCACCTCTAAGCCTGTATCCTGGCACTGTCATCCTAACTTTGGTGCCAGTTGCTGATGCAGAGGTAGCACTGTTGATCTCATGGTCCTACTTAAATACCTTTTACCAACTTGAGCAATGTCCTTCTGTAAGCCATGATTCTTCACATCTTTACTCTTCGCTGGATGCCACCAAAAAAAAATTAACTTCGATCAGAAAATATATTGCTTTTTGTATCACCGGACATTTATCCAACAATATGAACCATTCCTAGTCAGATAAAGTATTCTGGTAATGATCATTGTTTAAAAAGAAAACCAATGCATTATCTGGTATGGTGAAAATGAATTTTGGCAGTTTGTTCAGATATCTGATTTCGACTGACTGGCAGCAAATTTTCTTGGTCCACATTCCTTTTATCATTCATTCATTCAGCATATACACACAACAGGTACAAACTCTGCCATGTAGTTCAGGCCATCATTAAAAAAAATAATAAAATACCTGAAAGTATGATTTATTTATTTACATATAAATCATATCCATTAAAAACTATATTTTATATGAATCATTGTGACTTCTTAAATATCAATGCACAGACAAATCTTAGTTAAGATAGAAACCACGCACCAACCAACTTTCCAACCTTTACAGATTTCTGCTCAAAGACAAAAAGTTGATATATATATATATAATTTTTTTTATCTGAAGTGCAAATTTTCGAAAAAGTATCAGTTATTCATTATTCTATGAACTAGACAGACCCTCCATTTTTTTTCTTTGAACCTACATGACGATGTCAGCAACATGCAACATCTATCCACCAGAGAAAACCTCCTGGCTTCAGTTTCCTAATCTAAGGAAAGAAAATGGCGCAGAGATTAGCCGTACACCTTACTAGAAAACCGGTCATGTCTTTTTATGTATGGGACAAAAACCCATGTGTCTGGCTGGAGGTGAAAAGACGAAAACATTGCTGAGGAGGTTACACCAAACTAAACTGGACCCAACTAGGATTTGAACTTAAGCCATAGTCGGTAGTCTACTGCTCCATACAGCCCTTCAAAGAAATCGAATAAATATTTTCTGTGTAATGTTTAATGGTAAAATTTTTGTCATCATCAGTTTTACTTCATTACTTCCATTAAGTCATTAAGTTCTTAGAGTCAATTAACCAGATGCTATAATATATTAGCCACATATTCCATTTTCTAATACAACTTAGAAAAAGAATTTGAAAAAGATCCTGTAGTCTAATATATATATATTTTTTTACATATTAATAGTATCATGAAAAACAGTTTTTTAAAAAAGAAACAACATAAGTTTATTAATTGAAATGACTTAGCAGGAGGTATTCCTGTAGGGGTTATCTGCCTTGCCCACATGGTGCTCTGAAGAGTATCACTAATATGATTTGACTAACTTCTGTGATAACATGCCTACAGTAAAAGAGCTTCCTGCAGTCTGATTAAGCAATTATATTCATACAGTTCAATTTGTATGCAGTTACTTTTTTTTCATTAATTACAGCTTTTGGATTCAGTTCAGGTATTAAGTCACAAATTATGTTCTTGTACTGTACAGTGGTTTTTTTCCCCCCCTCCTTTAAGACCATGATCCAAAACAAAACCACCACCTAAAAATTACTTCACATTCTCAGCCTTAAAGGGAACTAAAAGGAAAAGAAAAGAAAGGGAACCAGCTCATTAATGAGTTGAAGGAAAAGCAAAACCAAATACCCACAAGTGCCAATTATCTCCTGCCATGGCTCTTTATTGAAAAATTAAGCTTAACATGCAGTCTTCTTTACCTCCTTGTCTTTTAAGTCACCTATTTGACAACACAGCTGTTGAACAGGCATCTCCTTCCATAAAAAATGGTTCAGTGGCGTGGTCCTGTTTGACTGAAGAGTTGTAAAAGGTGCATATGTAATGATATATTGAGAAAGGCGGAGCGTCAACCGGACAGAGTTTTCATTAGAGAAAATAAAGTGATTCGATACAAAAGGTGGGCAAATTTATCACTTTTCTGAAGCATAAAATCCCATTGTTTAAGGAAGAAAAAAAAAAGATGCAGCAGAAGTTCTATCAGAAGAAATAGTAAGCCATTAATTATATTCATGGGAGATTGTTATTTCCATTTCCAAGATGAATCTTAAGCAGTAAGAGTGACATTCTGTTTATTCCTAAACCTACAGTTTTCAATAGCAAACGATATCCATCTAGGATAAAATCCATGTAAATTTGTCAAATTTAAATTGACGTAAAATTACTTAAACACTTGTGCAATGAAGAAATTTTGTTCTTTTTCTCATTGTTGCCATTTTTATGATTCATTACAGTATTGCTATTTTGTTGAATGTTGCATTCAACATTTTTAAATTGCTGCCAAATCTTGAAGCTACTGTAATCATTTTCTGAGATGTTGTTGTTGTTATACACCAATGCCAACAATGGAGATAATCCTGCGTAGAGCAACAGTTGTCTGCTAGGAAGCATTGTTAGACCTGTGCCATGAAAAGCCTGGCACATCTGACTTAGGCAGAGAAGTCTCTATTACAACTCTATGTTTTTAGATGTGGGAGGAAACCAGAAAGCCCGGAAAGAAAAACTCACATGACCAGCTGGAGAGGAGGAGAAATAAGAAAACATGCAAGGGAGATATGCCAAAACAGCTGATCCTGACTGGGTTTAGAACTTTGGCTCTCAGCAGTTCCTCCAACACTGGACTATCACACTCCTCTCTTGCTTAGGTGATTGAATAATTTCATTCAGGTAACATAAAAACAAAAAAAAAAAAATAAGTGGCCAAGAAAATGGCCAAAATTTCTTATCATATGTCTGTCAGATACTATAGAATGTGAGTGAACATTTGATGTCGGAATTTGTATAAACCATTTTTTTTTTCCAAATTATATACCGCAATGATGTAAAATAGTATGAAAATAAAAATGCAACTTTAGGGAAAATAATACAAAAGAATAGTCATTTATAACAGGATTCAAATATTTGATAAATATTGATTCTTGGATTTGAACTTTGAAATTTGGGCAAGATGTGGCCAGAATCTTGACATCAACCAAAATAAGTTTATGATTTAAATGAAGAAAAATGTGGTTCATAAAGAGTGAATTCCCTCTGCCAGACACCTGCTACGTAAAACTCTCGTGGACGCACCAAATGACATTTTGTTTGAGTAGACAACCTGACAATGACCACAGTAAACATCATTTGATTTGTCCTGAAGAGGAATACAGTTTCTAATTTGGAAGAGTGAACTGATTCTATTAAGTGCTGAAAATGAAACTAAATTCCACAAAAGGGATACAGTCGGGCACAAAGCTTAATTAAAGACTTCTTTAAAGCAAGTGAAAACACAAATAGGAAGTTTTCAAGAATAACCTGTTTTGCAGCATTGTTTTAGACATTTAAGGTAGACTTTTCTTTTTTCAAGAATATTACATGCATCACTACAAATAACAGATTGTGGGGAAAACCATGACACTTTTTTATGAAAATCAAAAAAAAAGCAAACAAATTTTATAAGTTCAATAGTTGATCTGCCCATCAAGACAATGAAGGCTACCATCAAGCTCTTTGTCTTTACTTGTCTGTTTACAAAAGCACAGTTTAGTAGATGTTGTACTAATGCCTTTTGCAGTTATCCTCATGATTAAGAAGACTAAGATGAACATGAAAGTATCTCCAACAGTAGTTACAGATCCAGACAAACAAAATTAAATGTATATATAACGGATCAGAACCGTTTCATTTCATTGTCAACCCAATAGGCAGGTTTAAAGATTTCCATTAGAAATATCAAAGGTATCAAGGAAAGAAAATTTTCAATCATTCTTTGCCTCCTTATTAAATAATAAACTGACATGGCAAGTATTTAACCACTGTAAAAACTAAGACTTCATTGCTGCTGCTAGTACTTTCTTTGTTGTTGTTGTTTTTTTTTTTTTGAAAAAGCAGCTAAATACCAGTCATATCAGCTTACAGTTTATTAAGATGGATGAATACTGCAAGCATGTTTTGCATCACCGATTTCCATCTATGGACAACCTGTGAATCATGAAGGTTTGTGTAACCTCCTGGTCCTTTGTTGTTCTTTGCCTTCATTTGTTTTCAACTGCTGGTTTTACAGAGTTGAGTCAGTCTTGGCAGAGCTTTGATGGTAAAGAATCAAAGCTGAATAGAACATGTACATTTTTGTTCCATCTTCAATGACTAATTCTCCAACCCCATCACATTAGAATGTGCACATATGCAAGGGATGCAACTGCACCAGTGGGGGGTGGGGAGGGGGCCAAGGTCTGGGCCAATTTCCTTTTTCTCTCTTTTCTGGGCCCCCCACATTAATGACTTAATGTGACAACAAAAAAAAAAACCCCAAAAAAATATATGTATAGGCTCCAGCCTCTGGTGCCAATGCAGTCCTAGGATTAGAAACTAAACCATAGCAAATAGTACTGGCTGTGTTCTGCAAATACATTTTTTTTTTTAAATTGAAGGGAGACATGACTGCTCGTGCTTTTGATATCTTATGCTAAGGACCCTTCTTTTCCTAAAAAATACACAAAACCAGTTCAGCAAAATAACATTTCAATGGATGCGAAGTCAGACATTGCAAGGCCCTCTCACACCACACACCCAAATGTAGCAGCTGTGAAACACTATCATTACTGGCAACCAGAGAGGCTAATCTGTTCCATTCATTTACTGTAACATCTCCCCCTCTAACATCTTACTTTTTAAGTAAATTCATAGTTATAATCCCTAGTATTTTTAACTGGAGGAAAAAAACAGAATTTGTTTTTGTGTTCACTCAAAATCCTTAATTATTTAGAAAAAAGTGGGCAGAGGGGAAAATCAGATATAATGTTTAAACTTCAAAACAAGAAAGTGTGATTTTGTCTGTTTTTTTTAAAATCCAGCTACATATCATTAATGGCTAAAAGTTTTAAAAAAACCAACATTATCTATAGAGAAACTCCTGCTGGCTGTATTGTTTAATTACAAAAAGTTACATTAGTAAATTGATTCTTTACACATTATCTTATATTTGCTTCTGTAGTGTACAGTCATATTTCTGGAGAGTGGGTGTTGATCTTGATAGAATAATCCCATAAATATGTTTCCAAGGTTTCAATGGCTGTAAATGTATATTTACATGATTATTCTGTCAGGATCAATATCCACTCCCTGTGTGAATATATGGACATGCTCTTCAAAGAGTTAATTTATTTTTATGCATGAACATAAAATGTCATAGGGTAAAGGTGAAAGTAATTTGATAACAGTATGGTATAAAGTAATAGTTATTCCATTCTTTTAATCCCTGAATTTACAGAGGCCTATCACAAAAAGTGAGAGTAATACAAAAATGAGATGAAGCAATGC
This sequence comes from Nautilus pompilius, assembly GCA_018389105.1. Taxonomy (NCBI): domain Eukaryota; kingdom Metazoa; phylum Mollusca; class Cephalopoda; order Nautilida; family Nautilidae; genus Nautilus; species Nautilus pompilius. Next base: position 428,878 of record JACATO010000350.1, on the reverse strand, counting down.
TTAGCAGACATTTAAAGCAAAATCTACCCCCAACAAAAGATATCATTCATTTTTCCTATTTAAGCCCCAGAGTTTGATCAGCTAGTTTTGCTTGAAAAACACTCTCTTGTTTTACCTGTTTTTTTTTTTCCAATCTTATTTCATTTCAGTCTAAATCTCTGGACACTTCAGTAGAAAAGAGAAAGAAAACAAACAAAAATGAACCCAACAGCAATGGTGAATACGTAAAACAATTTGAAATCTCTGAAAATTCTTTTGAAGTTAGTTTAGTAACTGTTCAAATTTTCTTTTCTTCTGTTAATGATGGTCCCTCATCTCCATCATTGTAAATATGCCTAAAGATGGAAAAAGAATAACTTCCTGAATTGTAGCAATAAATCTATGTTGATATTTAAAATTTATATTCCAAAATATTTATTTACATGTATTATAAAATAATTTGTTGGAATTTATTCCCCCCCTAGGTTTATTCTTTCTCAGAATGTTTTTTTTTTAAAAATTGCTATATTGATGACCACTCTCACCATGATGCACACTCAGATCACACACACACATAGAAAAGTAAATTTGCAAAAATACAAAGCAAAAACACATGAGAATTAGAGCAACAGCCATTTTTTTTTAAAATTATTTTTAGTTTATACCAATGTCTTCAAGTATTGGTCCAGATATTTCCTTTAGTTCTTTTCCAATGCTTGCCAGGGGATTCTGTTTATCAAACTGATTATTGGCTTATTTGCTGGATGAAGATAAGTAAAGAAGAGCAGGTCAACAATGCCAACACATACTGATGCTGTCTTAAATAAATTCCCTCATATCAATTTGCTTCCAGTATCCACTTATAGATTTTCCTAAAGGTTCGTGTATTTAGAGGGACAGAATGTAAAAGTTAGAAACTTTCAGAAATAAATTTCACACTGAGGTGTAATAAGGAATGAAATAGCCTATCTGCCTGTCTCTTTGGTGAATCATTATACTGGTAGATCCACAGTTACAGCTGCCAGTGATGTATCTGGAAATATAAAATATTTAACTTTGGCAATTTTCCAAACAAAGATGTTGCTGACTGGAGACTGTTTTTTTCTTAAATGTGTACTTTGGGTTTATGTTAAAAACAACAACAAATAAATAGTAATTTTAAAAAAAAAACCCCCATTTTGCTTGATTTTCTTAAATTTGTCATCTGAAAGTAGATGTCTTCAGTAACCAGCCAAACAAGGATGTGAACTGATTGCAGAAATAAGGAAATCTGCTATTTCTAAAATATTGTTTCGGATGTTCAAACCATAATTTGCACGTTGCTTCTTTTTGCATTTTTGGCAGTAAACAGCATTCAGTGTAGCGGGCGGATGGATTTTTTCCTTTCCTCTCTAGGTTTTATCCATGCTCAATGCTCAGCGTCTAGCCAAAGCAAAATGGCACTTAAAATTCCCAAATGAGCGTTTAAAAATTCTCCAATTCCGTTTCTGCCTAATTCTTTCCCTGAAAATGAAATTATGCTTTTACACCAGCTGTTATTTCCAGTTTTGGCTAAATACAGATGTCAATAGCAGGCAGCTCATCCCTGCACATCTTATTCAGTAATTCTGGCATTGCCTCACACGCACGCACGCACACTAATGCATGATTACATAGAAAAGGGAAGGAAGGCTAGGAAGTGAACTTGTCTCATTTCTAATGCCGGCTTGCTGAAACACTTGTCAGCATACATGGCTCACGGTGGGCTCTATTATTTGAAGACAAATTTTAAAACATGTGATACTAAAAAAAAAGAAAAACAAAAGCCAAATTACACTCTCCTCTTCGCTAAGCAAATAAAAAAAATTCTGAAAAATGTTTAACTTCACCCTGTTTTATTTAAAAATTGGATGCTGTTCTCCTACTCCCACCCCTCTCTTTGTGTGTCTGGGGTTCAATCCAGATTAGATAATGGATAAAATAGAGAGAAAGAAACAGGTAAATAATTAGAAATACTTAGTGAAAGAGACATTTCTTTGGAAAATCTGATGTTTAACAGAGGTAGGAAACAGAAAAGCGTGAGAGATGACTATATGCATGGTTCAAATAATGATCAAACATACGAGAGAGAGAGAGATGGTGAGAGTGAGAGAGAGAGAGAGAGATGGTGAGAGTGAGAGAGATGGAGAGAGAGAGAGAGACATGGAGAGAGAGAGAGAGAGAGGAGAGAGAGAGAGAGAGAGATGGAGAGAGATGGAGAGAGTTCACTGTTATAGAAATTGATGTAAGAACTTAGAATTCTTGTTGATGAGATTGACTTGAACCTGCTGCAGAGAAAATTCTGTTCAGAACAGTGATCGAGAATATCTGAAAAACCGAATTTGCATACTGTAAAATATGTCACAAAAGAATTCAACTATATGAGACCATAGCCAGTTGTTACACCACCGATAATTCCTTATTAAACATCGGGATGACCTATAATTGATGTCAGTGAAAGGTCAAAGCACATAGCTCGCCTATATGTTAATTAAGGATTAGGTAACACAGAGTACAGTTATAGAACCAGTAACTGATTATTGACAGTTTACGCCTGTGATTGGGTGAGAACATCGCTTTTTGAAATCAGCAACTATAAATCTTATGCCAGTCATCGTCATAACGTGAAAGTGACAATGACTAGTGCATACTATGTGAAACACATTTTAAATTATTAAAAATTTTATTGATAATTTTGAAATTAATTTTAATTTTAATTTAAAAGTTTGTGAAATTCGAAAAAAAAACTGTTGAAGGTGGGCAAAAGAAAAAAAGATGCAGCCTTTTTTCTCATTGCATTATCAAAATATTCAGCTACTGGATCTACACAGCTATACTGCGGCTGGTACTTACAACTTTAGACCAATCAAATCATCAATTTCACTTTGCCTTCCTAATGTTGGCAACAAAAGCCAATGGTAAGTAACTGAGTGCAAGCAAAGTTTAACACTCTGAAAAAGGTGTAGCTTGTAAATTGTAATACTTAAATGTTGGTGGGAGGATAAAAAAAAAAAGAGATTTCTTTTCAGAAGTTATTTCTGTCTACTTGTGCTGTCAATTCATTAAAATTCACTGCTGCACTAATTCATTCCAGCAGAAAAGAACCACCCTGTGTGGAACCTATATCATATCTGCAGACTTTCTAACTTCTCTTTCCATTCCGTACTAATGTGTTTTAGTAGATTATGAAAAAAAAACAACAACATATAACTTACATAGACTCTTATGAAAGTATGGAATACTTACCACAATTTCCCCAGAAAATAATTTTAAGTTTATAGTTTGTATTGGTGTTAGAAAATTGACCTAGAAATGCGTTGTGAAGCATTCTTAATTGCTGACAAACTTGTGAGAAGTCAGAATTATATGACATATAAGATTTTTGGAGACAAAAAATAAGAATGCCAATCCAAAATTCCCAAGTATATGACAATGTTGTAGCCTCCAAAATATCACTAAATGCTTAGCAAAGCATCCCTCTATCATCCAGATTCCAAGAATATTTAAGTAAAATAAAAAAAAAAAACATTTCTAGGCACAATTACATTAAATGAAAATAAAATAAAATAAAAGGAATTAAACGGCAATGCAAGATTTAAACTTTAAGGGGATCCTGAGAAAAATTACAGACTAGAAATGGATTGCTGGCAAGATCCAGTGTACTTTCTACAAGCAACGCCTGAAGCAAGCAGGCAGAAATGAGAAAATATTAACATCTAACATTAACAATGCATTTCCTGTTCAGTACAATTTATGCAATAATGATCTATCTATAATCAGTTCTCATTTTTCAGTGGAATTCCTCTTGCTTCTGCCTCATATTTCCATTTTTTTTCTTTTGTTTCTCTTATTTATTAACCTATTAACTGAAGGGGGATTTCCAACCATCAGTTGAGCTGGGCACTTTCTCTGATTGAAAAATAAAAGACCATACGTCGATAAGCTTGAAATAAAGCAACGTAATAGTGAAATTTGCTCTCTCACACACACACACGGTAATGGGTAATTAAACTTATTTAAAATGTAGGTGACAAAAAAGTTTAAACCGAATATATGACAGGCATGGGAGAAAAATAGTGAAAAAGTGTATTTAAAAAAAAAAAGATAGTATTTACTTGATGACTTAGGGAGCTAGCAAAAAATCCAGCCAGTTCCAAGAGTTCTCTCCCTTGAAGTGAATATGACAAGTTGATTGACTTTACAGTGCAAAACCATCCAAATCCACCCACCCAAAAAATTATCTGTTAATTCTCAACCTTTCATTAACCTTCAGATATAATTTTGCTAAATGGAATGGGGAGTCTGATCATTTATTTCATTAAACTGCCAAGCAAATTGACATGATTCAAAATTTGCTAAAGCTAATTCAAGAAATTAACAATGTCACAAAACATAATGTGACACTGAGAATCAACAGATGATCGTCTGACATTGGGTCATTTTGTAATAACTATTGAACTGCAAGCTACTCACAACGTACACCATAGGTGCAAAATGAGCAAAAACAAAATGACTGTGCAATGAGTCAAACAGCATTCGAGAAAGTTATCCAGTAATAGAATTGGTAACATCTAGAATGGACGAGAGTTAGATCATCAAAAGATATATATTCGTTTGTTTTAAACCTCTGTATACCACCTGGGTGCATTTTCGTTTCACAATTTTTCAAATCTGTATCACTTAGCACATGTTGAACCAAAGAAGCTGTGATACAGTGCCTTCGTTAATATCATTAACCTGTATTAGGTGTTGACTAAACACGCACCAGACCAATGTAGATGTTAACTAGTGCTTGTAGGGGGTATAAGTAAGGCAAAAGCTGGAGTGGTATACGGAGGGTTACAAGAATGCACGCATTAAATACCAAATTACAACTAGCTAAGTTAAATCCCAAGTTGCAAGTCTGCAGAAGCCATGCAAGTGCTGGCAGGTCATCAAATGTTCTGCTTCTTACTGGCTGCTAGGGCTGAGCCGTTCAAACATCAGGTTTCAAGGAAAGCAGTAGATGGCATTTATACTGTACAAAGTTAAACAAGTGAGAATGGAGTTCAAAAAAAAAAATTTTATTCCTGGTTTAAAGTAACTTCTAGTCCCAACAGGTGTTCTTTTAAAAAAAAAACATTTAAAGATTTATTTAGATAGAGGAACTGAAACTCTAGAAGGAAAACAGTTGTATCACTGTCACAAAACATTAACTTATTTATAAATTCAGGTTTAACTTCGAGTAAAACTTGTATGGCATTATGGTGGTATTACCATGAAAGTTATTCGGGAAATCTAAGTAAATATGAGATAAGTGTTTGTTTGTTCTATTGAATCACTTTGAAGCTACAATTTTTTGCAACTATAAATTTGTTTTGTTTTTTTTTTTTTAAATTATTGCTGTTCAACAAAAATATCCTCAGTTACTTCTGAAAAATGCTTAATTCAAAATCCCTCTCTGATTAAATATTATCTGGCCAAAAAAAAAAAAAAAAATCATAATCTAAAGAGGTATTTTTCTTCCAGGAGCTATATGAGGGAGAGAACCAGAGCAGTGCTCTGTAATAAGAACGCCACATCCAGTGCAGATCGTGCAAATCTGGTTATAGTTCACAGCAACCAGAATTAACATCTCATGCCTAGAACTACCATCAGTACCCAATTTATCTGCACTTCAAGAAACACTTGATCATAAGAAGTTTAGGCACTGAATTCACACTGATTTCGTAAATAGTGCGATGATGATTAATCAGGTATTAATTAACCAGAATGAAAGGTTAAAATCTGGGTGATGCTTGGCATTGATTCAGCTGAGCAACATGAAGTAACTGGCAGCTGTTAATTGGTGTTCTGGTTTGAGAATGTAACTGGATATTTTTGGCTCTCTGAATCAGCAGCAAACTGAGGGCAGTGAAGGGACTTTACAATTGTCTGATACACCCCTCCAAGAGGTTGAAAGTTAATACCAATAGTGAAGAACAGATATCTAATTAAGAAATCTCTTTCCTTTTCTAAAATGTATTTACTTTCTCAGTTTAAAAATAAGAATGTTAATTCTAGCAAACATTGACTGGATGCATGTCGCTACATTTACAGAAAGAAAAATTGATTAATGTGGTCTCGCTTACGCAGTTCTTTTACTTAGTTTTGTCTGTAGCACAAGAATGAAAAGAAAATTTTAACATGTTAACAATTCAACCAAAAATTATATTAAGAAAAAAAAAAAAAACAATGATACTTAAAACAGATGAGGCTAAGGACACTTGGTCCTTCGTTCTATTCAAGCTCTATGCCATATTTGTAGCCAATGCATGATTGCTCGAGACCTGAAAGCCATGAATATAACCTGGGCAAAACCACCATTAGATCAAATTCATCTCATTATCTATATTTTTTTTATCAATTATCTGGATGTTAATTGTCAAAAGAAAATGCAATTAAATTCATTTCTATGCATACCTTAAATGTATTTTAATTCAGATTGAATAAGATTTTAAAATTCCAAATTAAAAATCAGCCATCCCCACATACTTTATAAAGAAATTCTATTATTTATTGAAATGGTGAAATTTTTTTCCAAACATTTTATGGAATTGCCATGTTGTTTACCAGGGTGGTCCAACCTTTTCAATATCAGGGGCCTGATAATAAATATAGGGCAACTCCAGGGGCCACTTGTGGTGGAAATATAACTGTGAATTAAGGTATTATGAGAGTGAAGAAACATTAACAACTTATTATTATTATTATTATTATTATTATTATAAGTAGTTACTGGCAAGACATTTTTAGAGTATCAGACTACAGCAAAACAGGCAGTTCCACAATAAAGCACATAAGAATGCAAAGTTTTGAGTTGATGTCTTTAATGTACATTCAGTGTGATACAAATTCTTTAACAAAGTATAATAGCAAAAGCAAAAATTATCCAAGACTACAACTTAGAAAATGGAATGTTCACATTAAATACGTGCAGCATAAAAGATTTTAAACATTTACCTCAGCAAACCAAAAACATGCTGCTTCAAAGGTTTCTCTTGCGATAAATCTTCAAATCCATAGATTTTTGTACTGACCAGTAGGAAGATGAATCCAGTTTCATTTCCAATTTTCTTGTAACTTTCTGATTTTGTTTTTGTTTTTTTATAACAGAAACTATACTTTCACAAATGTGAGTGCTTCCAAACGTGGAACATATGATCAAAGTAAAATCCTTCAATTTGAGGAAGCAATCCTTTGGAACCAGTTTATAGAAATCTCAGTGCATTTCATTTTTCTTGGAAAAAAAAAAAGAGTAAAGATCAATGTGCTGTTAACACAGATCTAGGTGTAAAGCCAGTACTTGCTGCTTACTTGGCATTTCCATCGAGTTGTTGAAGAGATATTAGATATCAACCCTAAAGATCCAAATCTGGCAAAAAAAAATCTACTATGATAAAGAAATACCTAATATCTCTGACAAGGTGCAAAAATCATCATCATCAGTCTCAGTCGAGCACTTAAGGAATGACAGTAGGTATATTGTATTGAACAGTTTGGGCATTTTTGCAAAAATGTGACGACATGGCTCATAAGGATGGATATATTGTCAGGAATTTAGTGTGTTCAGGTGAGCAGTTATCTTTTAAAAAATCCAACGATCAAAGAAACTTCGGATCTCACAGGTGCTCTTGAAATTGGTCGTTTTTGCTTGTTTTCTCTTTCTCTTCTTTAACAAATATGATCAGTTTCCTAGAAGAAATGAAAAATATTTTCATGCACCAAACCACCACACTTTTGAGTGAAGGCAAACCCCCACATTCAGCACCAAGTTCTTCAATGTCACAAATTTTCCGTCTCTTTCAACCCTGTTTCCTCCCTGAATGAGTTTGGCCAGTTTAGTAAGTATTATAAATTGTGTCACTTATTTTTACACAATTTCTGAGAAAAGGTTCCTGGTTTATAACGGAATGAAATTTTTTTAAGCAAAACTTCTAATTTAGTTTTGGAGCCAGTCGTTGATTTTGCACCAGCTGTCAGTGAGCATGAACAGTTTTGAATTCCACCATATTTACTCAGTGCAAGTGCTTTGTGAATATCTCTTCCCCTTATGCTAGTTTCCAGGGAAATTATTTTAACCAATTCTAAATCAGCTGACTAACATCAATGATATCCATGCTCATGTCTCATGCTACTGAAAAGTAATTGCAGTCTTTCATAGTTTCCTTTAGTTTAAATGGAAAACACATTTGTGTGTGTTACATATTCATCTCCTACAGTCTGTGGAGATAACAACACACCTTTAAAACTACCTTAGCATTTTTTTCATCCCCATCTGTACAAACTTTCTTGAGTGCACACCTTTTTACTACTTCACCATCCCTAAAAAAAAAAAATTTTTTTTATTCTGGTTAGTTTGATGCAGACCTCATGAGATGCAACCAGAATAGCAGTTTGTGGTTCTCCTGTGTATTTGTCATACTTCTCTTTGTGGTGTGTTGTAATGTTGACTTGCATTAAATTCTCTTGATGTAGCCTATATTCAGAAACACGAGGCATTGTGGTTGTCCATTAAATTCTACAAGCAGATAATTGTCTTTCCACTTATTTTGGAAATCATTGTCCTCTACATCAAATTTTATTTCTTATCAGAACTTATTGCATTCTGTACTTCACTTTCAGACAATGAAACACACAGTGAAAATATGAGATATATAGTGTTTATTCATAAAACAAATTTCCCATATATGTACAATGTCAGGCAAACCCACACAGCATAAATCAAATCGTTCAGCTATTGCAGTTATGATGGCAAATTAACAATCTGGAAAGCCACATGACATTAACCCTAACCCTAACCCTGGCTGACGTTGCCAAGCCGCATCCGGGCGATAATGGCTGAATGCCTCTAAGCCGGAATCACGCTCAGTTGAGCGACGATGCCCCTGATCAAAAAGGGTAACCAAGCACCTCCCGAAGCATGCCGGTGGGGGCTGGAATAGAATGAATTCGTTTCGTTTGGGTAATGCCTCATGGCGTTGACCTTGAGCGGATGACGGATCGTGTCGGTATCATTCGGAACTTGGGAGGTGAAGAATGCTTGTAAACCACTCGAATGCTTGGGCTCGGGGTGTTGTAAGAAGAGGTAGAGTAGAAACCATGCCGCTGCGATCCTCTGAGACTCATCCCCGGCCAGCCGGAATTCGTAAGGAGAAAAAAAAAAAGGAGGAAAAAAAAAAGTTCAGTCACTTGGGGTCAACCTTATGTGGGTGGGGAGGCGAGTACTCTGCTTAGTGGCCTTAGTAGGTGGAAAGTCCTCTGCCCAAAAAGAGTGGAGGTGAGGGGCGCTTTTTGCCTCTGGCTTGCCTGTCTGGCTGGGAAGGTAAGGTGCGTCGAGACCGGTTTTCGGACTTGACGTGCTGAGGCCTTTTCCCCCAAGATTGGTTTTTGGCTGGGTAAGCGGTCACTCTAACATGGGGCGCTTGCACCCCTAACTCTGGCTGCTTCAGCGCCTCAACTCAGCCTTTTAGGCCTTAACAGGAGCTCGCTCCACACGGCTTCGGCCACCAACCTCCACTCCCTTCTCCTCGGAGATATAGACGCATACCAGAACTTTCACACGCACCCTCACACATGCACCACAAAAACATTTTTAAAAAAAGTTCAGAACACTCAATTTTTAAAAAAAAATTAATTTAACTTCAACATTAAATTTAGCAAAAATTGCATTTATTGTAGTCTATAAACTTAAACATTAAAAAAAAAAAGATAAATGAGAACTAAAGAACTTTCATTAAGCATTAAGAGTCTTTTTTCCCCCCTGGATTTTAGTAATCAGAAAAAGTCTCTGCTTTGATTTCTGTGCAGAACTGGATAATCAAATTGACCACTGTCAGTGTTATAAAATTAAGTTGCCATATTTTTTATGTTTGTTTGGAAGAAAGTGGAAAGCCTACATATATCTGAAGAGTTACAGAAACAAAACTAAGACAGGTAATCTTCTTTGTCTCTATAATCAGAGAAAGAGAAAAAAAAATAATATATGGACAAACAATACCCTGTGGTAACTACTATAGGTATGGCCAAAACACCATCGTAAAGAACAAGAGTATGTCCAAAAATGCTACTGAAGATCTTACGGTAACTTCCATGACACTGATTCTTACCATAATGACCATGTTAAATTTCACTGTTTGAAGTGGTACAAAATATCATCAATTTTTTAAAAAATATTTTGATTTTTTAAAAAAAACTAATAAGGTTTTTTTGATTTACTAGAGAGAGAGAGAGTGAGTGAGTGAGTGTGTGTGAGAGTGTGTATGTGTGGGAGAGTGTGTGTGTGTGTGTGTGAGAGTGTGTGTGAGAGTGTGAGTGTTGTGTGAGAGTGTGAGTGTGTGTGTGAGAGTGTGTGGTGAGAGGGTGTGTGTGTGTTTGTTTTGATGGAGCCACAATTTCTTTTTTTCCCACATAAATCAGTCTTTTTTAAAAAAACTAATGAGCTTTTGTAAAATTCAGAAGGCATTTATCTTTGCGCTTTTAAGATATACATATAATCCTTATTTTGCAAATAGACAAACAAAACAACAATAATAATTTTGAGCAAGACTGGCAACTTACACAGCTAAATATTACAAAAAGTAACTTAAATCCTCGTGAAATAATATAAGTAATTTTCCTCTGTTTGCTTAATTGGTTTTGATAAGTAGGATGAGGAGTCTGAACATCATGGTGCCATGACAGAGATGCATACAGAATCTAAATTCAGCTTATCTCTTCTAATAATTTAGTACAAAACAGTTTCACAATATGATGCTATGAAAGCTATCAGCTCGTCTTCCTGTGCATGTGTACAATCCTCACTATCACTGCATTTCTGGTGCATTTTTTGGTAGCCAGCATTTAGTTCAAGTTCTACAGAAGCTGATGGTTGTTTTAATATTATGGAAACATTCTCATTATTTACTGGAAGATAAAAAAAAAATTTTAAAAAATTGAGTTCCAGACTCCTTCCTGCCTTAATGATGATCAAAAAAACAACTTGATGGAAAATCAATATTTACAGCTCAGACATCTGACATTAATGCTTTAAGAGGTACATGCTTATATTTATGGGGAGTGGGTACTGACAATGATAGAGTAATCATGTGTTTTTCTGAGGTTTCTCAGGCTGTAGGAAACCTATACATGGCTAAAAGTGAGAATATAACTTAAAAGTGATTTTGTAATATTTTTTTTTTCTAAATAAATACACTCACATGCAAAAAAAAACAACCCCTCACTTCTGCAGGCCAGGTGGGTATTTTAAATAAAAGTCAGTCCTCAGAGAGTTAATGAGCAACAAGAGATAAGTTTCTTTGCTGAGTTGTTCCATATTGTCAAGTTTATTGCTAGTACATAATTAATGCTTTTAAATTCACAAAGAGCTGTTATACAGTCAGTTTAGAAATTGCATGATTTCCATTTTTGTGAATAGTGTTAGAAACTCTTGACTTTAGAGAGAGAAAGAAAAAAGGAATTGCCACAAATCAAAAAAAAGAAAGAAAGAAAAAGCTAAAAACCACTGTTGATGCTGTCTATAAAGGCTGACTCATTAAGTATTTTCTGCCAACCTCTCAAGATGATAAGCCTAAAAAGATTTACTGACCGCTAATCACAGAATCAGATTTATTTCTTCTAGCATTTCCAGTCTAATTTTCACACGCAAAATAACTGCTGTAACATTCTTACGGGGTAAAAACCACATAAGGGAAATTCTCTAATAAGATTTTCAGAGATAAACAATTATGGACATTACTCTATTTATACTGGAGAAAAAGAAAAAAAATATATCGATCTAGGGAGATTAGAGTTTAGGGCACATTTTATCAAAATTATAATCAGTGACCAAAACAAAAACTGCCATCCTAAATTGTTGACTCTTGAGTCTAAAATCTAATGCAAGAATTGAGAGAACAAGCCTGCAATGATAGGACATACTTGTGAGAATTTCAAAATGCATGCTAATTTATGGGTATAAAAATGTGGGTTTGATGTAGCAGCCAAGAGCAGTTTGGCAATAAAATTTATAATGATAGTATACAGATGCATAGCACAGGACTCCTTGTAGTAAGTCATTTGCAAAAGGGTTCCAGACATGTTGATATTTTGACAAACTACGACATTCTAGTAATTCATCAGCTGACTGCGTACATGTATCTGCAAGACTGGTGACATCAATAACAGTCCCAGCAGCAGTAGTTCCCATCACGGATGCTCAGGTGAATGGTCCTGTAAAACGAAGTATTCACTGTTATCCATATTCAGCAAAAACGGCTGGCAGTTAGAAAGAATCTAATGTAGACATACCATCAATGATTGGTGTATGAGAGTGAATTGGTGATGACATGATGCTTCATATATTTGGTGAGCTAGAACAAACCTGATCCCCACATCTGCAGGTCCATCAGAACCAACCTGTTTCAGAGTTGGGGGGGGTGGAGACTTTTTTTGTAAACGCTGTGGTTCTGAAGTGTACTCCTTGAAAACTTCCAACCATATCACCCAATCTCCCCTTCGAATACGAAGAATGCAAATGTAGCCGCATGGTATACTAGTGAATGAGATCTACAGATTTTCAAACTAATCAGGATTTCAAGTATTATGAGAACCTACATTAAAAACTGGAGCTAGCATGATCAAAGCAAATTTAGTGATAGCCAAAAGGAGACTCATCCAGGTAAGACAAAGACATTATGCCAAATGTAACAAATATAGACCTGTACAAAAATAACGAGCAAGCTATATGCTGTCATGCATTAAGATAGATGCCAGCAAAAATTGGATCAAGAGCAGTTGGCACAATGATGAGACAATGTAAAAAGGCTAACTTCTTATTTCTAAATGGTGTGCAATGTTGTTCACCATAGCTACTGACATTACTGGATAGTTTATAAAAAAAACAAAACAACCCACACCTCGGGTAGAAACTGATTGTTGTGTAAATGTATGTATTTACTTTTGTTTGTTTTTTTTGCTTACAAAATACAGATTAGTTATTAAGCATTATTTTAAAAAATTAATACTAGTGATATTATAATTCCATGTAGCAATTTGCAATGAATACTGCAAATAAATTTTGAATTGCCTCATTTACAGTAATTTCACGACAAGGGGCGTGGTCAAAATTGCAAAAATCCCAGTAACACAGTGACAATATCACAGGTAGATAGTTTTTAACTGGAAAGGAAGGAAAAGGTTAATGATTTTTTAAATTTGAATTTGCAATAGTTTTTATTTCATTTTCTAAAATTTAATTCAATTTATTTTTGTCAATTTTAACTTTTCTTCAAAAGGTTTTAGTTTTTAATTCATTCTATTTTGAAATCTTTTCTATTTTTTTTCTATGTAAAAATTAAAGTTTATTAAAATTCAATTCAATTCAATCTATTTTGTTTTTCTGAAGGTTTTCTTTTTAGTACTTACTGTAGTTTAGATTAATAATACTGGCTTAACTGAAAAAACTTGATCCAAATCTAATCCTCAAAAATGCTTCCTGTTGAAAAATGGCTGCTTTTGGTAAGCAAAAATACATAAATAAATATTAAAAACAAACAAAAAAAAAGTTAACTAAAGAAATTAAAATTTTTTAATTTGTACTTAATTATCTGTTTCCTTATAACTTTTTTTTTTTTTTTTACTATTTCACAGTAACATATTTTTCCTTTTGTTTACCTCTTCTATTCTGTCTCCCTGTTAATTTAATTAGCAAAGCCTGCCTTGTCTTCTTCGGCCTTATGAGGATATCAGGTCTCAGGTTTGTTATACCTTTATCTTGAAGGAATACTAGTTTCCATCCTACATCTGCTGATACCGATCAGTACTGCAGATAATGTTATGATTCCCCCCCCCTCAATGTTTCTCATTATTAAATTTCTGTCACCAGTATACTTTCAAAGCCACAGACTTTTGTTTAAACACTATTAATTAGTTAGCGCAAAATCCACAAGCAAGCAGTGAGTGAAAAACAACAAACTAAATTACCTGGAATGGCACTGCCATTGGAACTTCCCTAGTAGTAGTTACTGATTATGAAACTACATCCAGCTGGAACAATTAAAGCTAAACATCCACCTTCATATTTAAATTCAAGGAACTGGCCCAAACCAAGACAACTAATCACCTCATCATTTTCATCGAAGTTTCTCCTCAGCCACCCGCCGTTTCCCATTAAAAAAACTATTTCTGGTGGAAAAAACAGACTTAGTCTGAAAGCAAACCGATAGGGTTTTCAGTGAGGTCCCTTTCTACTTCTTCTTTTCCATGTTATTATATCCTTGTATGGAATCACATCAAAAGGGTTTTCAGTGGAGCTAGAAAGCATTTTTGTTCTTCATCTTTTACAAGGTATCCATTTTTGTTTGGAATCACATCAAAAGGGTTTTCAGTGGAGCTAGAAAGCATTTTTGTTCTTCATCTTTTACAAGGTATCCATCTTTGTTTGGAATCACATCAAAAGGATTTTCATGGAAACCAGAAACCAATGCGATAGTTAATAACAAGTCATCAACATTGTAAGCCTGTTGAAGAGATTCAGATAATGTATGAACGAACCATTGCTGTCCACATGCAAAAACAGAGTAACATAAAAACAATGGAAACCAAAAATTGGCTAAAACAAGGTTATTTTTCCCTAAATTACTGATTGCTGAATAAATATATAAATACACATTCAAACATTTATTTTTATATAGCCTGACAAAGAATCAGTTTCTTATTATTAATATTACAGTTATCATTAGCATTTTTAGTGATAAATTTACTAACAAAAACTTGCTAGCATATTTACAGTGCAATGGTATCTAGCGAGGTTTCATTTAAACCTCCCCTAGTAATATTATTAAAAATATTTATCTGATATTATACCAGGAATTTTTTTAATGAAACCAAACTGAAATAATATCAGTGCAGTGGCATTCAGATGCTTGATAATTCATCACACTCCGCATATTTGTGACCAAGCACAGCAGCCTTCATTTCGTCACGTCCAAGTTTTACATTTTAAGAAATCTAAAAGTATGACTCAGGTTTATTTTTCATAAAAATAATAAACATCTTACTTTTTTCAAAATGTTCAGTCAAGTAGAATGTATTAGAAAAAAATTTTTGAAATACTCACCTTTTTAAATTTTAAAAAAAAAGCTCTTTTGCCATACAAGAAATTAGTCTTCTGGAAAACAATGCACATTTCACCTTCCTAATTGGTTGCTACTCAAAGTAACTATTGGTTGGTTGCCTCTTTTTTTTCTCTTCTAGTAATTCATAGCTTCATAGCCAAATTTCAGAGAGAGAGAGAGAGAGAGAGAGAGAGGTATTTGCTAATTAAAACAGATGATTGATATCCTAGTAAGTCTGGTGACTCCTTTTCTAGCAGTTATGAAAAACTAACTTGATGTTAATAACTTCATGAGACTTTCTCCCTGTTGCACAATGTTAGTATAAATGTTAAATGGGAATAAAATGCTAAGTTATAGAATCAACTGAGCCTTTGTCTCGGAGCACAGATGTCTGTCAGTGATGATGATTATTTAAAATCTGCACTTGCTTCACATATGTTAATTATAAATCATAAAAGTTCTCCTATTTTGGCCTGGCAGCAAATTCTTAGCAATTGAATCCATGAAAAACTGAGAGTAACAAAACAAACAGTCTACTCTCATTTCTTTACACTATAACACTGTTAACAGAAAGTAGGGTGTCAGAATTGGCAATGTAGGGTTTTCTTGTTTAAACAACAAAAATTCTAAACTAAAGTTATAACAAGTTCCACAGAGTTGATAGTATCCCGTGTACTTGTCTTATAACATCTGGCATTAAAATATCAATAATAGTAAGTTTCTTCTTCTATATTTAATGATTGCTCTTAATTTGTATATCTTTTTTTAATACATTTTTACTTATATTCTGTTACACTTGACTATTAACATAAGATGGAACCTGAAACACTGGCCTGGCAGGGAGGTATATGATGCAGGAAACTATCACTAGTTCAATAGTGCCAAGTGCGCTTTGAGTTTGATAAACCTAATTAAAAAGTTTCTATTAGTGTTAGATAAGGGAGGAAATTTTACAATGTTTTTTAATTAATGTTCTATATTTTTATCTGACAGCTGGATACATTCTATAAGACAGAGGTTCTCAACTCTGCAATACTATGACCCCCCCCTAAAATAACAAATGGATTTTTGCAACTCGTCCCCATGAATAAAACTGAATAGTTCGTTGGGGTTAGGGTTCAGCAAAGAATAGATATACACGGACAAATTAAATGTGTTCAGTATTTCTCTTTGTTGTTTTAATAACAACATAGAAAACAAACTGAAATCAAATTTATTTACAAAGGCTTATTAAGCTTATTATGCCTTATTAATCTGTTTCCTATCATAAGTCTGGAATATTTTTTTCAACAAACTCTCAGTCTGAAATTCTGGACTATTCCGGAAAAGTGGCATGTCTGAATATACTGCTAGTTTTTTAATGAGAAGGAAGAGCATAATTACTTTTGCATAATTCCTGAAACCTGGGTGTTATTTTCGAGACAGCAGCTTTCATTTCTCTTTCCATGTTTATTTTTGATCGGTGTTTATTTTTTATTGCAGTAACAGTAGAAAACCCTGACTTGCAGAAATAGGATGTTGCAAATGGAATCAGCATTCTCATAGACTTCATGCTTAATTATTTGTACTCATTTTGCACACTGATCCAAAATTCAGAGAGATGCATCAATGAATTGCTCCTCCTCGGTAGTAGTGAGTATACCAGCTATCAGTTTGTCATCAAATGGGTCCCTTATCCAGTCAAATGTTTCTATTTCCGTATCTGGGAAATAGTTCTGCAAGTGAAATTTGAGAAAGGTGCCTTAAAATACGAATTTTCACATCTTCACTAATTCGTGTGTTACTGCTCTCAATAAATTGTTTTAAAATAGGAAACAATTCTAAATTTGCATTTTCCATCTTACTCTGCCACAGTTAAACTTTCCTAATAAATGATTTTAATTTGTCATTAAGTTGAAGAATATTGTTATCACTACCTTGCAGTGAGGTATGAGGAATGTTCAGCTTATGAAATACATCACTTAAATATGCTAACTGCATATTGAAACAACAGTCAATAAACATGTGTGCACTACTATGTTAAATACTGGTGAAGTTCATTTCTCGGTCTGAAAACATGTCAAAATCTTTCCCCAAGACAGCCATCTTGATAAAGGTAAAACAGTAAAGAAGGGTGTTCAGCACCCATCTCTTCACAAAACCTTGCAAACATTCTCACCTTTACAGGCCTGGTTTTTAAACAGTTCACATCATTTATAGTTGTTTGAAGAACCTTCTTTAACAAGTGTCCAAAGAGCACTATGAGATTTTTGGTGTATTAAAGCCTGAAGTCCTCTGTGACAGCCTGACATAAAGCACATTCCATCAGTGCTTATACCCATGCAGTTTGACCACTCTGAGAGATTTGCATTAATATAGCTATCAATAATACCAAAATGGTCCTCAGCTTTATTCATCCTTGTAATTTCTTTACAGAAGAATAAATCCTTATTTATTTTGCCCTCATCAACAAATCTAACATATGTTATTAAATGAGCATCCTTAGCACTACTTATGGCCTCATCTATCTGAATGGAAAATGGTTTATTTCTCATATTTTCAATTAGTTGCTCATTTAGATTCTCTACTATAGCTGTGATTCGGCATGAAAAGTGTCATTAGACAAAGTAATACTTAAAAGCTGTTTGGCACTAGACTCCCCCAACATAGTTGTAACCATATCAATAGCTGCTGAAAGAAATGAATTTTCTCCAACTGTATGGGGCCTTTTGCACTGGGCAATTCTGTATGCAACTTGATAAGAAGCTAAAGGTGATTTTGAAGCTACAGTTATATGTTTAACTAGACTCATGTTTTCTTGCTTCATTTCATCTCTTCAAATGAAAAAATCTCGAGGCTTGTTAGCTAAGTGTGCATGACTTCTTTCCAGATGTTGTTTTAGGTTGCTTGGCTTCATACTCTCAGCAGACAGCATTTTATGACGAATAACATTCTGAGGCCATTCTTCTCCAGTAACAAAAACACTTGCAAAACCAAAAGATGTGTAACTTTCACCATACTTTCTTGACTTAGGCTTGTTTTTATCAGCACTACTGGTAGACCGGTAATATTTAGCCTTTCTCTTAATACCCAACAAAATCTTTTTGATTTTTGAAAAGCTAAAAATTAAAAATAACATAAAAATACTGAACTTTACTAACATGTACACTTCTACAGACAATCTAAAGACTACGGATATAGTACTACATGCCACACTGGCAGAAACACACAAATATTTCCAAGAGAAGTCAAACCTGACTATCGGAACTCAGTGTCAATCAATTGCCAATATCCAATAATAGATTGTCACATGATCAATAGGTGTCAGTTGTTATACTCTGTAGAAATGAGGTTTGTCCATTTTAATTGCATTAAAAAAAACCAATCCACAACATACATTAATTTTATATCAAAACAAAATTACATAACTTTATCAACGTTTTGACATAACGACGGATTTTAGTGCATAAATTTAGCCGAATGACTACCAAACATGATCATCATTCAGCCGATGACTGGAAAGAAAGTTAAATCAGGAAATTCCCCAACGCCGACGCCAGTGACATTGGAAAGTGAAATTAATTAAAAAGTGAAAGAAATAAACTGAAAGTAACATATTCATATTTCTAGAAAAGTTGGTAAAGATATTTTATTATTAAAACAAACAATTATTATTAAACAACACGGGTTTCTTCCACCACGTGTGTTTGGAAGCAGGAAGTTATGCCCTTGTTTTCTATCGACCAGTTTACCGGATAGTGCTGAGAGGCCAGATCAATGTACTCGACAAATTTATCGAAGAAGTTTTCAGGATGCGGCTTTGATCTCCACCAGATATGAACTTATTAAGTCCTCTTGAGTTCCCTGCATGTTGTGCACCATCCTTGGGTTTAGAATTTTCCACTGCCTCCAGCTTCCAAACAAATGCGGCGGAAACTCGTTTACTAATAATTATTGCTCGTTTTATAATAAAATATTGTTGCCAACTTTTCCAAACATGTTTGTTTAATAATAATTATTGTTGTTTTTTTCAGATTTTCTTTGAAATATAAATATATTCCTTTTGAGTTTCCTTCAATTCAGTAGCCCCAGAAATACAAATACATTACTTTCAGTTTACTCATTTCACTTTTTTGTATTAATTTCACTTTCCAACGTCACCAGCGGCGGCATTGGGGAATGAGAGCCTGATAAAAGTTCATTTAAAAATAACGTTCTATATCATAGATAATTATGTAAGATATACAACATTGTTGGTGGTTTATAGAACCCGTCTGCCTCTGCTAAGAAAAGGACGCAGGTGGAAAACCTATTCATAAGCTAGAAAGTCCGGACTCAAATATCATACCTGAGGCATTTTAAAAAAAAATATTTTGCAACCCACCCACTCCCTCTAAGATGCTCGCAACCCACAGTTTGAGAACCACAGCTCTATGGAGTTTTACACCTGCCCAAACATTTTACCTGTTGCAATTGGGAGCATGAATTTCCAGCCCTGCTATAACATCTCCAGTTGCAAAACTTGCGTTTTCATTAGACCAAATATGACACTATTCTTGAAATAAGAGCAGCTGCTCAAAAGTACCTGTCATTTCTTGCACATCCACAGTGAAAGGAAGATTGATCTGATGTTTTGTAAAATCTATCAGACAAGCTGCCTTTTTATTTAGCTTTATAATAATATGAGAGTAGTTTTAGCATGAGTTAGAATAAGTTCTGATGATCATTTTAAATATTATCAGGTGAACTTTAAACAGTGGGGTACAAAATACCAGTTTCTTCTAAAACATTTTGGTTTGTCTCTTCTAAAATGTTTGCGCAATTGCTTTGTAAACTATATTCACATCATCCGACCTACAGTGGCGCTTTTCCATATAATGAACACTGACATAAATTAAGCTTTATAACAACAATTGAATTACTTTGATAAATAACAGTAATTCGATATAAATAAACGCATGAACAGAGTTTAGTACTCATTATGAAAAAAAAAAGACCTCTGAAAATTTAAGAAAACAGATAAAATAGCAACAAAACACAAAACAAACGACAAAGTAAGTAATTTAGCTTTCTTAATCATAAGGCTGCTAATTATGTTAATGATTTCTGTGTGGATGGCATTAGGGTTCTAGCCAGATCCCCAACTGATATCAAACTTTAAATTATTAAATCTCTTATATAAATCTTCAGTCAGCATTTATTTGTCCACTTGAATATTGCAGTTTTTATTTCTCGTAGTTTGTGATGTATCTTGAGTGTGTACTGCAGTTGTGTTTCTTTTTCAGTCGGTTAGTCTCATTTTGATATTTGTTGGTGATAGCAGCTCATGTTTGAAATACTCAGGTACAGTTACATTTGATGGTATTGCACATACATGCCTAGTTGGTGAAATGCATCATCCCCGAAGAGATTAAAAGAAACAAGTTTTTTTATACTTCAACAAGCACAAAGTCATTTGTGATGAGAGCCAGTTCAGGCTTTTCCAATCAGCTTATTAACCCTGACCGCTCTAACTCATGTAACCATACTTTAACAGTCTGCTCCTGCTGCCAGCATTCATCTCTTTTAGAGAGACTGGGTAAACATAGGCTCACTAATCAGCTGTTACTTCTGATGGGAAATACCTAAACTAATCCTATACTCTCTGTAATCATACGAACAATCATTATCCTTACAATTTAATAAATCAAACTGTTTTAAGTATCTTCCATCTTGCAGACTACAGGTTGCACAATTAAAAATAATTAAGTATTGACTATAATTTCATTCCAGCAAAAATACAGGCTTTATGTACAGAACTGTTAACCTATTTTTAATGTTATGTAAAAATTGTATTTATTTATGCATTCTGAGAGTACACAGAAACCTTTAAAATACCAATGTAATATACATACATCAATTACTATAAAAATCAAAGTTTTTCCTATATCCAATTTTTAAAAGCATAGTTAACCTGTTTGTTTATCAAACCCACAGCTTAAGCATCATAAATCATTAAGTTAAAAATTAGCAGACAATGAGAGATAAATGTAACAATAGTTAAGTTCATGAAATCTACTGTTGTAAATAATGCTTAGTGGTGATACCATAATAATTCACCGCTAAGAGCCCTCCTCCAACTCACTCGGTAGTGGCACATCCGGGTCGCCAAGTACTTTGTGAAAAAATATGAAACTACACAGCAGAACAATTTAAAAAGCACTGTAAACAGGGGAAACTTCAATTGCCAGGGCAGCAGCTTTAAACAAAGTTTTTTTGGAAATGCTTTTGGCTATTTATTGTGCTAAAAAAAAAATAAATAACCAAAAAATAAGTTATTTTTGGTATTTAATTGTTGTTTTTTTTTTAAAGAATAGATTGGTAATGGCTTTTCTTCTCTGTGGTTACGTTCCCCATGAACCCGCAATCAGGGTGGCTGCGTATTGCACATTCTAATTTCCATCCCATCCCCTGTGCGTTTGTATACTCAAAATAGTGTTAAATAGTGCGCGCACCATCCAGACCAAGTTAAATGATTTATCATGTTTCCACATCAAACGGGGATTGTTCTAAATGGCAAAATAGCACCAATACTAGCTCTACCAACCATGGGTGGGTGAAGGAGCCGAGTACTTTGAACCTAAGTCAGTGAGGATAATTCTAAAAGAGAAGGCCCACAGTCAAGTATGCAGGGTTATTGGACAGTAAAAAAAAAACTCCTAATGATACAAAATCAAAAAAAAATAAAATAAAAAAGCACTTCTTGTTTTTTTTTTTAATTTCCTAATGAGAGAACAAGTGTAAACTTAACATAATGGTAAATGGGTTTTGAATATGGCCCTTAAAGCTGCTGCTCATTGCTCAGATGTATTGGGATGCAATGAAAATACATTACATTTTGTGTAGTATCAAAATAAACAAACAAACCTTGTTAACCGTCATCTTTAAATTTACTATAACTGTTTCTGAAGGCTAAATAGTGTATATTAGGGATCTCTGAGTGTCGCTATCATCTCATAATTACTGTATCACATAAAAGAATCATTTTCAAAATGCTTTCTCGACTCTTGCTATCCATCCAAAGACTAATGAGAGAACACCTTGGATCCCCCCTTCCCAGTTTAGCTGTTAACTACTTACTGAAGCTGTGTATACACACATTTATGAAAAGAGATTCTACAAAATACCTATTAAATGCAGATGTGGTCTCTTTGATCTCAACAATCTTGCATTTTATACTTGCTGCACTCCATTTATTTCCTTCACTGGAGAAATGCGAATGGTATTTAACTATTTTCGATTCAGATAGATTCATGTTAAAAAGGCATTTGAGCATCTCCACTGGGTGAAAGGAATACAGACATTTATACATTAATGCAGCATTAATTTTTTCTGTCATAAATAAAAGATTTAAGCTTATTGGTTATACTGAGAACCAACCATTTTTATTTTTCTAAATACTGCACACTGATTGGCGATAACAAGCAGAGCTCGTGCCAATTATTGCGGTAAACTCACTCACACACATTTTAAGATAAATAAAAAGGAAAAAAAAAAAAAATTAAACAAACTTTATTTTAAGTAATATTAGCAATCTGTTGTCAGTTTGAAAGGAAAAAAAAAAAGAAAAGTCACGCATGATCAGGTTAAAAACATCCAAGCCTTCAGAGTCCTTCGACCCGCCTCTGGAGCTCAAGACTATAATAGAGTTAAGTAAAACAGGCACAATTCAGCAAAAAACAGCAGCGGCATCTATGGACAATATTACGTGGTAAGTAGATTAAAATTTAAGGTGAAGAACATTATGAATCATTACACAGACAGAATGAGGCCATTGTATTCAAGTGCTAGTTACTATTAAATGAGCTTTGTATAGAGCCCTCAGGAAAAGCTTTATTTAAATTTGTATGACCAAACATACATGAAAATGGAATTAGGCTTAGAACAGTCAGTTAAAAGCTTTGACTGTTCCGAAGGAAGACAGAAGAGAGGAATACTGCTGTTTCTTAGAAATAAATTGTTGCAATGCATGAAGAGCATCTATAATTTATGCCAGATGCTCAACCTCAAAATCAATGACAAACGCTGTTAGTTTATTTATAAATGAAAAATAGATTTAAAATAAAAAGATGTCTTCACTGATGTCGATAATGCCAAGGTTAGGTATAAATATTATTTTTTATCGAAAACACCGATATACTGTATGATGTTTTTAGGAAAATCCCCATCTAAAGGAACCTCAGTCTGCTTTTTTCCTTGAGCATTCATCAGAAACATTTACCTGTTACAAGTGGCTCCTCCTACTCTGGGGTAACTTCAAAAATCAAAAAACAAAAAACTTACATCACGATATGAATCTGGAAAATTACGATGTCGTCATTAGCCCCGATATCGAGAATAAAATAAATCTTAATCACAATTATAATCAAAGATTTACAAAAAAAAAAAAGAAAGAAAATTATGTTCAACATATCTCTGGTTTATATTACTGATGGATTTCTTGAAAAACAATTTTGTGTAGAGAAGACATTAGGGTAAAAACTTTTTCTTGTTTTTTTCTCAGATTCAAATGATGATAAGCTTTGTAATCAATACAAGTTAATTAGCCACAACTATTATTTAGAGTATGTGAATGAATCATTTCCATACTAGTATTATTGTCACTAATATTCTAACGTTCATCGCTTCTTTCTTGATAAGTTACTAATCTAAGCGCATAACTAAACACATATTGGCAGAGAATCAGTTCCCTTTTTACTTGAAATATTTCTTTTAAATGAGCTGGCTTATTTTCATCTACTTTCAGCACTTTTTGAAAAATCCTTGTTTACTATATATACATCACTTTTTATGCTTCTTACAGTTCCCTTGAATTGTTGCTGACCTTACAGATATGCAAAATGGTTATTTCTTGTTCTGTAGTAACACGACTGGCCCATTGAAAATTATCAGTACTTTCCTCAAATGTTCTTAAATTGTATCTGAGTACAGGAAATGAAATTTACAGTCTGTATCTGTGCTGACCCCTTATTCTTCTGTTAGTGCCCAAGTTGTACTTTACCACATTAAAAAAAAAAAAAAAAAACACCTTTTGATGAAATAATCTTCTGACCTCAGCTTTAATTGCATGACTTCATGATAATAGGTCAGATTTATTTACAGGTACACTCACATTATTTTTCTATCAAACCAATTAGATTCATCAGACAAATATCCCGATCTTGGACTACCAACCCTAACACTGGATTAGTGATCATGTTCTTTTTTCCTTTCATTCTAGAAGTGATCCACAGACTTAAGCAATACCAGGTCAGGATTTGCAATATTTACCATTACAGCAGATACTTAGGAATCCAATCATCTTCTGGGCAACTTCCATGGACCATGGTCCACATTTTGAGTATGTTAATTCTCCACCATTTTATTCCTTTTTTTTTCTTTCCAAGTCTTGTTTTATATAAATTTATTTGGATTTTTACCTTATTTGGAATTTTTGCTGATTGCAGCAATATGACTTTTATCAGAACTCTGCCTTGGTTTCCAGATGTGCGTGTGCACACGTGTGTGTGGGAGGGTATATATGCGCGCTTGTGTATGTGTGCATTAGAAAAGAAAAAAGCTATATATATATACATATTTCCCATTTCAGATTAAAGATGAGATTTATTAATCACATTTTGGTATTTGTATTGTGTATTTACAGCTTGTTTATTCTTTTCTGATTAAAAGGCATAACAGATACAGAGCCTCAACAATGTTAATTTCATTTTACACCAAATCTTAACAACAAAGCAATTTAAGTATATGCACAGAAGTACTGGCATGCCATAGAGAGAGAGAGAGAGGAGAGAGAGAGAGATCAAGGATGGTTTATAACTGTAGTGGTAAAAAGCAGAGAGAAAAAAAGAAACTTTCCTCCAGTTTTGCAAAATAGTTTATTTGGTCAAGTATCTGAGATTATCAAGTACCAGCTGTTCCTCAGTCAATGCTGGTCCAGTACCAACTCAAATTTCTGTTAAATGCTTCACCAAGTGCAAATTAGAAAAAAGGAAGAAGAAAAAAAAAATTTTACAAATCAGTTTCTCTTCCCCAATTTTTCCTAAGTATTCAGTTCCAGATGGTAACAAGTGGGAAGTGTTAAGCAATGCCTAACCCCGACTCATAGGACAGAATCAAAACTGCTGCATCATTAGTGGATGCTACCAGGAATGGAATAAGTGATGGCTGCATAATTTGTCCTATTCTTGCATGCTTCCTTTTATCACAGGAAGTCATTTCATTCCATCTACCCTGATACTCTAACCTTGCCATAATAACTGTGTGTATACTCCATGGGTAGTACATATATTTTGTAATAAAAGAAAAACAAACAACTGATTTTATTTGACAAAATTATAAAAATTTCAAAGTACAATGTAAAACCAAAATATTTACTTCCTTACAGTTTTATTGATGTAATATATTAAAACATCCTACCTCATCTTTAATCTTTAAGTCATTACTCAATCAAAATGAAGACAAATTGTTTTTTTTTATTCTAACTAACAATAAAATGACATAGATGGATGTAATGTAGAATGAATAAAATTATATAAAATTCTCTAATTTAATAATTATATTTTTAATTCAGTGTTTATCTTTTATGGCTACAGCCACTCAAAACCATACTAAAGAGTCACTTTCATCTTTAGTTTAAAATTCATAATAAATTGATTGACCAGCCATGGTAAATTATTGATACAACTGTTTATTTGAAATGCTTTTTAATAAGTATCCATATTGTACACTGCCATATGTCTCATAATAGCATAATTGCCAACTTTTCAAAATTCTCACGGGGGAGATTTTGTGCAACTCAGCAAATCAAGCAATTTACGAGTAAAACTGGTTTAAAGTCCATCAATTTACAAATACCCCACGCATTCTTTGATTTTGTCTTTTGTTTGCAATTCTGCAGGTCTCAAGATAACATCATATTGTTGTCATTTTTGTAAATTTCAGACTTAATCTTAACACAATGTTGTTTTTTTTACTTCCAGAAAACAGAGTTGATGCACCAAATGTACTTGTATATTTATATATAATATCAGTGAGGGAGTAATTTTTCTTTGGCTGTCCTTTTTATAGTTTTACTCATACTTAGTTGATGAATTAGTTTAAATATGTATTTGTTTTCATTTATGAAGACCTCGTACCTCATCTTGAAATATTGTTTTCTATTGTTAAATAGGTTGTTCAATTTCCTATGTTGATTGGAAATATTAAATGAACAAGTAAAAACAGTTGTATCAAATTGTATTGTATTGACAGACTATTTAATAAGCTATATCATTGCATTTCAATCACAAATACAGAATATGTTTGAAAATAATTTACTGTAATAATCACAAATGAAAGAGAAAGATAGCTACTATTGAATAACACAATAAGAAACATAAGAATTTAAATCTTACTAAACAATGAAGAATTTAAAATTTGTGCAGGGGTTCCCTAGCCTAGGCATTTAAAAAGATTTTAGTTTAAATGAAAACAACAAACTTAATTATGGATATAACATAATCAGTCAGAGAATTAAAGCATTTCATAAACGTCAAGTGTAGGCCTAACCTTGCAAAATGCATCTGTTTTTGAAGTACATTTGGGCACCCAAGGAAATTCTGTTTCCCAAGACATCTGGAATGTGCACTCATAGTGTTTTCTCTTCGCCTTTATTGCCAAAGAAGCCATTTTAAGTAATCACGTGAACAATCACACTTGGTTTAGAATGATAAATATGGCTGGTCATCTTATTTGTATAATCGGTTTCCAATGGCCAAGAAGAAAGTGAAACCTGATTTATGGTAGAAATCATGCTTACATTTTGCTACAGAGGGCAAACAATTGGCTAACATTTACTTGGAAATTTTGAATGTACAAAAAAGTTAATTATAGTTGTGCAAATCGGTAGACTTCCAGAACCAAATCAGTGTACATCCCTAAAATTGGTAGAAGTGACCAATTTTTAAAATCCGATAGGTAGATCGGGTCAAATGTCCAAATTCAGGAGACCCCCGCCCAACTTGGGAGTTTGCAAGTATGATATAAATATATACAAAAAGGTATCAACTATAAAGATGGATTGCTGAGCAATCAAAGAACTATTTTGCAAAGAGGATTCCTGCATTAGTTTCTCATTGGCCTTTATGCATCAAAGAGAAAAGGAAATATACAAAAAATTAATTTATATCAATGTTTATTTTGTTTTAATAATATAATCATTTTCTATTGTTTTCATTTAATCTAAGTATAGATTATCAGAAAATCCATGAATGTAAAAATAAAAACAACAAATTTTTGTCATACAAGACTATCTACATTCTCTTTTATGCTTGATGAACTACTGTATTGGGGAGTCAACAATTATGGCTGCCAGTGTATAAATCCTTTTAGTTTGTTTCTAGAGCTCCTCCATGAGTTTGTGGCTTGGCTGGCCATATGACACCAAAATCTGACTGGAAGTGAGGGAAGAGCCTGAAGAAAACCTGTGCAGATATAGTTGGTACAGAAGAAAAAAAAAGGAAGAAAATACTGCTGGCTAAAAAGAGTAGGCCAATGAAAAAAGAGAAGAATCCCTCAGAAGTTGGCGCAACCTGTCCCCCAATGTAGAGTGAGAAATTTCCACCTAATTAGAAACCTTTAGAAAAAAATGTAAAGGGATATAAAAATTTTTATTAAAAATATATAAATCTTAAAACAGACACAAGCATACAAACAATATTAAAAAATACAAACTATAAAAAATAGTATTTTTTTGCTAACTAAAATTGTGAGGCAGAAATTCTGAAAGCTTCTTCCTGTTGGTACCTTATCAAGTATGCAAACAATACGTGTTTTTGTAAGAAAACAACAAAATTACCTAATCTCTTGAAATATATATTTTAAAATTCTATTATCTCTACTGCAGAGTTCCCATTGGCCGGTTTCTCTACATACCAGAACAAATGTCACTAGTCACAAGATGGGCATTTAACAGATTTTTTTTTTTAAATCAGTTCCAACATTTTCTGGTCCTCCCCCCAACATGGAATGACTAAAGTTATGACTTCTTGTCACTGCATGCTTCATAACAAGCAAAAAAATGAAACCTGAACTTTGCTCTTCTCTATACTTCTAACTCCATCTCAGAAACTGAAGGTAAAAAGTCGGGGTGACAACAAAGATTGTCCATTCCACTCGGCCGCTAAATCAGCTCTGGCACTCTCTAAAGTTTTACCAGTCGTTTATGACTAACATCTGTAAAAAATCAGTTTGTCCGTGTTTTTGAGCTATTGTTTCAGCAATTACTAAAGCAGGCAATGCATGGAAGCATTGCTGGTTTTAATCCTCTTCATTCAGATTACTCCTGATAAAGATTCACCTTACTAAGCCAAATGACAAATAACGAGAAACTAAAACCCTCTAAAGTTGGTTGTATTTTAGCCATATCTTGCATTCATTTCAGAAAGGTCCAATTTCTCTCCTTTGCTAAACTGACAACTAATGTGGTGCATCATCATTGTTTGTAGTAAGTACAACACTTACTTTCTCTCCACACATTACATAGACAAAGATGCAAGCTTACTCATAACACCTTGGTAGATATCGCAAATCTGGTGCACAGGTGAAATTGAACTACAAGAGATTTTCTCGAGTAGACACCCATCAATGCAACGACTGAGTAGCCATCTTACCTATCATATAAACCAATACCCATAAGCCTTTTCACTTAGATATAAACTTCTTTTTTCTTTCCTGAATGTATACAAGTTTAATGCTTCTCCTCTAGAAAGCACTGTGGTGTGCCACCAATGAGGTGTTTTGCTGAATAGCGAAAGGGCCAGGGCCTCCAAGATGCCTGAATTAATCATTTCTCAGCATGGTGAATTAACTTATCAAAAGTCCTTGCTAGAACTCCTCATTTTTAAATGTGGGGGGGGGGGAAGAAACCTGAGAGGCCAGAACTTTACTGTTTGTGGTTCTTTCTTTTTTTTTGCAAAAACAAAAAAATTTTTAAGAAAAAAATCTAAGTAATTCTGGTAGAAATAGTTTGCTGAAAAAGATCTACTAATAAGATGAATAAAGTACCAATCAATGGAAGTGGACTTTCAACGACAGAATTTCCATTGGTGATGTGGAAAGATATCGATTCTAAAATGGTTCCCCCCCCACTGATTTCATCCCTATGCATGACTAAACACTGTAGGCCCTTGCAGTCATTGAAGAACAATGTTTACTCTCCTCTGAGAATCAAGAAGTGACATAAGCTGCAATATGAAGCTGATTATATTAACCCTTACAACATCTATAAATGGATCAACCAGCTAGTCAGAGCAGAAAATTTGTGATGATAATAAAAAAAAATGACAGACAAATTGCTGCTTCAAGTCCAGCCAAGAGATGTTCATATTAATTCTTAGTGACAAGTGTGGGAAAATTATTTAAGTATCACTGGTCGTAGGGATAAATGAAAGAAGTGTTCATCAATGTAGGTTCAATTTCCAAAAAGTGAAGACCTCAAATGAGTGCCAAAATTATTAACATTAGCAGGCAGGCTTCATATTTGTCATGACTTTTAACAGCCAAACTGCTGTGTTGAGAAAAATCATTTTGGCCTCACATCAGCAGTGCTAATAAAACCCTCAATTCATTATGACAAGCCAGAGAGTAAGAGCCATAGCACCAAAACTAAAAGAAACCAAGTTTCCAATTAACCAAAACCTTCAGGTCCTAACCATCAGTCAGAAAGACAAATTATTTGGACATGCGAAATTCAATAAAAATTGCCTTTTATAAAAGATTGGGCAAACTGTCAGCAGTATTTCATATTGTGACCTTTCAGAAAACAAATTAAAGCCTAAAATTCGGTGAACAATAACCTCGCCACATGTGTGTCAAACCTGGCCCCAAGATCTGTAGACATAAATGAAGCACAAAAACTACAGACTTGTATGAAACGTGAGACACACTGGACAAGTGCATTTTAGTAGAATGTGGAGAAACAGTCCATATGTCACCGTCAAACACCTGAATAATACCATTTGTAACTCTAGTTACTGAATCGCTTTCTCATTATCATGACACTATACAAAAAATTAGATCAATATGCTTGGAGGATGCCTAATATGCTGAGATTATTTACTGATTAATTTAATCTAATCTGATTGATCAGAGAACAATCATAAATGTAGATTCCAAAATTTCCTTATTAATCATTTACTTAACATGAAAAGACTAGTTTGTCATCCCCTCCCCATCACCTTGTCTATAGGAATATTTTTAGTTACAGAACCAACAGCAGCCACAACCTTTCTATTTATCTGGGTCGGTCCATAACCGAGTTTTTGATGAAAGCATTCATAGGCAAGTGCATTTAATGTTTTGTTCACCGAAGGTGACTCCAACAAAACACAGAATAACTCAATATCCTTTCAATACATAGCACAACGGTATTCACAACAAGTCTTAACAGTGACAAATAAATGGTAACATAAGTGCCATAACAAAAAGTACAGGTAAGTAGGAATTAAAGATGAGTTATCTTTAATTGAGGGAGAAAAAAATAGATAGATATTGCAATGACAGTATTTTATCTAAGTCCAAGCTTAACACAACCCTTTTTCCTGTGTACCTGTTAGCACTGTTTTAAGGGAAATTTCTAGTCCTGATTTTTCATTGTTTGTGCGAACTATGCACGCAGTTCTGCAGCCATGACATGCATAATATTTTTTATTTTATTTTTTGTTAAAGGTACATATAAGGGTTGATACAGTTAGAGTGGTTTTATTTTAACGTCCCTATAGACAGGTTCTCCTTGAGATAGATTTTACATCTAGGACGGTTTGGTTTCTGAACATACATTTTTACTGGTTGAAAATGGAATGAAATTGTAAGTCATTAACTTAAAAAAAAAAATAAATTTGCTGAGATTGAAAATTACTATTGACCATTATAAATATGAAAACAAAAGATTAGGAATGTGACAGGTGAAATATCCTTAGAAGTTGTCATACAAGCAAATTACAAAGCGATATTATTTGCATAGTTTCCCTTTTGCTCTGAAAGCACAAATCTGTTATTGAATTTTCATTAGACAGACAAGCAGAATAAACTTGTGTAACAAAATATAATTTCCTACTTATTTTAAAAGAATTTTCTTTTTTTAATCATCAGAGGATTTAAATGACAAAATCTTATGTTAAAGAAAAGTTGGCAAAAATAAACAAAAACAAAAACTGCAGCATTAAGATGATGAGCACGGGGTCTAATTCATAGCATAAAGCAAGAGAGCACGCTACCTTCGTGGGTGGGGATGGTTCCGCCATAACCTGTTATTTGAAAGCATGAAAATGGCTGAGAGAGAATGGTAATAACCGTGCTAAATCATCAGATCGTTTATATTGTCGCTCCAGTGCTGCGGATCAAAATGAAAGAAAATAACTGACGTATACTCATAGGATAATGTTCTGACTCAAGCCTGCCAAAGAGACTGGCCAATATGGGTGTATGTACAGTACTATGCAAAGAAGGAATGTATTGAAAGTACAAAAGGAAATGTTTGCTATTAACTGCATCAGGGGGTCAACACAGTACAATCTAATGTAGATTTCAGATATAAACAATTTGTTCACTGCTTAATTCCCATATTCATGTCTGCGTATTTGTAAAATTACAAGAGTAGCCACCCCCAGGCAAAGCCATAAAGAAACCACAGATTGGATTTCCAGCAGATGGTTTAGTATAAATTACTATTGGAAGCTTACTATCTTGGGAATTTTTATTCTCCCTTTGACTGTTTACCAAACTAAGTCAGGGATGATGATCTGCTTACTGAATTAGTAAAAAGTTGAAACACTCTGATGGCATTAAACATTAGATCCCCTGTTTCCACAAATATCATCTGGAAAACAAAGGGCTATTTGTATATTGGTGTTTTCTGCATTGCCACGTGACAAAACATGGATATCATCGCATCTCTGTAGGAGCCACTAATATTAAAAGACCCACTAAATTAAAATATACAAACAAGAAATGATGCTCTTGGGAAAAATCTGATGGATAATTTTCAAGTTACCTATTTACATTTAAAGACCTGAATTATGTGGTTGGTTACCTCCCCCTACTCTTCTGTCAAACTGTAGTGGCAATGTGAATGAACTCCTGGCATACTCAGGAAACAGCAAAAGACATGACCAAATGGACCAGCCATCCTAAACCGTTGCAACAAAGCCAGCAAGCATTAAACAGATATTCACAACATTTATGACAGTTTGTGCATAAAGAAAATTTTGAAAAGTATTATAATAATTTGTCTGCCCGAAGTTTTGTAACAAGTGCAAACATATGAGTTAAAATGAATTCAATATAGGAATATTTAAGTAAAATAAAATAGGATTGCTCATCTCAGCTGCTTCGGGTGAGTGAAAGCTGGAAAGTGGTCAAGAAAAGCGAAGTTTCTGGCTGTAAAGAACATGCGAACACATGAAGTCTGAGCTAGCTTTGTACTACCATCTGCAAATGAATCCAATGAAAAAGAAACTCACATCAATTCAAACACAAGCAGTTTTTTTTCATAAATAAATCACTCCAATTTGTGCTTTAGATTGTCTTTATTTTTTTTTTAGTTTTTGCTGTTGTTCTGCTCTGTATTTAATAGTCCGTGTTTTTTGTTGTCCAACATTTAAGGATAATGGTAAGCATGCTGAAAAAAGAATAAATGAAATGAAATGGCTCAGTACTACATATTAAAAAACCTGAAGATATCTTTGATTTAATGTAAGAATGGCCATACATTAGTAACTGTTCTCTGGTGAATATGATCAAAAGCAGTGTAAATGACATCAACCAGGTCTAGTACATAGCTAGTTTGTGATTACCCAGTATGCCTTGCAAGTATTAACGTTACTTACAATATCACAAGAGATCCCTTTTTTTCCTTAAAGC
This sequence comes from Nautilus pompilius, assembly GCA_018389105.1. Lineage (NCBI taxonomy): Eukaryota > Metazoa > Mollusca > Cephalopoda > Nautilida > Nautilidae > Nautilus > Nautilus pompilius. The sequence goes on along the minus strand of JACATO010000350.1, from coordinate 395,852 downwards.
TTGAAAATTTCAACAAATAAAAGTTCTATTGAATCCAAATGTCATGTTTATAGTTTTAGTCTTTACAAAAACTTCAGTTACTAATAAATAAAACCACAAGGTAGTGGAAACATTCTTGTTGCCAATAAATTTTCAATACACCACCAGAAAAAAACTGGAAGAATAAATGTGTAATACATCACATGGTATGTTATGGAGTGCATAATGTCCAGAATATTGTTAGATGATGTATATTATTATTACTATCCATATCTTGCACAAAGGATTTACTGAAAGTTTCTCAATTTTGCATAAAGTAGTCACAACATATTCTTTCTGTGAAAATCAGAAAAATAAACAAAGATAAACTCAAAAGGCAGAGATATAATGTATACAGCAGATGAGTGTAAAGCATAGCCTTACATTAATCCAATTCTAATGCAAAACCACAAATCAGCATTTAACAGTTTTAACCCTTTGCAAATCAAATGGCACTTCACAGTGGCAATGAGCAAAAAGGCTAACTGTATATATATTTGGTCATAAAATATATCAAATTGCTGCATTTTCTTTTCTTTTCTTTTACTGAACAAAAACGAATTAACAGTATACAGTAATAAAGTATTTAAAACATTCAAAAATGTTTTAAATCTAAGTTTGGTATTTACAACAGTTTTTCTCTAAGGATGGCATACTTAGTCAATCACTTTTCTTTTGTTTATTTTGCAGATAAGGGGTCCAAAAAGGTAACTGTAAATGTTAGATTACCAAACCAGATTAATAATAAGCACTTCTTTTAAAAAGGAAACAAATGTAATCACTTGCAAGCTACAAGCAATGATTTAGCCTAGATTCAATATACCTTTAATGAATATAGAGATCAATTAGTATTCTCAGAAGGTGCATTCAGAGATAAACTCCACAAAAATTGTTGAATGCTGTGATGAAAAATCTGAAGTTGAATTTAGCCAAGACTAGATTAATGTTGACCACACAGATTCCCTTTTAGGTTATTTTAAAAGAAGTTATACTGCTAAAATGCTATTCAGAGGTATAGCAGACTGTTAGAAAATTGCACTTTTTCTGCTATACGCTGATCATAAGATTGTCAGTGTAAACCAAGAATTAAAATGGCATCACGATAAAAAATACAACAGAAAATTTTATTTTTACAAGTAAATATAATTACAAGTCTTACAAATGGTAGCCACAATAGAGAATAAAACAAATTTAGCAAATTTGAGGAGAACAAAAATTTATTTAACATAATAATTCAAAATAATCATGTGGTAAGCACTAGGAAGTAGGGGAAATAGATTTGCCAATGTTTTCCTTCCTTCCAATACCCCTTGAAAGCTTCTCATATTAGCTAAATGGGGCTTGAATTCATTCCATTCTACAAGAATTACATGGAGCATATAATAAGAAACGCAGATTTATCAAAAGTAGTATTTTTCTTTAATTATTATTGAATCAAGAGACAAACAATGTATTGTCGGTCAACTTTTAAGAATAAATTATCATATTGCAAAACTAAATGACCCATTGTTTGAATGGGTGTAGGCCAGAAGTCTTTAAGAGGTGGCACATGAACAATAAATTATATAGCATGCTCTACACTAGTTAGCAAGAAAACAAAACTTGATGGTGGAAACCATAGATTTAATGATGAATGGACCAATAAATGCTTATTTATTTTACCAACTGTACCAAATGCGTTTCAGTAGTTAGGAAATACAATTTTAAAAAGGCATTTCAAAATCAAACAAGAGTTTTTGGAACAACATATCCAGATGGCTCAACTCTTAGAAGCTCAAAAATAGGGTTGCTGATTTCTTCCTTGCAGCTCTTGCAAGATCTTTTACATGGCAAGAGAAAGCTACAGTAGCCTCATTACTGTGCCTTGGATACTAGCAAAGAAACCATACAGAGTGTAATTCTGTCAGTTAAAATTTTCAGATACATCTACACTGCGCAGAGTTGAAGTTTTAGAAACTGATGTTTTTGACACTCTTCTGACCAGTCTGGAATAAAGCTGATTTTATATCAGTGTCAGTGGATGAGTCTAGTGATATAGCTCAACTGTATGTATGTGTCCTTTAATTGTATCTAAAGAAATGCTAGCTGTACTCCTACTGAGAAGTTACACTAGTGGTGGGGTTATTTCTCAAAAGAGTATTTTATTATTTTGGGGGGGGGCAAGCATGGACTTGGCCTGAATAAATTTTGCCTTCTAGTTGTTTATGGTGTTTCTTCATGGACAGGAAGAGTAAATGGTCTGATACCGAGGCTATCTCATTTAGCATCACAGATGCGATCCCTGCAGTGCATTATCCATCAAACTGTTCTGTGAGGCAAAATTTCTACTGACCTGAAAGGTAACATGAACATGATGATGGCAATCATAAAATTCATCTGATCCACATCGAGTGTCAAAAACTAACTTGCCCAGCAGTTGCTAGCCAAGGTGTCTGTAGACAGATTGTCATGATCTGTTAGCACGCACCGATGTTTTCTGGCTCAATAAACATAAAAACATTGAACTGTTTCTGTGATCTAGAGAATGAAGTAATCGTGTTTCTAAATAATCCTTCTCGTATGAATACAGAGAGGTATTCAAAAGTGGTTCAGGGTGATGAGTTCATAACAAAAGCATTTTTTTCCTTTTTTAAATGATATATTTAGACGCTTAGACACGTTCATTTTAAACTAAAGGAAAGGGACGAGCTCATAGGTGTGACCTTGAGAGAAATCTGAACAGCTTTCGAAATAAGTTCTCTCCCTCAACCTTCCCATTTGATTGCAAAAACTTCATCATTTCTCAAAGTTGTGTGATTTAATCGCTTCATCAACAGCCAGATTTGCCAATGTGATGACGGGTTTCCTGATCAAGCTAAAGGATAACCTTGCTGAGAGATTTCATAATTTTCGTGAGCCTAATGAAGTCATGATGTCTACAGGTCGAAATAAGACCTCACTTATAAACAGCTGAGGCGGCCGGTCGTGGAACCGACCCAGCTACACCACATACACTTGCAAACTTAACAAACAGGCCATAACAATTACATCACACCACCCCCCCCAAAAAGATCCATTCACCATTTCACAAAAAAAGCAATTTTGCAGACACAAAAAAAAAAAAAAAACAGTTCCTCTCTTCAAATGAAACATGACCACTGTAGTTGAAACTTGTGGACATTCAATCGTCATTTCTTATTTGAAACAGAACTTACAAACTGCTGGTGCTTCCATGTTCTGGAATGAACACGTTTAGAACAAGTTTCCAAATGCTAGGAAATTAGCTGTATTCCTGCTCACTATGTTTAACTGTATTTACATTCCAGCTTATGAATTTGATAAAGATCAACACACTCGGTTCACTGAGCAATAAAAGACTGCAGCACACCTCAAAATCAATCTGATGTCATAAGAACTTAACTTTGTTAATGTGACTAAAAAAAAAAAAAAGTGAATTTTTGTCATTAAACTCAATATTAACTGTTATAACTATAACACTAACAAGAGGACTGTTCCTGAGTGTATCTCAGTTCAGAGAGATATACACACTAAGTATAAGGAGAAAAAAAGCTTGTCTTTTTTGTTCTATATACATTAAAGTTCTTGTCAATTTTCTCTGAAATAAAAGTAATTTTATGTATTGTATACTCATCCTGACATCAAATGTTCAATATTCAATTTTAATTTATTAATAGGAAAATGTTTGTCTTTAAATATTATTTGTACTTGCATTTTTTCATTATTATATTGATTTTTAAATAGTAACAGGAAAATATTAGCATGGGCATGATTTCATGCATGACCAGTAAAGCAAGCACCGAACCTGCTCAAATGTATCATTTTATTCTGAGAAATATGCACACAGTCCTATGGGTTAAACAATTATTCATGTGGTGAAATCTGTTCAGTAAAATAAGCATTGCCATTATGTGCAGAGTAAAATAGTTCTGATTCACCTTCTCCTATAATTTTTCCAAGTCTGGGCCCTTTTAAAAAAAAATTGGAGAGCCCTGGTCTAGGGGATAATACTACCAACCAATGTCCCACCATAATCACTTCTGTGGGGATTTTATAGGTTCTAAGCAAGGACCATCAGTCTGCTAATGTTTTGATATCAAGATCTACACCTGGCAACAATACACAAAAACTGTTCAAATTACAAGCATTGCCATTTTGTTTTTCTTTTTGTTTTAAATAGATAATCTTCCATTACCTATTGTATTTGAATTCCTGTTTATTATTATCCACTGTTGCCTAAGCAAGTTTTAGTTTCATTTAAATTGTTTCCTATATCTTATTGTTATTGTTTACCTATGCAAGGAAATACACAATTGTGTACTTAACACATCTGTTAGCTTGAATTCATGTTTAATGGAAAAGACCAAACATTAGCATTAAAAAAGAAAACATCAATATAACAATCACATTCTGTGCAGTACAAAGAGATAGAAATCATATACAGCATATCCATTAATCGGTAAAACGTATACACTATTTAAATATTCGGATCAATGACCAAAAAGAAAATAGCACAGAATTACTCTGCCCTGCTTATGAGACAAAAATATAACACTTTTGCTAGACAATGTCAGTGTTTTAAACTCTGACATTAAATAAATTGCAGTCTTTATTTGCAAATGAATAAATTTTTGAGTTATTTTCCTCATAATTTAATTATTTTTAATCGTACATCATTCGTAGAACTACCGTTTGACATTCTAATACAGAACCGTTAATTCAGTTTCAGATAAACAGCGGGGTCTCTGGTTGTTTACTGAAGTGCACACAAATATTTTAGACTTCCACTCACTAGTTTATGTAATACTGGCAGATTATATTATATATAGAGAATAAATTGCTGCCAAATAAGGAAGCATTTAACAACATTCAATTTCTTCCAGCAATTAAAATGGTTTTTTTAAAAAAACTATTCAAAAAGGGTCGCTATAAAGATATCACTATTTCTTTTTATTTTTCCAGCCAATTAACATGAATCAAAATTAAGTGCTGTTAAATATTGACTTTGCTTACAACACCAAGCCTCTCTTTCCTTCAAGAGCACAGAGAATAAAGATTAGAATGAACACAATTCCCAAAGACTGCTTCCAAATAAAGAAAGAAAATAAAGATTTTTGCCTTTCATCTGTCTAATAAATCCATGGCCTTCAAATCTTACAGATTTTGATTTCCGCCAACCAATTTGAGCATTTTTGTTTAGTTTGTTTAATGTTCTCCCTAAGCATTTACACACTTGAAAGTTGCTCTCACAAAACATTCGCAAGTTTCAATGCTAAAATTAATCTTCATTTATGAAATTAAATGCAAGTGATACCTTGTAGAACACTGCTAGATTACTTACTGCAATGGCCAAAATTAGTGCACCACACAAAATAATTCTTGATTCCCCTCCCAGCATAATCATACCGTGTTTAATTCAATCATAATTTCTTTTGTTCAATTTATTTTTCCTCCTATTAAACAATATTGAAATATGTACATTTATTGGAGTTTCCTGTTTTATTACTCAATGATTACACACCCACAAGTAATTATCACATTGAAGATGTTTAATACAAAGGCCCCATAAATATCAAAACAATATTCATTACTTAGTACTCTGATGTACCTTCCTCACTCTCATTTGTTCCTGCAAATGCAATGCAAAGATTACCACAAATGGTGGCTAGGATATCTCTTTAACACAATAATTTGATGGATGAATGTAATAAGATCTGGGAGAATATTAATACAATTTTTACTATTTGTTGTGCTTTTAAATTGATGTAGTAGCAGAGTATAAAATAGATGTATACTTTAAAGAATAAAAATCTGAAAGCCAATACCTATATTAAACTTTCTATTTATACACTACTAAAGTGAGCAGAGAGAATTAGATACCAAAATTATACATCATTTCCTTGCTGAATGTTTTTACACAATTTCTGTCATGAATATGATTTTGAGTTCCTTTATTGTTTATGGATTTCCGTTTTTAATTGTTGTGATAATGTGAATGCTTACCAATCATTTCAAATTATTTTAAAAAATCCTTGTTAATTCTTATCATTTTTTGAAAATTATCATCATATTATTAGCATTATCTAAAGCATATTGTAGGAATTATATATATATATATATATTATTAAATTTATAGAGACACAAACTATAATAAATGACTTACCAATGTTAGTTATTCTGTCACTTAGCCAGCCCCCTTTCTTTCTTCACTTCGTGAATTCTTTTCTAGATGCAGTAGTGATTAAATTTAATGATCAACATAAGAGTTATACAACAATAACTCACTCATTTTGTACTATGTAATAAGCTTAATTAGCATAGTGGCAGTCACAGGTTACATTCCCAGTGGATCCAGATAGTGTTGAGCAAAAAGCCAATTCTGCATAATTATTTTGTTTTCCCAGACAGGCTCCTTCCACGAGCATCTATGCTGATTTCCATAAATTATTAACCAGAAATATTTAGAAAGAGTTAGTTACAGTCAAGTAATGCGACTCAATGATAATCAAATGTCCATAATAGTGCACATGCTGAACTTTACTACTATCTTAAATACTTTTTCTTTGTATAGAAAGTTTTTTTAAAAAAAAAATAGTAATAATTTCTAAAAGGCCAACATATTTCAACGTTGAGTTAGGCTTTCCCAGTCATCTTCTTACTATAGATGCTCAAATAGCAATACTGTAATGATAATCGACTGGGTTTCACTGGAACTCACTATTAGTAGTAATACAAATAAAAAACAAACCTGAAATGTGTGTATGGGGCTGTTATTTTTGAGGTAGATCTCTTCATAGCAAGCGATTCTATTTTTGCTAATGTTTAAGTGGCCTGGACTGGTCTTATATAATTGACTGACACTCGTTTGATCAACAACTTATCTGACAGACATTTTAACAACAAATATATTAAACCAATAAATGATCAACTACAGCCTTGATTGTCTTAGGTAAAATCTCAACTGTTCATACGCATTCTGTACCAACAAAATCAAATGGCTTTGCAGAGGGAACGTGTGATTTTTAGCCATTGTGCGGAAAGGATCAGATAGTAGAAAATGTAAAATTCATTCCACCCACATGGTAGTTCTGGAATGATTTACAACAAGGACAGAGACAGAGACTGCATGTAGCACTGGTATTGCAAAAAATGTTTAAAAATACGGGAGGATGGACAACAGAATTTGTAGCAAAAACAAGTTTACCCATCATCTAGAAACTGTAAGGAAAGACATTTTAGTGCCTGCCCGAATAATCAGCAATGGAATTAATAATATGGCTGGCATTTAATACCATTTAATACCAAGTTACCATGTGCTGTGACAAGTTATAAAGAGAATGTAAGGGGAAGACCACCACCTACTGAAATCATCATCTTGAGATGACGCATGAGTTCTGGAAGCTATGAGAACCATGGATGAAGCTAAACTTTTGGCTGTGAGGGAGTATTGTTGTTTATTACACCACAAAATGTAGAACTCTTGAAATCTGCCAAATGAAGAGAAATTTCAAGAATGTGCCAATGCTATTCTAAGAGCTATACATTATTCACACACCCATTTGAGTGACCTTTGAAGCAAAAAGATCTTTCTGACTATACACACACTTATGAGAAACAAGTCTGAAGAATGCTACATAAGGCTAGTTAAACATTTACAAGATTACACTGCTAAATCAAGGACATGGATTGAACCTACACATTTATCATTATTGACTTTGAGCAGTTAGCTATTAATGCCATGAAATGGGAATTTTCCAATGCAATGAACAAAGGTTGCCCCCCATTTTTTTTATTTGAGCCAAAGTGTTTGGAGAAGAATTTGGAAAAAACGAGTTTGGTGCAAGGTATGAAGACGACAAAACATCCAGCTTAATTTATGCAGCATGTTGTGGCTCCGGCAATCTTTTAGTCATGAAAAATTCTGAATGCTTTTAAAAAAGTGAAGACCATGATTCACACAGAGACTGATCGATTGATCAATAGTTTACTGCGGATAATTAGGAAAAATTCCTTCAGAAATGGATGTCGGTTGCATACCACCGCTTTTTGGTCCAACACAAACAAACAAGTTTGGCGATGCTGAGTGCAATAAACAGAAAATTTAAAACATTAGTTGGAAAAGCACACACACACACAAGTGCATTATCATACAATTAAAGAATTTATGAAGTAAAAATCGACCATAAAGAGAAGTGCTGAGAATGCTGTTTATGGTGCAGCTTTTCCATTGACGAGAAGGAAAAATACTGAAGAAAAATTAAAAGTAGCCACGATCCTAGCTAAAAAGGAAGAGAGATCTGTGTTGAATTTCTCATGTGGTATTGCTCATAATATATATAGTTTAAATTTATTATGCTTTTATCGGTAAAATGAATTTTCAGTCAGTCAACTTGATACTGTCCTAATCTGACCATCACCACAGCCAACTCCACCAATATCTTTCTTTTCTTATATTTTAAGGTTGCTGCTTCCATGTGACCTAATGATGCTAGAAGAATTAACATCTGAATGTTTAGTTCAAATTCAATTACATATTTCGAAAATATTAAATACAAATAAAATATACCTTATTAATGGATTGCTACTGCAAAATTTGGAAACTGCACTTTTTTTCAATAAATCATCCATGTGTTTTACACTTTAGAATTGTCTTAATGATGCTAAATTAGACAATAAAGCAACAATGTCTAAGGATAAATCAATTAGGGAGAAAACAAAGGTGGCTATTTTTGTTTTGTCTTATAAATGATTAACATTCGTACTGATGGTGTGACAGTTATTCTATAAATTTTTTAAAGACAGACAGACTCTGTAACTTATTCCAATGAGGAAATATATTCAAATACTCAATGAACCAAGACTTCTTTATCTTAGATAATGCCTGCATTTGTGTCATGGAGCAAGTAAATTTCGATTACACACATTAATGGACAGTATAATTTCCTCAATAGTTAAGCAATAACTTCCTGAAGAATGCAAGCATGATACTTTGACGATATTCCACAGAAGCAGTTAACACATTTATAAGTGGAGAAGGAAAGACATTTAAAGTTGTAGTGTCTATTGCAGAAACTTTGATTTTTCTCTAAAAATGTGCATAATATTCTTAAACTGAAATATTGATCATAGGCCATCCATCTCTTTAAGCTTAAAATTACTTGTTTTTGTTTTTTTACTGAGTGCTAATAAAATGTCATTAGAAAGTAACAAAAATAAACAACCCCCCCCCCTGCAAGATTATGTCTTAAACTCAGTGATATTTCAGGATATTTCTTTTGATGAGGTGCCCTAAAAAGAGTGTTACAGAAAGAGAAAGCGAGCGCGCACTTCACAAGCTTGCAGAATCTATTGTTACATAATGGGGGGGGCAGTACTGGAGGCTGCTTTTAGTTGCCCAGACAGTCTCACATCATTTGCAGATGCAGAACTATCTTGAATTCCATACATGGTGAGAGAGAGCAAGCCATCACTTTCTAACCAGGCCATGGCCAAAAAGGAATAACTCTCTTTAAATTTTCAACTACGAGTTTATGGTGGTCAAAAACCACCTCCATTCCCTGGTTATGATATTCTTTATATCTTCCTACTATAGCAAATACATAAAATAGCAATTACACAATTAGTAGATTTAAAAAAAAAACCCAATTAAACTAAAATAGAAGTAATCTACACAGAGTAAGTAGATGCAAGTGAAACAAAACTGTATCCTCTATTTAAAGTAATTTATACAGCTGAATGGTATAATTAATTTCCATAACAGACAAAATTCATATGGCTTCAGTACAAGAAACAATGACATTTAAAACTGCAAGAAAAGAGAATTTCAGGAGATAGAATAAGGAAAAACCCAATGGATTTTAATTTTTCAGGCAATGAAATTGTACCATGCATTAAATGCAAACTAAAGAATTACATAAAAATTAGACTTTTTTTTTTTTTTTTTTACTAATGCTCTTCATTTTTATGTACCAAGCTCTATGCAAAAATAAAAAATATAATCTCAGAAACACACACACACACACACACACATATGTACAGTGCTCCCTCGCTATATCGCGGTTCATTTTTCGCGGCTTCATACATCGCAGGTTTTAAAATCATACATACGCGGATTTTTTGCTATATCACGGGATTTTCGAAAAATATAAAATTTAAAAAATTTATTATTTTAATTATTTTTAAGTAAAATATACTAAAAATACATTATAAAAGGTAAAACAAATTAAAGTAAAAAAATATATATATGTACATTATTAAAAGAATATTAAATCGAAATTTAAATAAAACTACGTAGTGGCGTAGCGGGCTTGTAGTAAAAACAAAGAGAGAAGCTAGCGTATGGAAAACGGAGTACAACTGTGGCTGCTTCTGCCCAGGTGAGATGGTACTCGGCACGCTATTGGCTGATGGTTGGGAGGTGGCCAATCAGAGCATGGTGTTTTGTATCCCGGACGATGAATGGCTCAGTGACAGCAGCATTTGTGGCACTGTTGTCCCGCATCTTGCCTCGTCCATTTCGGCTTCACATCTCGCTGCGTGTAGTGTTTCTCTGCGGTGCTGTGCTTTGTGTTTTACGTTAAAGTTTGAACTTTATTTCAATCCCTGCAATGCCACCCAAGCGTCCTGCATCTTCTAAGTCTTCTGAACCTGAATCCAAGCGCTCAAGGAAGACTCTACCCATCATCGAAAAGGCAAAACTTCTCGACATGCTTAAGGGAGGGAGAACGTAGGCGGCTGTAGGGCGCCACTTTGGCCTCACTGAATCTATGGTACATTATATTAAGAAGGACGAGAAGAATAAGATCGACAGCAGCTGTTTCTTTCAATAAAACTGCCAAGAGGGTTGTAACGTCACGTAATAAGGTGATGATGATTAGGATGGAATCTGCATTGTCTCTCTGGATTAGTGATTGCAGAAAAAAGAATATCGCGCTTGATAGCAACACAATCCGCACAAAGGCGAAGTCTCTGTATGATACGTACACTCAACTTGCTCAAGATCGTGGCACCGACGAACACGTGGATAATGGTTTAAAATACGTTTAAAATGTGTTTAAATATATTTAAATAATTAAATAAATGTGTGGTTTCTACTTCGCAGATTTTCACCTATCGCGGGTGGGTCTGGAATGCATTAACCGTGATAGGTGAGGGAGCACTGTATGTGTATAACATTGTTTTTTTACTAAAATTTTGCAAATGAAATGCAAACACAAACAAAACAACTCTGGGTAAACTATACAGATAAATATTTATACAAAAATTATAAATTACAGATTTAAGGTCATATCTCATTTTATTAACAGATTATAAATATTACACCTTTATTTAATAGATGATATTTTAATAATTTGTTTATGGAGAAGACTGTTTCATATTTGTAACATAGTTCTAATAATTATTATTATTAATTTGGACATCCATTTAATTTGACCTTTGAGTTAGAAACAACAAATTGAACTTTACTACAGTAACAATGCTACATCCTGGTACCTGGAAAAGCAATTTATTTGGAATTTAAATCACTGAGAAGAAGAATATCCACTAGAAGTTTTTAATAATAAATTATTTTTTTTAAAAACTGAATAAATAAAGGTTTCAAAAAGCAAATTCTGACAGTTACTCTTTAGTAAAATAACTGTTTCCCATTGACTTTAATACTGCCATATATATATATATTTTTTAGGGTGGGAGTGAAAAAAATCAGTTCTTTGTTTATGCAGCCATATCCTGTGTTTTACCATCCGGCTGCTGCTGCAGTCATCAAGTAGTTTCAGTAGTGACTCCAGGCCTAATAAGATGTGATATCCTGAAGCATCAGTGTCTTACGTCAGCCATTCCCAGATTTATTTCTTACAGTATTCTTTGGTGGTTGGCAAACACCGAAACATGCCAGTGATGCTATCTGTTTCTCCATCTCCACATTTACCTTTCTGTACACAGCAATCTTTCTACAGCATTTCTGAAGTGCTGCACTGATTTCCACAACTAAGAATTCATGTAAGTGATACCTTTCAGACTGTCTATGACAGAATACTTGTCCTCTTTTTCTCTTTCAATAGTTTTTTCCTATTAATTCATTTGACTATTTCAAGCACTTCATGATTTTCTGCCTAAAGGTGTTGAATTCAGTAGGAAAAGAAAAATGCCTGGTGTGCCAAACATCAGAAGTTTAACTGTCCATGTCGGAGAAGCTGATGTGTTGTCTAGCATGAGGTTACAACAATGCAAATGCACACATACATAGCTTTAAAAGAAATTCTGATAAACTCTGTCATTGGAAATCTGTGTTTGACCATGCAGTGGTTTGATTTCGGTACATCACATGTCTCCACACTTGAGATATGAAAACAGCAAATGGATGTTTCCAGCTGCTGATAAAAACAAGGAAAACTTTATGGTTTTCTTACAGCATCAGCATAGGCTAAGAAAATGATGTATTCTTGATGTTCTTTTTAGCCAGCAGCAAACCTTTTATTCAATCTCACTCTCTTATTACAGTGGGATAAAGCCTTCCGATGGTCTGCTTTCACCAGCATCAATGTTCTATCGAATAAGATCCTCAGTTTCTATCAGATTCTCGGGAGAGTTTAAATAAAAACAACTCCAGAGGCTCTGTTGCCGGATAGCTTCATGCCCCAAAACAAACACCACCATATACTATGGCAGTTCTGAAATTACTTGAACCGTTTAGTAGATATTTGGATCAACCCCATGCTTTTTTTTAAAAAACAGTTTGTCCGAATTTTAATAGACTCATCTACACTCAAACCATCAAATGTACCAAACATTTGTGGTAGACATCAGTATAAAATGTTGAAGTTGCAAAGTTTTGCAAGGTTGAGTTTTAGGCTATGTAATAGTAGAGATGGCATTAATGCCTACACTGTATTCAGCAGCTAACTGTGCTCCAATCTCTCCCTTTAAATGTGCATAGATTCTTATTTTGTCAGCAATAAACTGATAAGATCTTTAAAAATTCATAGATTACAGTTATTCCAAACAAAAAAGTACACACACTCTTACAAATCTCTACCTAGAGGGAAGTTAGATGGGCTATGGGTCTCTTTTTAAACATCTTGCACAAAATAGGACTTAGGAAAACACTTAAGTTAGTTAAAACTTTTTCTCAGATTTGCTGCTGAGGTTCAGATTTCACGATTAGAACAGGCTAAATGTAGTTTAATTCAGTGGTGAGTGGGAAAAATCACAAGCAAACAATACCTCCACAGCTGCCTAGATCCCAGAACTTTCTCATTAAATCTGTGGTCAGACATACAAATGTTGTGTGTAGACAGTTGGTAATAACAAACAAAAAAAAAAAAGTCTTCTATTTGTTAAAAAAAAGTTGGGCAGTAATTTTTAAAAAAAGTTAACTTGTCAATCACTCCACATTCTCAAAACTATCTTTGTTTCATTTGGAATCTATGTATGAATCTAGTTATTTAACATTTGGATAATCAGCCCTGCACTATAACAGAAGCATGGACATTTACTTTACTTGATTCTCAAGTTAGAAAACAAAGTGAATAAAAATGTGGATACAAGTAGAGATTTCACATGAGTTCAGTTACAATAGAATTATATTAATTTTGTTTGCATATTTGTCCTGTGGTATTTTGAGATGGGCACATATTTTAAAATGTTTTTTTTTTCTCTTTTCTTTTAGCAGAAAAACATGACTATTTCTATCACTAAGTGATTTAAAATGCTTAAAGATTATACCTAAGCTACAAAAATATTTAGAGTGCAAACCAACTGGAAGAGATGAAAAATTAAATTCAATTCTGAGTCATTTCATATCAACATGTTATTGATTTCTCTTACATTACATTAACTAATAAATACACATATCTTGTCATGATTCAATCTTTCTCTCTCTCTTTCCCTGACTCACATGCATGGGTGTCTAAAATAAGTCATCACAGGCCATTTTTAGAAGAGCTACTAAAATTTTACCATCTCGGGGCATCCACAGTTGAGGAGAATTCAATTTGAAACTCTATAGTTGCATCAAAATCCACATCCTAAAGAAAACAAAGGCTGTAGCACATGCACATAAAAGTAATTTTATCTTTCTCAAAACTGGAATTCCAGAAGAAATCTTCCTCCTCCTACATTTGGCAATTTACTATGGTTACCTCACAATCATTCACGAAGCAACTTTTTGTTGATAACTAATTTGTGTTAGCCACCCCCAAAGGCATAGTGATATTTTCAAGCAGTGGCAATTAAGCATCTATCAGATTATTCAAATTGCTATTTCAGAGGCAAAAACCCATGACAAAGTTCATGAATGGTAACTCCCCACCAAAAAACATATAGCAGCAATATAAATCAATATTTCAATCTTTCATTTTTTTTTATTTTAGATGAATTTTCCTAATTTTTTCACTTTTCATACCAATCTAAAATGAGTAACCATCCACAAATATAACTTACTTAAAAACAACATATATAAGAAAAATTTACATAAGTGTTTTCACTTAACCTTAAACATAAACAGTTTCAAGATAACACAAAAAAATATAGTTATTTTTCATTTTTTTAATTAGTTGCTATAAATCAGATGTAGTAGCTTTAAGAGTAGATTAATGTAACAAGGCTAATGGAAGCATTCAAAATGGTTAATTGTAGCATAATTAAATCAGTGTGTAGAAAAAAAAATGTTAAAATTAAATTAGGAATTGTGTGGTAAAGATTATCAAGAATCATATTAATTAGGAATCCAGATAAAGAAAATAACCAAAACTAGTCTTAAATTTAATTGATTCATGTTTTGAAGTTGTCATTGGAGATGTATTTGATGATATCATACAAGAGCAAACAGCCATTTTGAATAGGGAAATTATCTGCAGCAATTAGCAGACTTTGTACTTATATCCCTCAAATACTTTTGACCCAAGATGCAAAGTTAAAGCCAGTTGTGTCACTTTGTTGTCCACAGACAGTCAGACAGTATAACAGGTTTTCCAAAAACTGCCATCTTTCCTCTAGATGCTTTGCTGCTAACAGACTTAAACAGAACAAAGATAGACACCGAATAAACAGTCTTTAACTTACTCCATCTAAACAAACTTTTCAAAAGCTGATATGACAACATAGAGTTTACAGAGGCAGTCAAGTTGTCCTCCCCACTTATCAGCTGCTCAGTTTACAATCTAAACTTGAGTGTTGAATAATTAAATGGCCTTTTATTATTCTACAGAGATATCTATTGTACTAATATATGAAATTCACACTGTTCTCGCTTTTAACAGTAATTTTCTGCATTATGTATTGTTCAGTCATTCTGCAAATAAATGCATCTATTCATACACATCGGTCAAGTAATGCTTACAGCAAGTTTGTATCATAATTGGTGCCAAACTGTCGTCTAGGCTGCTATTTAACTGTGCACCAAATATAGTCTCAGTAATAACTCTTCCACTATTTTCTCTTGTCTTAAGAATTTATCTTTTTTTTATTTTTGATTACCAATGAAATAAAGAATAAATGATTTAGGCAATTTTGTAGTAAATAAAGATATTTATGGAAAAAAAAATTGATGAGTTTTTATACTGTATGATGCATATATTAATTGCTGATCAGATTTTAGGCTTCATTTCTTATTTTCTTTAAGATATGATCTGTGACCTCAACAGCCATTTTGAAATATCCAAACAATTGAATTTGTTATTCACAAATGTGGAACATTCATTATTTTATTTTTTTTTTGTTGCAAGTTTGATTTATAAAATTAAACTACAAAAACTTTTCATGCATTTGTGCTAATCTGTGATGATCTATCATATTGTGTAAACATCTGTCAGAAACTAAATACACTTTCAAAATAATTAGTTTCAGTACTGGCTCAGTCAGTATTATGTCAATAACAAGTTTGATTGCCCTATTTATTAAACTTTTATACATTGCCTACCTGAAGTTTACAGTGCACTGTACATTTTGTTTAAGCAAATAATAAAGCTAGGTAATAAATGCAACTGGATTACAAAAAAAAATTAACTTTCACAGCATTAGAGGTATAGATAACTGAGATAGTATTACCACATAGAAATTTCAAAAGTTTTAATTAACCCTCCATATTCCATGGTCAGTTTTTAGCTTCCTTAAGCCATCCAAACATAAAAGCACTATTTAGTGTGTGTTGAACTGGCTGTACACTTAGTCAACATATTCATAATTAAAAGCATATGAGACTGGAAAAATATAAGGATTTGCTGTTATAAAGGGTTACATTAAGAACAGCCCCTGTGGATAAACCTGTGCTTGACTAATGCAGGTTTGAGGGGATGCCAGGATGAACAAAATAAAGAATCTCTTGAGAAAACACAGACGCTAAATGGTCTTTGTCATGTTTATATAGTAACAGTTATTATAAGATATGCTTGATAATGCAGGTTAGGTTGGCCAGAATAGCCAATGAAAGAATGTGAAAGTACCATGCCCAGAGGTCATTTGAAAACAAAAGTTAACTAAAGGAGAGAGAAAAGGTGCAGCAAAGAAAATGAAGAGCTAAATGAACAGATCAGAGAATAAAATCAAAGAAAAATCTTAAGAGGGAAAAGCAAATTACAGAAAAGATAAAAGGAAGATGGCAGATTCCTTGCAGGATGATGGTCCATAGATAATGATAAGCAAAGCCCTCCTTAGAAGTCCTGGAAAGCAGAAAAGCAGTTATAGAAATGCTTGCCATCAGATATTGCGTAAATTCTGCAACCAAACTAGAGAAAGAGAGAAAATTTTAATTACAATTGGGAGATTTCCTAGTGGTAAGATTAGAAGATTATAGCATCTCCCAGTTTGGTTTCTGGGATTTCCATCGAAAATCCTTACCTGTACCATGCTAAAGTGATGTTTAAAGCTACTGGAGATTGGCAGTGGCCAGAGAGAGATGATAAAATATGGTACAAAATGATGACATTCTAAAACTGCTCTCCAACCCAATACCCATTCCTGCATTGATAAACTTTCCAGACAATAAGAACTCCCCAACCCCCACCCTTTTTTCTATTTTACAGTTTGAATGTACATATAGCTGGCTGTTCTATTTAGCCCTTTTTTGTTCTAGGTGGCTTACATTTATATACTAAAGACATTCAAATGAAAGCCAGCTGGATATCATTGCGATAATGCTATTTCAGCCAAGTTTCATTTGAACACTCCCAGTATGTAACAGCAATTTATTTTTAATATTTTAGTCAGATTTGCTAAACCTACGTGTGCATATAACAATCTCTCGTAAATACATTAAATAGAGTTAATATGTATATGTATTCACTTAAGATAGTGCTACTGTTACAAGGATTAAACTCAAATGGACCTAAAAGGAAGAACTGTAGCCTATGTATAAGAGCCATTCACAGAGTACTATTTTACAATCTTTCTTTGATCAGTTCAATGGACCAAAGTGAAGGCACAATAATTCTTCTTCAAACCTAGCCAATGCTTGAAAAAGAGTACGTTTAAAAACAAATGTTTATATAATTTTATACAACGCCATATAATACTTAATGTGTGCTTGTATGTAATTCAAAAAGTTTCTGTTGATTTTAGGACTGTGTGTTTGATTACTCATTTAATCTTGGCTCAGTTTCAGTCTCAAAATTTGAAGATGGTTACATCAGTTACTCTTAGATGTTATACCGGATACAAGGATACAAATAGACAATGACATACAATACTTAGTGATAAACATTTGAGAACTCAATGTTACTGATGTACCTGCACTAAGAAATTTAATGTTTGGTAAATTTGTGAAACTTTTCTATTATTTGCTTTGATAATGGCTTGCATGTATTTTTTTTTCTTTTTTTTCTTTTCTTTTTTTTATTGCATTACATCAGTTACAGGAAATAGTTACCCCTGGCCAAACTAACACGGAATAAACAATTATTTAATTTGATCATGTGGTTAAACTTTATATCGCCAGTACCTATGGAACAAAACATTACACAGTTACATTTACTCGTAGTACGTTTACAGGATTTTTCTTTCCATTTTAGGTAAAAAAGGTTTTTCAAAGATACATTACTTCTAGTGGAAATCACCCTGAAACAGATTTATTCCAAAATATTTGGAAATCTATCCACGTATTTTACTATTTTTTAAAAAAAAAAATCATCTTTTTATCCCATAACTTAACTGCATTCATTTCTATCATGGATGCATATACTTCACTCTATGCATATATGGCTTTGAGAGGATTTACTTTGACATTTCTATATCAAATCAGTTTTCAGTTGTAACTTAGGCAATGGAGAATAAATTTGCTTAACTCATTTTCAAAGCAAGCATTAATAGAAAACCAAGCTGTAATTTTCATTTTTTAAGAAAAAATATGTAAGAATTTGCCTTTAAATATATATCAAATTTCTAACTTGGTAGGCAATCCAATACACACACTCCCTCTGCCAGCTCGCTAAACACCACCAATCATCATGTATTCTTTATTATCACATTTACTGGCAAAACAAATGCTCCAGCTGAAACTTACGCCACAAAGGATCGACAACTGAACTAATTCTCTCACTCATCCTTACCCAGACGACAACTGTAAATAAGGAAATGTCAGAAAATCTATATGCGGACAGCAGGGAGTCTGCAAGCAGTTCATTACTTTACAGCAACACGCCATGCAATCTGATAGGGGGAACTGCTGAGTGCCTCTCAAAAATTTATTAATCTTTCACAAAGTTGTTTATCAATGTTTGAAATCATGAAAAACAACAACAGCAATCACCCTGCTTGTGGAGAAGATCTGCTTGCAATGTTGAGATTTACAAGCAGAGCCAATGGTTTTCAGGACGAGATGAAACTGTAGGAGTCACCAAAGAAAATTTATGGCCGGACATTAAAAGATATCCCTGCCAAAGCTGTGGCTGGAGAACAGCATCCAATACATAAGGAAACTAAGTGATAGCCACAAATTTCAAAGACATCCAACGAAAATGTAGAGGAATGTGGTTTGGGCGAAGCTGTTAGTAAATGTGCTGTCAACAAATTTTAAAATTCTACTCTTTTGCTTTTGCCCAATTAGCTTCATACCAAAAAGAAAACAACAATACTCAATAGTTCGTTCAGTTTCTTATAGAACTTACAGATTTCAGATAAATGTTTTCAGATCCTTTAGAAGTCATGTAATGGCTGCCTGAAATGGAAAAAAGCTACTGACTAGTGGAGATTGTTAAGAAAACCAAAATGTGGAGGCAGGTTTGCTAAAACAGGTCTTGAGTTGAAGTAGTGCCACTGATAGCAGTTACTGGAGTAAAGGTAGGGTGTATCAATTAATATGATATGCATGGAGAAATACCTATGGGATATCTTGGGAGCCTGTTAAAATCATTTATTTCTCATTTCGGTATATGTTAAAAAGCCATTTTACAAGTCCTTTGTCTTGCTTGCTTTGTGATATCCCACCATTCCAGAATATTATTCTCATGAGCCTCTTCAGACTGTTTTGAGAACATCCTGAATGTTTTGCACCCTCCAGGTTGCTGGATTTTGGGTGGGATGTGGGTATGTGAGCATCAAATTGCAATCAGTATCACAAAACCCTTAGGTTCTGAGAGTCCACCGACAGTCAGTCCTTTGTCTTTAGATAGGAAAAAAAAATACTGTAAGAGTTCATTTACAAAGAAAAAGCTTGATAATGGGTTAACTAGAAACCAACAAAACAGTTAATAAAGTTGTGATGTAGTATTATTCATACTGTTGCTTATTTTGCAAACGGAAATATGGTTAATGGGGAGTGGGAGCAAACTCCCCCACAAAAGACACATCCACTCTATCCCAATTTTGCTTAGTGCAGAAAAAGGTTACACTACTGTCAAAAAAAGGCACAGTATGCCTGAAGCAACATAAATAAATACAAAGCAAAAGTAGACATTACTAGTTTAATGATAAGATGGCTAGTGAAAAATACAGCAGCAGCAGCATCAGTACCTAAATGCTATGTGATTAAATACACTAAAATTGGTAGAGTTCTAAAATTCAAGGATCAAAGGCAATGTACATTAACTGACTGCAAGAAAACCTATATTTGGACAATCCTCTGGTAAAAATATGAGAACAAGTCCAAAAGAAGTGTCTGCAAATGAATTTATATCCGCAGATGTTTTGAGGTTACTGAACTAAGTGGCCTGCGGTCAGTGCTATTGTTTCCTCTCCTGTAATGTAAAGAACACAATGTATGTACCTGATATCAGACTCACCAGGCATATCCTGATGTCTCACATTTCCAGGAATCTCTTTCTCTTTTTAAGGAACTGTACTACAGCTATGCTTCAACATAAAATTCATGGTAGACCTTTTGTAATGGTTACCGTGCTTCCACCTGTAGAGCAACAATGACCACTATTGATGTTAATGGGTAGGACTAGGAATATTTTCTTGTAATTACTTAGGTTAGGGATCATTACATTCAATATAAACCCTGGGTGGCTCTATAATGTATGATTCTGTTTCAATGCTGAAATTATTAACCCTCTGTATACCAGGTCCATTTTTATCTTATCACCCAGGGTAAATTTGCACCGAAATTTGGCAGTATTAGTGTGTGTACTGAACTGGCTGTATATTTAATTAAATATAGTTATGATGCGAAACATGTGGGGCTGGAGAAATGTACAAATTTATTGTTACAAAGGATCATATTAATTAGAAAGGTACTGTGTAGCCCCTATGGCTCAACCCAAACTGAGTAATATAGACTTGAAGGGTAGTGAAATGCAAATATCCCAGGTGATATTCAAAGGGTTATGATCAAAATCCCATCCATCAGAAATAATTATTTACATTTTCTCATATCAGTACTTAAGAAACTGACATCTTATTTTGGGGTGTTCTGAAGGAAAGTATGAAAAAAGGTGATGATGTCAAAACATATAAACCACACAATCCTATACAAATGCAATGGACAAACAAATAGATGTAAAACCAAGAGATAAACACTTTTTTGTGTTATTATCCATTCCCTATTTGTAACAGAGAAATTCAAATTTCCTGAAATTCACTTGTAAGTAATGAGCTAATGCTATAGGTAAATTAGTACAACAACTGTTTTTGGTTATGGAGTAATTAAGTCTCTTTGTGAACTAAAGGATGACAATCAATATCATGAAAGGCCCTTATTACATTGGGAAGGTAGTCTTAAAACTATTCTACGCTACTGCTGTCTGCCAACAAACACTGATTGGATTTAACTAGTTTCAGACAGATGCCAGTGGAGAGCAGTCTACTGTGAAGGATTAGAAAGATTCAGCATTGACAGATGAGCAGAAAATGGCTGAGGTGCCAACAAAGATGTCGACCACCTGAAACACCCAACACTGGCTGAATCTATCACAACTGCGGGACACAATGCCAAGCTCAAATCTGTCTCAAACTATGAGAGGAGCTGCAGAAGCAATTTTTAACTGACTACGATGATTTTTCTTTCTTTTCCCTTACTGATGAATGCAGATGAAATTGAGTAAGTAAAAGCAAGGTAGACTTGTTGAATTAAATAAATGCAATGGCAGTCTTTTTCATATCAATCATGTGGGGGGAGCTCAAAGTCAATAACAATGCTGCTTTAAGGATGTCACTGAACAATCAATTCTCTGTAAAAACTGAAAATTACACGAAAATAATTCCTGATGAAAATTTAAATTCCATGCTTCAACATTACTTACTAAGAACATTGTGGCTCAGACTTCTAAATTTTTAATCCCTTGAAACTTCTGCTTACACATAAATGTACTATTCATTTTATTATCAAGATGCTCAAATAGTTTGATGGATTTTGGTGGGGAGTCAGTCAGACTGCACAAGCCATTAAGCCAGAAAACCCTTTGCAAACTTGCTAAATGGCAGTAAGCTTTACAAACAAAGAATATTATATAAACCTTTTGTTTTAAAGAAAAATTAACAAACAGTTAGAATCTCTCAAATTTATAAAACTGTGATTGTATCATACAACCAAAACTCCTCATGATGTTTGTTTGTTTTTCTCACTATTTTTTGAGTATTATACAATACTCATTCTTGTAAAAAGAGAAGGTGATTACTGTTGTTGATTTGCTTACCGAACATATCATCATCAGTTACCACTCTCCTGCATCTAGCAATCTTAGTAATGCTCTCAACTTTTGTCTTCAACTACAAACAATAAATTACTGTTATCTTTGGCAACAAAGCACGACAACGGTGTTATCTACCCAGATTTTTTTTTTTTTTTTTGATTTTTAAAAAAAACAAGCTGAAGTTATTTCCTATCAGAATTGTTGTACAGTGGATTTACAGCACCAAAACCTGAGAACACTGACTGTATTTATAGACGTGAGCAAGTTTTCCAATGCACTATGATATCCATACAAAAACACACCAAAAGAACAAAGTTGCTAATACTAAAGCAATGAGCTCATTTCCTTAATCAAAAAGTATTGATTCCCTTTTTATTTAAATTATGAATGTAACATCCTTTTGAAGCTATGAAGAACATAATCAGAGTCAAGCATCCCAAGAGATTATGGGTTTTAATTATCTCTTTTTTTTTCAACAAAAACAACCTGAATTCCATCTACCGAATTATCTTCCTGAATCGCACAAGAACAAATCTAGGCTGATGAACAAAACATTAAAAGAAAAGGAAAAAGACAAACATCTGATAAAATGTTTTTGCTTAAATTATTTTCTCTCTTTCTTTTTATGAAAACTGTCGTCAGCAATGGTCGTATATACTTTCGGCGTAAATCCACAATAGATCCACTACCATTTCTGTCACCACTGACCAGAACCTCATAGGGACCAAAAGCTAGATAACAATTTAAACAGACAAACAGATGGAGAAAGAAATTCAAAAGTTCATAGCAGTTAATCCAAAGACTGAAAGGGTGCATTTTTTAAAAAAATTTATTCCTTTAACCAGAGTTTTTCATTCTTGGGTGTTTAAGAATAAAATGCTGACATATTCGAGGAATTAAAAACCTGAAAATGTCCTGACAGCCCCCCCTGTGCCCTTATCAGCAGTTTTAAATAAAATAAAACCCCATATATCTGCAAATAAAATTATCCTTGTTGTTTTTTGTTTTTCCTTAACTTATCACGCTACCTCGTGATGAAGCAAATGTTATTCCGACAAATTCAATGTTAACTGCTAGTCTTTGCATTTTAATTATTTACAGCAGCATCTAAACATTCCAGTGCACACACTTAGCATATCAGCATAAACTGCTCTAATTATGGCTTTTATTTGTTGCATTTGATTAGTCCCAATTCATTTCCTTGGCAATGTTCAATCCACTGAAGAACAAAAATGTACATGACAGAATGTTATTTTAACCTTACTTAGGATCAATAGATTGCTGCACAAAGAATCCCCTTGGTGTCACTCTTGATTCTAATATAGCATGCTGGGAAATTAATGCTGGTTTGTTTTTTTTTTAAAATTCATATAGAATAATTGCATCATAGAATTGCTTCACTTAAAGTTCAGCCTATATGTTATCAATTTTAATCTGTTTAAATTACTCGAGGGTTTTACTTTGTTCTTGATAAACAATTTTAATCAAAGCTGTTTCCAAATGAAACTTGCATTTTTTTTTTCTAAACACTTTTAAATTAAATAACAATTTACAGTTCATTAACAATTAACAAGAGAGCAGTCAAAATCATTTGAAATGATGGCAATCCTCAGTATTTCTAATGAATGTTGTTATTAATCATTTTGAGGCACACTGTACATGCACATAGCAAAAACCAAAGGAAAATGGCAAATTAACTTTGAGAAAATGTTAAATTCAAAAATTTCTAAAATATGCATAGCTTAAATCTTATCTTTAGTAAAGCTATCAGATGCCATAGATTTTAAGAGTCAAAAGGCTGAAAAGAAAATTTTTTTTAAAAATGTATAGGTAAACCATCAGAAAACTTGGCACAAACCAGTACATCTTCTACAGCATTCAGCATCCTCAACCTGTCTTTTGTTGCTTTATTCTTTTAATTATTCAAGTTTTCACTCTAATCAAGTTTATAGTACTCAGATTATTCTTCTCTCTTTACCAGAACAATGTGTTTTTTAACTCTCTTATTACTGAAAAAGAAAGCATTGGCTGCTATGATCATGTACTGATCAATAAAATGCCCCATATCCCAGCATCTCGCATCTGGTTTTAGTCAGGATGGTCTTACCACTAATCAAAGATTCCAACAGCAGATGGCATATCCAATTCTAGTCAGCAATCCCAAAAGTTCACTCAGTGAAGATTAGTTCTCTCTTTCAAAATTCCATTCTGTTTTTTAGTTTGTCTCTTTCCTTGTGGAAAGCTTTTGCACAATTTTAGGGCACACACAACTACTGTTTTGTGCCATGATGCCAACTTGGCTTAGTTGGTAAATGCTGATTGGCGTTAACAACATTGAGACAAAAACAGGTACCAGGGTGCTGAGTGCTGAAAATGAAGGGCAAAGAAAGAACTAGGGAAGGGGGCAGACTTCTTCAATACAATTTTGTAAAGGCACAAACTATTACCAGAATCAAGTGCTCCTTGTATGCAGTATTGATGGACATGAACAGGAACCAGCTATAGTACTGTGGCAACCAAACACCCTGTGCTGGCTTCCCTGCCTTTTTGAAGATTGCATGAAGCGCACAAAATTTTGCTGCTTTATTCTAAAGATTATATATAGGGGGGGGAGAAACTACTAGAAAGGATGAGAAAATGAAATTACCTAGGGAAAAACCAAGAAGTTCCCAGGAAGTTGGTTAAAGTATTGCCAGGAAAGGCAGACAGACACATTTATTTGCAATTTTAAATATATGACAATCATGAAAATTTGTTAATTGTTTTTTTTTTTTTAATGTTCAGAAGTATTTTTATACAACAGAACACTCAGCAGAACTGTCTTCTGATTGCTCTGTGTTTATAAGATTTATAAGATACTCGCTTCTAAACAAAATGTGGGTGGAAAATTATTTAATCTCTCGTTCTATAGCATAAAAACAATGCGGCAAAAACAAGATCTGACGTCTGACAAATATTCCCAGAAAAGAACCATGCATAAGTAGAGTGAGTGGACTTTAATGCTATTTTACATGAAAACATCATCTTATCTATCCTCAAATCACTGCACTACGTAGATCTCCACTAAAAAAAACAATAAAACTAAAGAAAAAAAGGGCAACAAGATTTTACACTTAGGGCCAAGAGACCACTGTGACTTATTTTAAGCAAGAAGGGCACCTGTAAAACAATTTGTTTTTAGAGCATACAATTACCTCACTAACTATAAAGGTGTAGTAAGAGAAAGATTCCAGATTGGCAGTCCATAGCAGCTCAAAATTCAGAACAATGAGAGAGAGAGAGAGAGATGAACAGATGGATGATGCAGAAGTGAAGGAATAGTCAGATAAAAGAAACCCTGAAGTGATAATAGTGACAGTGGATCTCTTAGGAAAGGGTGTGTTATATCAGGGTCTAGGAAAGGAGGCTACACAAGGTAAAAAAACACTGGAGCCCATGCTCTGCAAGAAACTATTTTCCACTCTCTCAAAATGATTCCCCTGAAGTGCAGAGTGAAATTCATCACTTTCTATTAGGTTGTTACAAAGGTTTTGCCAGTTTTTACCGCAACAATGAGACTTCATATCGTTGATGAACTTGAAGTTTATTAATCAAAGTTTCATTACAATCAATACATTTATGCCAATGACTCACAAAAGCATTTATGCCATTTTGAAAAAAAATCTGGATTTCTGGAGTCGATAAACTGTTGGAAGGCAGTTTCAATTGCTGTTTGGTTGGAGAAGGATCTCACATGGAGGAAGCTGTCAAGGTGTTGGAAAAGGTGGTAGTCTGTGGGATAAAGGTCTGGTGAATAGGCTGGGTGAGGGAGAACTTTGTGCCCCAATGTGTTTATTTTCTGAAGAGTCACTTTACAATATTAGGATGAGCATTGTCGTGGAGGAGGATTGGGCCTCTTCAATTCACCAATGGCAGCTGTCGTTTTGAGTTTCTGATGAACGTGTAATTCACGACAGTACCTTTTAGCTGTGATGGTTTTTGTTTCTTATGACAAGTGAAGAGCAGATCTCCAATTGATGATTTTGTTGTTGTTCATTCAACTCATGATTTACCAACTTGTCAAGCTTTTTCACCTCACTGATTGCATCAAGATGATGGGAAACAGTTGCAATGCTTATGTCAAGCTCTCCAGCAATTTCTCGCACTGTTTTTCTTGAATTGGCTTCAACCAAGGCTTTCAGATGGTTGTCATCACAGCTGGAGGGATATCTGCTACATTCCTTATCTTTGAGGCTCATATCTCCTGATTGAAACTTTGCAAACCATCATTGTACAGTGTGCTCATTTGCTGTCCTTGCCCCATGCTTGTTTAGTGTTACAAAAAACTTTTCTATCCATGCTTCACTCAGAACCCTGAAACAAATATTCATTTTATGATTTTAAAAAGTATGTTTTGCATAATGTATGCCAAAGCACATGCTATAAAACAATATATATATATATATATATATATATATCTGCATACACCTTCACAAGCATGCAAAAATGAATCCCAAATTTACATAATAAACTGACAAAACTTTTGTAATGGCCTAATACTTCAGGCCTAACACACTTGACTTCTAACATGTTCTCTTCTCCTCACCTTATTTAAATGTGATGCATTTCCTAACATATACGCTGCTCTCATATTTTTATACAGTGCCAATGACTATTGTTTCAGTAAGCTGAAGCTGATTAAGAATCATCTGAGCTAAGAATGATTAGTTGATTTAACAATTTAAAGCACTGAGAGTGAACTGACAAAAAATATTAATTTTTTTGATATTACTGATTCATTTGCTGCCATGAGAGCTTTTTAGAAAAAGATGTTTTCCTTTAGATATGCCTGACTCACTTTAATTTCAATGCTTAATTCTTATTCCAGTGTCACTCCTTTATTCTCAAATATTGAATCTTAATTTTGGTTCAAATAGAATTTTCCCAGTTTCAGTTTGTCTGTTTATATTCTGTGAATTTTTAGTCTGATTAGTTTCTTAGACACACATCTTTAAAAAAAAAAAAAAGAATTTTTACAGAATTTTCACTTCCTAGAAAAACTGATCCACACTGGCCTGATATCAGCAATAGATGAGTAAACATTGTGAACATTTTAAAATACATAAAGAGCTTAAGTTAAAGGATACTGATTGGTGAATCTTGAAAGAGGAAAAAAAAACATGCATGATTGTTGGGGAGTAAATGGTAGTGGGTTAAGGCACTCAAAAAACAGAAGTACCAGGGCTCATAATTTCTCTTCTGGATCCTGGGTAGCACTATGTGCTTTAAATAGTGATTGGAACAGCAGAACTGATCATGTTTGGTCAGTGCTGAAATCAACATCTTTGACGATGCCTTGGCATTGAGCAGTCAGTAACACTGTGGTTGAGGGCAAAGTTATGATGCTAACAAGCTGGTCAGAAAAATTGAGAGGGAGAGCAAGGTCAGGTGGTGGTGGATTGCAGCTTTGGAAAAACTGGAAATAATAATTAAGACTATATACATCTCAGATTGCTGGCAAGAAACAGACATTTAGAAAGCTGAGGCAGGAACCATCAATCAGATGTGCTTTCCCAGTTGAAGATAGAATCACATAAGAAAAAAAAAACAGGGTAGTCAACCATTAGGTTGCTGAAGAAAGAACAGAAATATGGGGATAATGCGAAATGCAGGTTTTGGGGAAGCCAATGACATATCTTCATCCAGCATCAACTGGGAGTGATCACTAGAGAGGGGTTGCAGAAGTTTGAGAGAGAGAGAGAGTCATACTTCTCTGGCATTGCAAGTTTAAATCAATATCTATAAGCTAAGGAAAAGATAGAGCTTGAAATTAATGATTCAAGTGTAGATCAAACAACAAAAGTTTGTTTTTTTTTAATATCATTGTTTAGTCTTCATATACAAATCAAACCCACCTAACAGGTGTGAAC
This sequence comes from Nautilus pompilius, assembly GCA_018389105.1. Classification (NCBI taxonomy): domain Eukaryota; kingdom Metazoa; phylum Mollusca; class Cephalopoda; order Nautilida; family Nautilidae; genus Nautilus; species Nautilus pompilius. Next base: position 367,864 of record JACATO010000350.1, on the reverse strand, counting down.
TTTATTATAATTACTAAACTCTCCCAAATAACATGAAAAAGCAAAACTAAAGATTCTCTTTAGCATACATGAATTGTTAGTATGAAGTATGAAACTAGCATTTTTTCATATATACTTTTACATCCCACACAGATTATTAATAATAATAATAGTAATAATAATAATATAATAAGAATAATAATAATAATAATAATAATAATAATATTTTAAAGCAACTCACCTTAGTCTTGTATTGCTGATTTCTGAAGAAAAAAATAGCTGCTACACAACATTCAGTCCTACCAATAATTGTACAAGTCACTATTACCTGTCTTCCTTAACCATATAAGCTTTAAAGATCTTATCAGTTATGACAAGACAAGGCTTTTGTTTTTAATTATCGGCAATACAAATAATTATTTTAAAAAAATTAAATCTGAATACCAAAAAAAAAAAGAGCCAACAAACTGCAGACACCTAGATACCAGCAATCCAGCCCAAACTTAATGTATTAGAAGTCAATATAATAACTTGCATATCACTAGGAACAGCAGCTACATAACTGAAAATTTGTTTGTCTTTTTTTATAGTTAAAAGCTAAATGAGCAATTTTGTTGTTTTAAGCCTTTCTCAAGCAAGTGACAATCTATCAGTTGAAATACCATTAAATGATAATTAATATCATATGCTGCCCAGAGGCCTGACAATTAAATTAGAAAAAGAAAAAAAAAAAATACCATTTACTAGTCTTAGCTCCATCTGTCTTAGCAAATGAAGGCTACAACACTTTCTGACAAGCTGTGGTCAAGGTTTTGGTAATGATGAATGTGGCTCCTCAGGCTGATGGATGACCACAGTTGACACTTTAGATAATGCTCCTCTGTAGTGACCAGTTGGTTTCTGGTAATTTTTGCCTGCTTCATTTTCTGCAATCTGAGTTTTCTCCACAGCAGCAGCCCCATTTTTTCAGAGCTTGCCTATATGCTGGGGAAATTTGGTGCAAACCCTTACCAGGAGAGATCATGATTACCTTCACTATGATTCCCTGTGAATTAGATAAGAGAATAATGTGGGAGTTTTCCTTTAGGTTCATCCATCTCTCTCCTTAGCCAGGCTGTATTGATCCAAAATGCAAGATCGAGCCAAAGCATTACAAGCAGCTCAACTGCAGTATCTACCAATTGCCTTCCACATTCCATGATGTTTTTGTTTGTCAGGGCATATTCCGTAACTATTGTCTGATACAGGACTTGAACCACAAGGTAGTGGATACTTTTATACCGAAAATTATAAAGCAGACTCAACTACCAATACTGCCATTGAGAAATAAATTCATTCTTCTTCCACCAGAGATTCCGTGTTACTCTAAAAAGGGGCCAGCTAAGTCCTGGGGCATGCAAGGGCAAGAATGACCACCTTCTTCAGTAGCATTCCTCTACCAGATAAGAATTAGCAAACAGCCTTCATTTTTTAGAAGCTGCATTAAAAATTAGCTAAATATTTAGAAAAAAAAAATATTTAATGTATGACAAGATTTGCTTTTAGACTATTGCTATTTTCTTCTTTGAGAGGAAAAGGGTTATGTAAACTGTGTATTCCTTTTTTTCTGGTCATTAGGAAGAACCTTATTGTCAGTTGTTTCATGCTTCTGCACTAAAAGTACATGCAAAGAACAAAGATCACAAGTTTTTTTGTTTTTTTTACATGCTTTATTAAAAGCATGATAACTATAGTTCACAATGTCAATGAATCCAGTTGCAATAACTTCTCATGCAAAGGAAAAGAACAGCATTTCTTACACCTGTTACATCTGAATTCTTTTTTGTCTCGTTTTTACTTACTTATCCAAAATAGTAACATTGCTTCCAGGAGACTATGACTGCAATAAGATGGACCAAACTTTAATCATTCATTTATCTTTATAGCTGTTTGCAAGTAAAGCTTGTTTGTTTTCTTTTCACATTTTGTGTAAATTTTATCATATCTACAGGGTGCCCACACAAAAAACCAGGAAATTTTAAAAGTCCAGATCTCAACGTAATGGATTTTACCATGTGGGATTTACTGTTACATCAACTTCAATTACAGAGGAGAGAGGTCACAGACATACAATCCTTAAAACCTGTGTTGATGGAAGCTTGGAACAATATCCCGCTTGAAGTTATCCAAAGGGCGACTGGAAGTTGGCTAGACCGTCTACGTTGTTGTGCAGCTGCCCACGGAAAGCATTTTGAACACCACATCTAACATTTGTGTTTTTGTTCTGTTTTAAGCTACCAAATTTCTATCCTTTGCTTTTGTTTTAAATAACTACCAAAATTTCCAACAATTAAATAAACTGTACCAAATTTCCTGGTTTTTTTGTGGGGCACCCTGTATTTTTAAAATATGACTAAAAGAATGGCATGTTGGATGCAAAGAATGGCAACTGACAGAAATATGCCGATGACCAATAAAATACAACTTTAAAAAATTTTGTTTTCCCTGCCATATATTAAGTAAACCTATAACAAACAAGTGAGTTTCTTCCTCAAACTGTGATTAGCATGGGCACACTTCCATATAGCAATGGTTGGTAGTGAAGAAGTAACTGAAATGGGCAGTCGATGTGCCAAATGAACCAGCTATGGTCATCTTATAGTGTGTCCACCTCATTGCCTACTTGATACCTATTATCACAGATGTAATTTGATGCAGCACAATATCCTGGGAATTGCTGATTTATTTATCCTGTAGGGCATGGAACAGCTGGCAGAGAATGTTTGTGGCTTGGTTCACACAACTGTGCCCATCAGCCCAATATCATCTCGAAAGCACTCAACAAATGCAAGATGCTGAGAGACAAGGAAAGACATGATCATGGCATAGCCTGAAGGGGATAGCCTTGGAAAACATAAACAGTATAAAGAATTATCTCCATACACATTTGATAAAAGGGTACAGCAGATCTTGATAATTACATACCCACAATGCTACCCTGCAGGTAAAGTGTATGTTGATTTATCAGCATTGTTCTTTAAAAAAACATGGATGCCTAGTACCCAATCTATTCTTCAAGAATCTGTTAAAAATGGCCTATACAAAAAAAAAAAAAAAAAAAATAATTCATCATCTAGGGATATCAATCATAGATATTCTTGTAAGCTGGTATCTATAATTTTTCAGACAGTCAACACATGTATGCCAAAATGCTTTATAACTCAACATGCCGGCTCAGTTTCTTAAAGAGTTCACAGGGCTAACATCTGAGAAAGTATATCAAAATGCTCAGAAGGGCATCACTGTTCACTACTGTACTAAATAGTACTGCCATTAAATCATCTAATACAAACAGGGTTTTTAGGTGCACAAGAAAACCTTACACTAAATTTAAGATATCAATGCTTTTGTTTTCCTTCCATTTTAAATATATGGCAGTCATCACTGACAATAACAATAGTTTGACAGGAACCCAGAATTCTAGTATATATATATATATATGGAGAGAGGGGGGGAGATGGAGAGAGAGAGAGAGAGATGAGATGAGATAAATAGATAGATAGAAAATAGTGTTAAAGACAGTAGTCAATACAAAAGTACCCCTTATGTTTACTGACTTTGATCATCCTAGTGGAAGAACCAACTAGAACTATTATCAAGATTGGCAGAAAACCCGCAGGAAAATGACAAGAAAGAAATCAAAGGAAAAGCACCAAAAACAGCTTGACTACTGCATTATTTACCATACTAACAATGGCAAGCAACAGTAAGTCATAGGAGTTACTATGGAAAATCATTTAGTACTGATGATGCTTGCTATTTATACCACAGATTGTTATGTTCCTTTACTAGAGTTTATGCCAGTATTTTGCACAATGTGCTTTCTAAATGACAAGTTCTCTTAATGTAACCATTTTTAACGGTAGATGATACAAGGATATAGTAGTTCATACCAATCAAATTATATGTGCAAAATTATAACCCAGATTCTTAAATGCCCTCTGCCTAGGATCATCATGACAATAAAGAAAGCACCATGCTGACCATTATAAACACATTAAAGGTGTTGGTTTGGATTTTCTTTCCATAGCCAAATTTATGCATCTTCTACAATAAAATTCAGCATCAAAGTGAACATTAAAGAGAGACTTCATATTAACTGACATTTCAAAATCACTGCTGCTGCCACCTGTATAGAACCCTGAAAGCCCTGATTAACAGCCTAATCTGTATTTGTCAATAATAGGAAATATGGAGAACCTAATACAAATAACAAGACTCACTGTTACCAAGTATTGTATGAAGAGAGAGATAGTTAGTCAGAATCCTTTAGAATAATTAACAGGTGGTGTTTGTACTGGCTAAAACTTAGAGAACAACAGGAAGCATTTTTAAAAAGGCCATGATGCGTGAAGACTGATTCTACCAAAGTGGTTTTAAAATGCACAGCATAATCCAATTGTACGCCTCATATCAATTAAGCAGTACTGTTCATCCCAATAATCTTTTTCCCTGCAGAGAAAATTTCAGATATGCAACACTCAAAATCTCTACTTCATGCACAGTTGTTGTTGTTGTGCTTTAGTTTCCCAACTTCACATGCACGCACAACCATAATATGGCCAATGTACCAGGGCTGAGGGAACGTAGCAACAATATAGCTAAAGCCTAGAAATGATTTCAGTCAGCCGTGAAGATGCTTTAAGCTACATTTTAATTTTGGTTAATATTTTTTAAAAATCTGCTAGTGCTTAAATTGTGTTGATGTATCTGTGAACAACACTCTATGGGTATTTGATTTTGTAGAATTTTTTTCTTTTTTTTAGCCCATTTTTCATTAATTTCAAAATTTTTAAAATGAATAAAATTATCTGCTAGAGCAGAAACCTGAAAATAAAAATCAAAACTTTAAAATTATATATTATATTATATTTATTCACTTTTTATCAACTACTAATTACATTTAAAAAATGACAAATTTCAATTTTCTTTTCCAATTGCTGGAAATTATCAGACCATAGCTTGTAGCTTCCCATCCTTTTACTTCATTTGACACATGGAAACTTAAGTTTAATTAAACTATGATAAAATTTTTTTTTTTTTTTAAAAAATTAGTAGTTCTAAAATTAAAAACTGTCCATATCAATCTTGTATTTATTTAATAGGTTTGAGAAATTTACTGGCAGTAATCTATCTCCAGAATCCCATGTCTACTTTTAAGCAAATCTACATATTGCCCACTGCTATTAGAGTTAGCTGATGAAAAATAACCTTGCTGCTTACAGATGGCAGCAGTTGTACCATGCTGCAGCCGTACCATAAGCAAAAGAGAAAGGAAAGTATCAACTATTGACTTTCTTTACCCTGTTTATAGAGAATACAATAATTAAAGAGGAGACTGCACAGCCACCAACTGGTAGAGATGAAATAAAGTGCTGCTAACATGGTTGAACCATAGAGGTCTGGTTATCTTGCCTGGTGCCTGGTTACAAACAATCAAGTTTCAACAGAAAAATATGTAAAGACTACATCAGGTGCAAAAAAAAAAAGGTACACCAAAACATTTAGTGCTTGGAATGACCATCATTTGAGTTGCACAGCACCCAAATGCAATTAGATGTAAAAGAATACATACCAGGAGTTTCCAGTAGTAGTATGGAATGATGATTTTGAAAAGGAATAAACAATGTTGAAAAGAGAAACCCACCACACAACAGAAGTGAAATAAACATAGGCATATAGAGGTTTAGTGATAGCACACAGACATACAGCAGTTGTTAGGAACAGGTAATACTTGATACTCCTGCATCACAGTTTATCTGTGTACTGCAGAAAGAAAAGAGCAGACCCACAGCAAATGTTTTCTTCTTCTTTTTAAAATTAATAATGGTATTGAGCATTCTATTACATTTCTGGGAAACAGAAGCAAACTTATTCTTTGCATTTTTGTTTTGTTTTAAGTTGACTGAATTTTTTTTTTTTTAATCAATCACCTTTTACAAAGATGTTTTCTTTTTTAAGTTTAATACACAATCGTGGTTTTCTGATTTCCCACTGCAAAGTACTATTGACTACCGAAGTGCCATCTATGTAAACATTTTACCTTAATCACTTTGCTATTGTAGAGAAGTTAGAGGTAAGCCATCTGGTGCCAGTGTCTTTGACCAAGTTGTTTATTCTGAGAGTCAACAGATTTGATGGGAATGCGGTAAATATGTACATTCATTATGGATAACTTTAAGTGACAATACCAGATTAAATCTGAACGGTATCCATTGTCTTTCAGAGATACAGTCAATGATGGATGTAAAAAATGGCATCATGTGTTTTGCCTGCAACGAGGATAAGATGTCTGTCATTTGCACAAAAGTAGTACACAACTCTGCCAACAAGGCAGGATATGCCTCGTTTCTTCAGCCAGTTGGGCAAGAACACTGCTTCACTTCTCCAAAACAGGCCTGATCTTCGTTTCCTCTCTCTGTCTGTCTGTCTGAGAGAGAGAGAGAGGGGGGGGGAGGGAGGGGGGTGTCCAAACTAATTTAGAAAAAATAAAATTTCTGGTCTTGCAAATCAGCCATGTTAAATAAGCTGATTCAGAAACCTCTCCGCATCCACTGGAATCAATCTCATTTGCTCCTGCTTCTCTTCTTTGGCATGTATGGCTACACGTCAAACAAATTAATTGCAAATTTACCAGATGCTCCCACAAATCAAATAACATATTTTGTTCAGGGCTTTGTCTATATATTAGATAAAACAAACCTTCTGCAACATTGGTTAAGAATTTTGTTCAAAATATGAAAACGGCAGTGAGGAAGAAGTGGAATTTTCCACACTGAATCATCATTAGATCTAATTTACGCCAAAAAAAAAACAAGACTGTATTTTACTTCTGAAAAATGTATCTGTCTAGAAACATTAAGTAGAGAGTTAATCTATGATGTGTGTTGCAATTATTTTTCACAAAATATAAATTTATTTATTGCCTATATTTCTTTATTTTTCTTACAAGCTAAAGATCAACTAATTTAACAGATAAAAAAAAGTGTATACTCATATCATCCAGAACTTTATATTTTTTGAGAAAAACCTTCAAATAAATCAACAAAACTCTACCTAAACTACTATCACTTGTACAAAAGAACTCACAAAGATGAGTAGTTTATTCAATTTCTAAATTATCTGAATGTGTATTACTTATTAAAAAGTAAAATATACCATAAAAATAAAGCAATATACCTACAGCAACACTTTTTAACTATAAAAATATAACACACAAAAAGATACATGCTCACATGGAGAAAGGAGGGGAAAAAAAACTGTTAAAACGAGTGGATCTGTGATAAAGTGGCTGAGTAGCTAGGCTACTAAATCCTGCTGTTTTTTTAAACATTCTACAGAACAGTTCACTTACTGGCTTCTATAGCAAAACCTTTTTTGTCCATCAGCAATTCAAATAACAAATCAATATCCATCCTGTAACTAGAGGATAACTCATTCCTGTGTAAAGGTACAATAGTTAAAAGCAAACACCCAAGAAGGGTGCCAAACATGAATGCCACAGTGCCAAATACTGAGATCTTGTAATATTCTTGTAGTTTGGCCAGTCCCACAGCTTGGATAATTAGCTCCTGCCTTCAGTTGTGCCAATGTAACACGTGTGGTTTAGATTGTTTTTTGTTTTTTTTTTCCTTTCTGCTCTGCTTTATCTGCACGACACCACATTTTACAATTTTTCCTCTAATCAATCCTGAAATTAGTCACCCAAACCAAAATAATACCATAGGTTTGTGAATGCACAATTATTCAGAATCTGAGAAAGTGGATATAGCCAAATAATTCCAAAAACTTACGTAATTAAAATGAATGGGTTGAGACAATAAAAATTTTAATTTCGACTACTAACAGTGAAGGTGCCAATATCCATTTTAAAAAAAGCTATGCATGCTCAAATTCAGAGAAAATTCATAAGCATACTTTATATATATATAGAGGCAAACTCTTGAGCAATTAATAAAATGAGATTGTATACTCAATCAATAAACTCAATATAGAACAGCTTTGAAAAATCATAATACCTGAACTGTGTAGGCAGAAACCAGTGGAATAAACGTTTTGACTTAAACTTAACCCTTCACTCCAGATATCCAAGCCCTGCGTGATGTGTAAGCATCTGGTTCTAAAATGTTGGAAATCCAGATATGGGAAAACAGAGCAGAGAACAGGGCCTTTAGATTTCTTTAGAAATGAACCAAAAAAAAAAAAAAAAGCAAATTTACTCAAATTAAATTATTTTTAAGTGCTGAAGTTAATACTTCAATTATAAATAAAAGATTGGTTAATGTCAGGGGTCCTGCCAGCATTTAGAAATCCTTTGCAAGTGCAGGTTAAAGTCTGTTCAACTACCAAAGTGAAAGCATCTTCCTGACAAAGCAGATCACAATCTTCAACTGAACCAGTTTTGATGCTAATCTCCATGACAGGTGGTGATGAATTAAAATCTATACTGACTCAGTTTCCAAGCACAAAGTTTCACATGCTAAAAGAACATCCATTTGATTTGACTTTTACTAAATATTGTAACAAATATCTAATTAAAAGAAAAAAAAAAGACTCCTTAAGAGCAGACAACTTAAACTTTGGAGTAAACAAGAACTGAAAAATGATGGAAGACAAATGTGACATGGTCAAAAACATAAAGCAAACACCTGAACATTTCAAACATGCAGGTGCTTGTCCTCAATAGTAAAAATTTCCAACATAAAATAGAAAACAAAAAAATCCACAATTGTGGCAGATACAATACAAATATATAGCTGGTGGTGAAATAAGCAAATCGCTAGTAGAAAATGAAAAATCCAATAATTTGTGGTCTGTCTATCATAAAAGACCCGACCAGTAGCTTCATATCCTGCAAACAAAGCTGATGTCCAGAATTTAAAGCAATATGGTTAATGTATGCTAAATAACATCCATTTACATTGTTTACTCAAGTCTGGTCAATTTAGCATTACTTTAACAATTTTAAGCAAGACTAAAAGCAGAAAAATATGACTGGAATGATATCCTTTCTTTACTATGAAAACTAAAACAAGCATTTTGTTTGAGCTTAATAGAGATGTTCAAATGAAACATGACCAGAAACCATTACAGCAATGCTATTTCAGCCAGGTGTCATTTGAACATTCCTAGTATTTAGGAGACATCATTTACTGAATGTACAAATGAAAGATAATCATATGATTATATGGCCCACAAAAATGCACATTTAACATCTACTTATTGTTACAGTAATCACATCTTTCCAAAAATCAATCTTGATTTTTATTTCCAGGTTCCTAAAGACAAATAATGGAAGAGATGAAAAAAATTTTAAATGAATATAAACATTTGAAAGAATACATCAATTAAAATTAGAGACCAGTTTATAGTTGCACACGGTACTTTTGTACATTGAGAGATATCTGAGAAGTGCCCCAAAAGAAAACAGTTAGCAGTACACAAAAATGGTCGGTTAGCAAAGTAATTAAGTTATGTTGGTAGTCTTGTAAAAATTCAAAAATCATTTTCACTAAAGCAAAGGAAGAGGAGAAAAGATCATTAGATGGTAGCATACAGAACATTTAATTTTTAAAAAAATTTCTCAGGTAAATTCAAACAAAAAAGCAATAAAATTAGATAGCTAATCTAGAGATGTTTAAAAAATGAAATTTGAAATCAGTCCTTACATAGCACTTAAAAATTTCTCAAAAGGTATTGTAAAAATCACCTCAAAATTAAATAGGTGATACGGTCATTATAGAAAGTACAACTTTAAAATAAAAATATACAAGACAAAACAAAACCAACCTCAAACTGAAATTGCTCAAATATGTTAAGTGTTTCCATGAATAATTTTTAAAATATTAAAATAAGTTTCAATGTATGGCTCATCAAAACATTTTTGATAATGTAATCTTTAAACAGGATCAGAAAGCACTGTAAATACAGAAGTAAATCACTCTCTACTAAGAAAATCTCAAGAACTTAAAACAAGCACATGACTAATTGACGTTAGTCGTGGCTGGCAGCATGTAGCTAAAGTGTCATGGTTTCCACTTTTCTTGCAACAGTCAATCCATTTCTTCCACGTACTGTGGTTTCCTCCAATATTCAAGTAGGAACTTACTAGCCAATGTAGCAGTCAACCACATCTATTAGCTGCAACTATGCAATGCAAAAATCATGGCAACAATTCATGATCAAAGATGCCACCTGAATATAAAAACCATAATTCATCATACAAAACGGTATAGTTCTAGATGAATAGAGAAAATGGCTAAACATTTCACCAATGTATAAAATGAACAAGAGATATGTTAACCTGGCAGGTAATAAGCCTTCAGTTAAAGTTAAACTTCTTATATCACAAACAGAAAGACAAATGAATAAATACAATATCTTAAAAAACTCTCCAGTAAAAAATTTGTTAAGTAATATAGAATTTTTTTTAAATGCTACTGGCACGGTTATGCAACAGTAAAATCAATGCTAGGTGTATATTCTCCTAATCTAAGAGCCAAAATATGATTGAATCACCAGTTGATGTCTAAGGACAACAAGAAGTTTAGATGTTTTATATTCACCTAAATAATCATGGTACATTTTAGAAAGTATCAGGTGTTAGAATAAATAATAAGATCCTGACCACACAAAGAAAGTTGGAAAAATATCAAGAGGCCTCGCTAAAAATTTTAATGTTGCTGTCACTTTTCTACTCCACTATCAGGCAGATCTGTCAACCATGCTTGCCTAACTCGCCTTTGAAACAATAGTTCAGGGTTGTTTGACAGCGGGTTGGTTTATTTGTAATGCCAAGCAGGAATAGCCCTTGTAATTACGACTGCTCCGCTTGTTACAGTAATAGTGCGAACCACAATGATGACCTCTGACTTTGAAATTAAAGAATTCATGCTTAAATGTAAACAGAGTCTTGTTCAGTCATGCACTGGTCTCAACTACAGAAACAACCTTTCTGCAGTAGAGGAAGACAGCCATGGTGAAGAAGAGAGTGATGCCCATTCTGCACCCTGAAGCAGCCAACACTTCTGACTTTGGCAAGGATGTCCTTACTAGAACTCTTTGTTTTTACACGTGGAAAAAAACCCACACAGCCTCCAGGTGAAGAATGAGAAGAAACCCTGGCCTCTCAAACAGGATCTGTTAAGACACGTTTGCCGCCTAGTGAAATGAAAATAAATCATTCTTATACCGAAAAACAAGAGACCAATATCTAGTTAATTAAAAAGCATACACACATACAGTGTAACCTCATTCGAACGAACCTCAAGAGAAGAAGCACTTTACTTCTTGGAGCCGAGTATTCGTTCCATCCCGCATATCATACTTGCTATATTACTTATTTAATTGAGAATATTTGGTTTATATCATTAATTTATTGCTTAAATTTTATGTTATTGTAAATTATTTTTATTATTATTATTCATTTAAGTGAATTATTCAAGTGTATTATTATTAGTGAAATCATAAGGAAAATAGTACAAGTGGATTTATAACCTTTATTGTAATAAAAGTGAGAACCAATCATGTCTAAGCTAGCATTACAAACAAGTTCAAATTATGCAAAAAAATCAGTAATGTTCTTCTGTTTAAGCCTCGATGTGTGGCTTTTGACCATCCAATCTTGATATTCAGATATGGTTGGATCTTTGGGTGGATTCTCACCGGCCCACAGGAAGCGCTGAAGAGACCACAGCATATCTGCTACTTGGCGGGCGGTCGGTAGAGGCGAATGGGGCTCCTCAGGTTCGTCTTCGTCTTTTCCAACAGCAATTTCATCTCAATTTTGTACTGCTCTAGGGCATGTCTTCAACCGAGAACGGAGCAGAGGTAAGGAGGTTGTCGTCCACCGTTGCGTAGGCCTCCGCTTCCTCTTGCGTAACTTGCAGCCTCTCCCACCTCAGCAGCTCCGCAAGCGGCAAGTCGTCTTCTTCATCGGCTGGAGGGGGCGCAGCAGTGTTGATTTTGAAGCCACAGTGGGAGGAGTTGGAGATTGTTTGCGGCTTGACTTTGTTCCAAGCATAGTTGATGCCACCAATGGCCTGGAGAACCATCCACGTGGGTTCCTCCTTCTCGCAAGCTGGCACAAGACATTGGGTCATGTAGTGTGTCCTGTAATGGTGTTTGAAGTTTGCTATGATTCCTTGATCCATAGGCTGGGTGACCGACATAGTGTTAGGGGGAAAGTACACCAACTTGATGTTCTTCAGGGGTACTTGGACGTTGTGTGCCGAACGGTTGTCAAGCACCAATGCAATCTTCTTATTTTCTCGCCGAAACCGCAGGTCCTGCTCCGTCAACCAGCGAGAGATGTCACTGGTCATCCATATGTTGCTGTTGGCTTTCCAGTCCACTGGGAGTTTGGCTGGCTTTATCTTGTTACGGCTGAAACAGTGGGGTCTGATGTTCTTGTTTATCACCAGAGGTTTCAGTTTATCTATGCCAGTCATGTTGGATCCCAGCAGAAGGGTGACCCTGTTCTTGGACTGCTTGCCTCCTCGACTGTCTTCATCCTTATACACGAGGGTCTTATTCGGTTGCATCTTGTAGAAGAGTCCGGTCTCGTCTACGTTGTAGATACAGTCAGGACTGTAATCGTTCAGAAGTTGGGGAAGTAGGGTGGACTTCCAAGCATCCACAGCCTCAGGGGCTACAGACTTAGCCTCTCCCTTGGAGCGGAATTTAAGGCCCTTCCTAGCCTTGAAGCGCTCCAGCCACCCATTGCTGCACTTGAAATCAGGAATCCCCATTTCTTCTGCAAGCTGCCTGGCCTTCTCTTGGAGATGTGGTCCAGAGATAGGAACATTACTCGCTCGTGCATTTCTAAACCAAAGGTCGAGAGCTTCTTCAACGTCTTGGTTATTGGACCTTTTTAGAGTTTTACGTTTTGAATCAATTTTTTGTTGTTCAAATGCAACTTTGTACTCATTGCATTTGGAGAGCCAACTTGAAAGAGTACTCAAGGGCACTCCAAACTGCTTAGCAATGTCAGTGTCTTGCTCTTCTTGCCCTCTTCAACCAATTGGATTGCAGTGTACTTGGTCTCCAATGAAGTATGCTTGCACTTAGTAGCCATCGAATGACAAACAGTCTTATGCTTCACCTTAAATAGAGAAGATTTGTGGAGCTTTGGTTAAAAAGTCCGTTTGACCTGATACGACCCGGAGTGGACCGGAAACGGAAATGACACCGACAAGGCAAAGCGGGTTTCACTTGATTATTAGATTAAATGTAAAAAAAAAACACATTTCACATTCACAAATACATTAGAAATTAAATTACTGGAAATTATTTCTTGAAAGGAATTCTTTTTTAAAGTAGTTTTGAAGCCAAATACTTTTAACCATCTTCTCTACTTTGCTAGAGGCAATGTAAAAAAAACAAAATCTGATACAAAAGTGGTTCGTTCCAACCAAGTTTTGTGATCCAAGCGAGTTGGATCCATCCCGTATATTTTTTGTTATAAACAAATGGGAAAAAATAAGAGAAGAAAGCTATCACTTCATTGGAACCGAGATTTTGTTCCATCTGGGGTTCGTTCGAACGAGGTTCCACTGTATATGCTTTCTTCTTCAGTAATTCAGTTTTAAAGTACATATGACTGTTATCAACCTTAACAACACTTTTTGCTTTGAATGTTGGTTTTACACACAAACACCCGTCTTACTCTAGTTGTGTAACCATGTGGAAAAAGTCCTCACTAACCTGGTGCCAATGTACCCACTTCCACCAATCATACTGCAGTTTTGAACTATAAGCATGTCTTTATTGTTAGTGCCATCACACACACACACACATATACATAACACACATTTATATATAAACTTGAGTAGCATAAAAAGTCTACTTTTTTGAAAAGCTATTAGAATTACAATCAAAAGACTACTAAACTGTGTGCATGTCATTTATAAAAAAAAATAAAGGAAATTTCAATGGAGTAGCAACAACTTGATGAGGCTAGATCATTCTCATAAGTCTTGCAAAACCTTTGATGTTTCAGCCTGCATCTACTTTATTACAAATGAAAGCTTCTAATTAACTAGATCAAAGAAACAGGCTATTTATGAATAATCATGTGCACCTTGTCTGCTTGGCAATGGCAGTTTGAAATAAGGCATCAGATCTAAACTTCATCAACACTATTTTTGTATTATTAAGTAAATACATAAATGAAACTAAAATTTAGAGATGGTACATACTGAAATAGTTTGAACTAGTGTCAATGTTGCTGTTATAATTGTCGTCTTGTGGTGAACAATGGAAACAGTCCTTTGCTGAAGCTACTGATAAGTTTCTCTCTGTAGGTGTAGATCAGCCCACTATACAACTTCCAACAACTCATCCATGAAAATAGTCAGTATTTTCAAATTAGAGGCAGGACTTATCATTAAACAGTGACTTCATTAATTAATCAGTCAAGTAAGATTTTTAATCGCTATAACCTACAGTAAACTCAAGCCTATAATGAAACAACCAATGTTAAAGACAGTTTATAGATTTACCAGGATAATCACTGATGCAAGCAGTATCTGTGATGGAAGATTTCTAAAGCTTCAGTAACCTAGTTTCCTCTTATTCAGTTCTGCTAGAGAGCAGAGTCATATAAACAGGTTTTCTTTCATTATTATTATTATTAGCAGTGCCCTGAAACCCATCTTTAAGATAGTAAGCATAGAACTTAGATTAAAAAATAGAAGAACTGCTATTTTAGTAATTGTATAATTATTACTAATGTTTACTGAGTGATAAAACGATGCTGAGAATCTTTTATACAATATGTAGCTTTTTTGTTAAAAAAAGAGGAGGAAGTAAAAGGAAGCAAACCACAAGTACAGTCATCTCCTAAATGGGGTTGCAACAAGAAGAAATTGTATCATAAAGCTAGCCAGCATCATGATTATTTTCATGTGGCATTTAATCTTTTGAATACTGTTCACACACACTCACAGATACATATATACCAGTGTATTGCTCACACCCTGCTATAGCCTGCACAACACCAATCTCACACTGGCACCTCAAGATGTGGTTATTCCATAGCCTAAAAATGTAGCAATTTCATTTTCTTTTTTTCTTTCTTCAAAATATTCCTCTTAACAGGGTACATACAAATGCCTGCAGTTTGCACTGATGGTGCTAAAGTTATTTGTGGTTGCAAGGATTTTTTACTGTATTAACGGGGTCCTGGGAACTGCTGTGTAAGTAGTAAGTTATGACGCTATCCTATATCTCCGACTCATATTTCTCATTTGTTTCTCAACCTCTTCACTCGTTATACGCAGAGAGGTCAGATTCAAACCCCAAATATATTGCCAGCACAGTGTTTTAGATGGCACACTGACTATCTCACCACTGACAAAATACAAAAATCCAGCCGGTAGAAATTAGACTTGGCAACAATAACTGCTGCTTACTACATTCATTGCTTTTTCTTTTTTTTTCTTTTTTTATAGAAGAAACACACAGGATCGGAAGCAAAAAAGTACGAAGTCAAAACTTATACTAACCCGCTGCATGAAGAAATCCACACACACTGCTGATATCCTTGTTCACATGCAGTATATGTGTAATAAAGACATGCCCAACAATAAAAAAAAAAATATATAATGCTGTTAACAGTTTTATGAAATCATGGGCTGGAGACAATAAATGCTTTGTTGATATGTTGGAGTGCAAACACTGGTGCTCACAATTCAAATATTTCATGCTGCAGTTATTTTGTTGTCTAGTCTTTCAATTACAGAGTTC
The DNA here is from genome assembly GCA_018389105.1 of Nautilus pompilius. Lineage (NCBI taxonomy): Eukaryota > Metazoa > Mollusca > Cephalopoda > Nautilida > Nautilidae > Nautilus > Nautilus pompilius. The sequence continues at coordinate 352,099 of JACATO010000350.1, read as the reverse complement.
TGAAATCTATGGTTTAATACAACCCCAGCAGCTGGCCAAAACAGCAGAAAACTCTGCCCCAAGGTAAGTCCCATTATTTTTTTCTCTTCTACTAACAGGTAATAATTGTCTGTCCAGGCAGGGTTAGATCTAGGGCCAAAGACATTTGATCAACCAGGATTTTAACCACACACGCACACTCTTCTTAAAATGTTGGTTAGTTTTGCTAAGTAAGATTTTTTTTATCATGGCTACAATTAGTCTGAACAGAAGGGAATATATATGATCTTCTCCCCCCCAACCAATAAGAACTAATAAGAATATTTGGCTAAGAGGTTATCTGAGAATAAATAAACTGACAATTCAATTAACCAAATAGAAAATATCATTTACTTTTAAAATGCAAAGATGCACAGATAACAATACACATGGAGATGCACATAAACCCCTAGAAACAAAGATGCCATGGCTAGCATGTAATTAGTAATAAACTAATGTATTCCAGGTGTTCCTTCATACTGTAAGGTATTTCTACAATTATACACAGGGTCACTTCAGTTGTTAGTGCATGCTTTTCTGAGTTTGTTTTTTTAGTTTTTCTATCAGAATATTTTTTAAAATTTTTTTATATTTGTAACTTTCTTTTTATAGGTGGGGAAGGAATAAGTCTGATGTATTAGTGCAGGTAATAAAGCAGCTATGCGCAGCTGTGATGAGTCAGCCGGCTAATGAATCCGAATTCTGCAGATCACCCCGGCTCTGCGGTGGCCCCCAACCATGACCAAGATTTGTGTGGGAAGTCAGCTTATCTTGCCAACAAACCTTACTGGGCTAGAACAGCTGCTGAAAGACAGGGTTTTCTAGCTTCTTACTAAAACCACAACACAGGTAAATACTTAAAACCCCACCACGCCACTGTCTTGTTTACAAGGTCATTGTAGCATAAAATACATCATGCAAATGGTCATTTTACTGGTAGTATGTGACATATGCTGCCTGGTCATTAGGTAAATAACAAGGTGCAGTAAAGCTCCAGCAAGAGCAGCAGGAAAATATTAATTTTTTTTCAAAAGTTATAGTAATTGTGAAAAAAAAAGAAAGAAAAAATATGGGCTAGTTAAATAGAAATGATTTTACACCATGCAGTAGCTTTATATACATTGTACTTCTGACATACAGGTGAATTTTTTTTTTTCCAAAGTTCACAATTTATTATTATTATTATTATTATTAATTTGATGTAGACTTTGGAAGCATTTATCATTATAATAATCTTGTAGCAATGTGAAAGAAATAAAAACCACCACCTTCTACGTTGTAAGGCTACAAGGTTGGAATGTTAGTACTCTGAGGGCTAAGTCAGTCCACCAACAACTCACATGTCTGTCATCTGATATCGGAAATATGTCTAACTCATTACACAATGCACTGGTACCCAAAATAAACTCTGATGCATACACACATAAATTTCTTGATCAGCTAAACATTTACAAAACACCAGCATACAGCATTCCAGTGACCATACCTGTGAACTCAACAACTAAATATCTTGTATTGCACACACAGTCAATTTATTAGTACATTAGTTAAACATTATTAAGTACAAAAAGTTATTGATGATGCATCATTTACAGAAAATAGAGGATTAGCTCATCAACACATTAGTTTAAATAAGAGATTTCCAAACTAAGTTTTTTAAAATAGTTAATTATACACATATATAATAAGTGTATGGCAGTTAGGAGAAATATACATCGCAAAATAGATCTTGTCTTAGTTTTCGTTTCCAGTGGGAGGCCATCCCATAACTTTGGCTACCAACCTGCATGCATAAAGATTTCATCTTTAATCTAGTTTCTTGATCGACTAAACAAAACACTATCACATAAAAACAACACAATTCTGATAAACAGCTTATCAGCCATTACTATTACAAAAAAAAAAGATTGTTCCTTTTCATTTTGTTTGTTGTTTTTTTAAATCACTCTTTTACGCTTGATTTGCATAATCTAAATCTTGTAAGGCACACGTGCAATAATTTAAAAAATAAATAGGTGTTTTAAGCACTAAATACAGGTTAAAACCTTAGACATTACAGGTGTTATTAAATTTACTTCAAGCCACAAGAAATGTTCATAAAAGCACAGCAGTTTTGATAGGATCCCATCATTTTCCTCAAGATGTGAATCATAAAATATTCTCCTTTTTTTGTCCTAATTAACTTTAAAACACCTTTCATTGTTCAAAAATTATTTTCTAACCTTTTCTTAGGCCAAGTAGCTTAGGAATATTATGCACACATCTTTTAAAGGTTCACTTTGCAGTCCATAAATACACGGTGACAATGGCAATGTATACCAGACTACATAGAATATTATACAAAAAATGTGCCGCTACCGCCAGATTTTATTTTTCCCCTCTCACCAAAAACTTGCTATGGCTTTGTCATATTAGTTTGAATAAATAATATAACCCCTAACTCCCTACCTTTAGAGGCAGGGATGTCAATCATGTTTAATTTAAAGGAAAAAAAAAAAATTTTATCCTGACTTTCTGTATTTTCATTTCTACAGCGTGTGCCCACACAACCTTATCTTAATGTACTAAAACTGATATCAATGATCCGGTATTAATTAGGTCTGCTAATCGTCATGGTAGCATTCATCAGATTAGAAAAGTACTCACAGAGAATGCGGTCAGAACGTCAGAACGCTTCAACATGGCTCCTGGTGCTGTTAACATTCCATCAGCAATCCATTCCAGTCTTTCATACATTAACCTTTCTTGTTTTCTAAAAAAAATTTTTAAAAAATGGAACATAATTCCTATAATTTTACTACATCATTTTTACAAAAGATTTCTTCTTCTTCTTCTCCAGCCTCAAAAGTGGATTAACCAGTTGTTGTCCCTTATATGTAAAAAAAAAAAATAGCAAATCTAGGGGAATAGATGCATGTTGAAAGCAAGCAAGGAGGATAAATGAGTAATTACCTAATTAAATTTAAATCTACAGGCGCTAACATGTTACAAATTGCTGCTGTTACTATCTATCAGCTATGACAGACAGAATCCTCGATGAGAGTCTTGGTTAATATAAACAAATTCTTCTGTAGCAGCACGGATTCTCAACATGCACTGCATTTGCTATACAAGCACTTGCACAACACAACATGATGAGACCCAGGGAACTATTTAAGATATCGAAAATGGTGATGACAGTAGCCATGCATTAAAAAAAAAAAAAGAGGCAGTATGCATGGATGTATGATGGCTAGGGAAGGAGAAAACGAGAAGGCTAAATACATGATAGGGTTACAAGAATGCTAAGTATTCCCAAATTATGGTTATTCATAAGATACAAACAATAATTCTAAGATTGACTTACAACATGAACAGAACATATGAATTTAATACTAGACCAAAGTTTCTTACAGCTTTCATTCTTTTGAACCAACTACTCTCTGGTGGTCTCCTCTATTTTGCTTTTTTCCCCTGGATTTAGACTGCATATTCCCATAGAGTTTGGGCTCAAACAGATTATGAATCGATCCCTTTTTATGTTTGAGAAACTGCTGTTTCACCTCTTACTTATAGTCGCAGATTTAGCATCTGAAATAAGAATCAACATGCAAATGTTGTCAAATCTCCCATTATCCTGGGGCCCATGAAAACAAATCAACAGCCACCATATTTCACAAGCATAATTAAAGAAAAATTCATCAGGTGTTGAGTTGATCTCGCTCTTAGGTCACATGTCAATGCACCATTCAGAATTGGAAAAAAAGTCATCAAATTTGGCAACCTGCAAAGGTGCAACGCTAACCTCACAGACTTATGTTGGATTGTATGCAGAAAGACATTTCCGAAGCAGGTATATGATTAGCATGTTAGTTGTTTATTTGTCTGTCATGCTTTAAAAATACATTCTCTATGAACTCTATCCACTTGGTCAGGAGTTTTGTAACATTCATTCCAAAAGACATTTCCAACCTGAACAGTTAATGCTGTCTCACATCTAGTTATTAAAACTTTTAAATTTTGGCAGAATTTTTAGCAAGATTATTTGGGTTCACAGCCATTTTGAGACACAGATTCCTCACCACAAGAATATTTAGAATTTACGATTTTGCCATTTGGTGGCAAAACAAAAACCTTAACTTCAGCAGCCATCTTTGAAAACTGGATAAAATCTATATACTTGACTGGAATCTGTATTTATTTCAGATGAAGTTCATGGACAAGAGCCAAATTGTGCAGCAAATACTCCATAAAATAAATGATACTGCTATCCTATTTGTCTGAAGCAACACCATAAACAATAATTAATTTTCTATAAAACTTCAAGAACATTGCACACATTTCCCCTGCACAATTTCCTTAAAAGTGGCATGGCATCTGAAGCCTGAAACAAGTTTTAATCCACTAATTATTAAAAACTACCCCGACAATGCAATGCTCAGCTAAAAAAAAAGCGTACAGATTCTAGTAGCTAAATTTGGCTAGCATCTGATTTCTAAAAAAGTCTTATCAGAAAGTGTCCAGAATCTGCAACATAAACTAAAAGTACAAAATTTAAGATGAAAATAACACTAAAAGTGGAATTCTCCCTCCCCGTTTAGTTCAGCTGCTTTTGTAACAATTGTTGTGAAAAAATGCTTTGTTAAAGTGAGTTCATATAATAAATGCTAATCTGCCAACTTATTGACAAGGCCTGCTTTTGAGAAGAACAGAAGTCCACAACAGCTTCATAAAATAATGGATATTTATAGGAATATCATTTTTGGTGAGAAGAGAAAAAATAACTTTAGAAATTCCCATTGTGGATCCAACATTCATTTTATCTGGCCATACATCCTACACTATTATTTCTGCATCTAATTTATATTCTTTTATTTCTCTTCATTCTATTTTCAATCACAGAGGTGAAACATTTTACATCACCAAGCTATATCATAAGACCGGCCATCTTGTTTACAGACAGTTTATGTATTTTGATCAGCAAAGGTTAAACTCATTTTGCTAGAGTTTTTTTTTTTTTTGAATGATTCTTAACGATCTCAGGGTAATTATTTCTACATCCTCGAAGAAGGCACGTCTCACAGAAAGACTGTGTGTTGTGCACTTACTGGTGATTTCAGAAGTATGTAGTCAAAAGTCAAAACTTTCCAAACCTTTTGGGATAAAACAGAAAGTGCATCCACTATATGCACTATTCATTGTTTCGGTGAGTTGGCTAGGAAATATATTTCCTACACCCCAGATGCAAAGAACCTTGATATGTAGGTATAAAACGTACCTCTGATACTTGAAAAGACCATTTCAGTCACCTGATAAACACAGCTACAAGCTATGAAAACAGATACAAGTCAAAGAAACCATAGTCAACAGGAAAAAAAAACATGTTACCAACAGGAAGCACACAGAAACTGCCAGGCTTGAAAAGTGAGTACCTAGTTGGGCAATGGGGAATTAGCAGAAGCCAGTGGAAAATCTCTAAAGCACTGGATAATTCAATGTAAACTTTCAACAGGATGATCATCCAGTTAACGAGAAGCTACAAGACACATGCTCTTGTTCATCCTGGAGCCAACAGAAAGGAAATGTCATGCTATAAAGAGGAATATGGAAACTAAACTGTAACAAATGGATAAAAGAAACTGGCAAAACATGCACTGGAAGTGCCAACAGATGAAATGATAGCTTTTTTTTTACTACAATAGATAATGTAGATCTGTCACTCTCTCCTACCTTTTAGATACTGTTTTTTTTTATTTTAATGAGCCTATATTTTCACACTTCTCAAATAGCGGACGTGTATGGGCATGGCACAATCCAAGAAATTTTCAGAAAACCATCTACAAGCTACATTAAAATATGATAGTCTGTCTGCCATACACAAGACAAAGGGCTTTACCTAAAAGTATTAACCCCACACATTTTGCCAATGGTCTGTCTGTAATGGTCAGCAAACTTTGGTGATTATTCACTTAGGTCCAGTATCTGTATAAAATGTGCAAAACAGTGAATTGAGTCTGGCACACAAAAATCTGAAAATTTTTAAATATGAAAAATATTGGAGAGGTCATTTTCTAGAATGGTCCTGCCTAAGCAGGAATTATCAATTCATTGGATTCTATATTAAAAACAATATGTAAAAGTAAATTACGATAAAATTTTTTTCTCACCAAAACATACATACAGTGGATCCAGGTGGGGGTGGACCCACTACATGCCCCCCCTTCTATTTTTCAGATGACAAATTTTTTTTCTTTATATAGCAGAAGACGCAAAAACTTAAAGTTGTATTTTCTTCATAAAACTGAGCTGCTGAAGAAACAACCAAGATTTACACTCCCAAATCTTGTGGTGACCTGAATGCCAGGGCGGAGTTCAGGCTCCATCATCATGAACTTACATCACTATGGTCAGTCACGAAATCTGTGCACATTGTCTTGGCGTGTGATCTGTTGTAATCCCAAAACAAGTGAACTTTGAAACATTATACCCATCAGTCAGGTGACTTACTATCAGGTCAGGGTTGATCGCAGTATATAATCAGCTTCTAACACACCTCACAATGATCATCATTAGATGAATCTACACTGACACTACAGTTTGCCGCGACTATGAAAAGATCACAGCCAACCTTGGTTGATCTTTTCACGCATAAGAAAGGTCGGTTTCTGAAAAATACTGTTTCTTGCATAAACAGTAACTTATTATTAACTTATTAACTGTACATGATCGTCTCTCGTGTCATGACCCAGTGAGGGACATTCATGGCTCAAGGATACGTTGGGGATTCCACACGTGTTTTCCTTAGATGATCATAATTTTGGGTGGAATTGTGACCTCAGGCACAGATCCAGGAATTTTTTGCAGGGGTTGGTCAGGATCTCCAGCATCCTCAGATCAACTAAATACCAATGTACAAAATAAATTATGAGCATAAAAAAGCTGACAAACAATGTGCGCCATTGTTTTTCAGCTGTTTCCACGTATCTGTCAGTGCATCTGTAATCTCGTGTGTGGACTTTATTCAGTTGTTCACAAAATTCTTCACAAACGTTTTTTTGGCAGGTCAAGCAGGGGCGAGTCACGACCCCAACCTTTGGATCCGCGCCTGGGCCTGCATAAAGAGAATCCCTGGCATTTTGAATCTCTGCTCAACTTCCTGGGACCAGCTCGGCCATTCACATCGCCGTGCTCTCCGCTGAAAGCGTCATTTTACTAATCTGTCTTGAGAACTGGTTTCTTCCTGATTTTGATCTTCTATTAGTCCCATTCAATAAAAGTGGTAATGTTTGGTAGCTCATATAAACTGTAGACTGCACGGCACCTGGTCTGAGTGATCAGAGTGATTCTAGATGAAGATTATCGTTCAATAATAACAGAGAAGCGATTCAATGCCTTGCTTCTACTTTTCGTCCACAGGGACATTCACCTGGACTATGACAGGATCATAGACATGTATGCACACAGGTACCCAAGGCGCATGCTTTTCAACAACCCACTGACGGAATAAATATTACAAAATCGGTGCGTTGATATATGACACTTGACAGTGTATAACATCAGCGACGATTCCTTGTCTGTCATTTCGCAAATATATTTTGGTTTTATCTGGGATCTGAACATGTTATTCAGTTTGATGAATTTGCTGAACTGGACTACATTTCCTTGAAATAAAAATATATTATGGATTTTATTACAAAATAAATATGCTACTGTTAGTTCAATATTCTTGTGAAGACTTGATACTACAAATGCTGGATGTTGTCTGAAATGAATTGCATGTTGTTTAGTAGTCCAGGGGTGGGAGAACATTGTCTATGGAGGCCAGATGAGCACCTGTTGAATCGCTGCTTGGCTGCATTGCTCATAAAACTGCAGAAACCCAGAGTCTTGTTTTGACTCCTGTACTTCTAAAATTTGGGCCAACTTCATAAGAATTTCCCATTTTATATGAAACCAGAAAATTACAAAAGTAGGCCTACAAATTTCTGAATGGATGGCGTCGATCTGACAATGCCTTGTGATGTAAATGAACAAGGTGTAAACATCCCTTTTTGTCCCCTTTTTCAAATGCTGCTGCAGACCATAGTTTGCTCACTTCCGGTCTAGTCATTTGGAATTTGGCGCTCGGTATGGACCATGCCATGCCCACCCCTTTCCGAAAATCCTGGATCCACCCCTGATATATACATATATATGACAGCAAAACAAAGTAAAAAATTATCTTAACTCCTGTTTTAGTAAATTGAGCCTAGCTTACTGTGCATACTTTACAATTTATTTTAGTGTTTGTAAGAGTCTCTGCATACATTTTTAAGTCGTCCAAACAAGATGGTAAATTAGAATTTTGTTGAACCAACCAACTGATCTCTGGATCACAGGAGTGAAGTTTTAACTCTTTCCCTCTGCAAACTGCCTGAAACTGCCACTGGCAAGCCGACCAAAACTAGTCAAGTATTGACAAGTCATTTAATGATCACTTCCATCTATGCTAGATGGAAGATGCTGGTCCACATTATCGTTTCTTCCATGTATATTTAGTGCAGTGTTTCCCACAAACGTGACTTTTTTATTGAAACATGTGCATTACCTGGTTGTTTTATCTACTTGCTATATGGTGTGTTCCTTCTGGTGATGAGGTGGTCTCAAATGTGCTCACTGTGGATCTCCCGCAATGGAAAGGCATCAAGGAATGTATCAGAAATGGAGTGCCATCTTTAAAATTGTCTGATCTTTTGTGCATATGACCAAGAAAGGGCTAAGGTTTGCATTATGAACATGCAATTAGTTATTTTAAAATAAATGGCACTAGAACTTGTGTTGAACTGGCTGTATATTTATGCAAAACACATGGCACTGAAGCCATATGAATGTCATTACAAATAGTTGCATTAATGAAGAGAAAGGTTTATTATATGCACAGGCCCTAAGGCTACACCTATTATGAATAATATAGATATGAAGGGTAGTAGAGTGCAAATGCACCAAGGTGGCATACAAAGGGATAAATGTACACAACAGTTATTTAGTATTTCCTAAATTGCATTTTTTTTTTCCTTGATGATCAGCCATTCATAATTTTAAAATATTTTTCCAGTTCTGGTTTCTTTTTATTTTAATTTGTTGTTTTCACCAATATTTACATCACCCTATCAATTTTATATATACTATGTTCATCAACTTCTTTCTACCAAAAATAAATTCCAATTCAAATTCTCACCACCAGGTATATATAGTCACCAAATCATCTTGCTTCAACTTTCACAAAGGCAAGAGAAAAATGTCACAATAATACCTGATAATCAAGTTGGTATATACTTAACCATGAAACAAAAATCAATCAGTATTCATTCCTCTAACCCTAAATGATGCCACTTGGTATCTTGTTACCTTATATGGGGGACTACAACTAAATGTCAAAAGCTATCTTTTTGTAGTTTGGTTTTACAAATATACTCTCTTCCTATCTCTCATGATTTATTTTGTTTTTTTTAATTACCATCATGCTTAGATTTATTATAAAACATATTCTCTTGCAGATGGAAAGATAAACTTTCAGCTCTGCATCATCACCATAACAACATTCCTGGGTAAACACTTTCTTCATCCAATAATAATTAAACTAGATAACAGCAACTATGATTTTGTGTGAACATGCCTTTATAGGCATGCAACCAGTCTGTTGTGCTTGAGTCTCCGAGTCGATGAAAGTAAATATAGAAATATTTTGTTATTTGACAAATTGACACCATTCAAATAATTAGGAAACCAAAAAATGGTTGGCTACACACCCACAAACACACCTATTTGTTAATTATTGAAAAAATTGAAATGTTAGTAAAAAGTACCTTTGTTTCCAGTAAAGGTATCTGAGCAAACTCAACATGCACTACAACTTTGATCAATTTGCCATAAATGATTTATTGCATTTACTTATTTATATAAAAATGCACAGACTTTTCTTTCCGACACTGCTTGTTTCAACTTTTAGCTGCTTCCAATGCTGCTTAAGCATCATTCATTTAAAAGATACTGCTTGAAATTGTGTTCATTTTCTCTTTTTTTTTACTTGAACAAGCTATCCATCTTCTCCCAGTTGTTCCATCATATAAGGATTGAATTTACTGGAAATGCTTTTTGTCAAGGTAAATACATTACTGTAGAAATGAAATTAAAAAGCCAACCTCCTGTGAATATTAAAAACTGGATTTAGACAACTGAAAACAGATTTTCTGCCGGAAAACCATGCAAAAAAAAGATTTTTGATTTTATGCGTCCAAATGTTGAGCTGTAATCCAATTTATATTTTCATAATAAAATGAACAAATCGTAAATGTAGGCGCATGTAAACCTATTTCCTTAGTGGATTGAAAGCATCTCAACAACCAAACAAACAAAAAAAAAAACAACTAATAATGAAACATGTTGCAGGGCTAAATATAAATTACAAAGCAGAATCGTCTCCCCCTGCTCAAAGTATAAACGATGATGATTTAACATCATTAGCTGGTCATCATCACTACACTTACTCTACCATCTGTCTGAATTACCACTACCATTCAATCTTTCCATTTTAAACAAATGTAAACCTTTTTCTACTGAAGTTACTCATAATATGCATTATAGTTTTCTAAAATGTCCATAGAAAATTCTAGTTACAGAAAAGCCTGCTCCATTTAAATTGTCATCCACATAAGTCATTAAAAAAAAACCCAACAAAACACTAAAAACTTACTAAACTTAGATTGTGTACAAAACCAATAATATTTCAGCTCTCGTTATATAACAGTGATACCTGTGCTGTAATGCAATGTTATTAGGACTTGCACCATTGTGGGTACAATGGAATATCTGCTGTAGGAGAGACTGCCTCTTTAAGCATTTCACATGAGTTCAGGTAACACTTGACTGGTTGGAAAAACAAAAAACAAAACAAAAAATATTTTATAGCAGGACAAGGACAATTTAGCACAAGAAATAACAAAGCATTTACACGAAGACCAGCCAGAACATTTTCAGGTCAAAATAGCAAAAACTCTGTTGAGCACAACCAGTCATTCTAACCAGTTCCTGTTAGTGGTTCAATCCCTGCCCAAACAGTGAGGTGATGATTACAATTTATTCAGTTGCAGCAATCTACTGAATCTAAGGTTCATTCATCATAGAGTAAAATGAAATATTAAAAGTAGATGCAACATGGATAAAATAATTTTTAAATGCACGAGACATTTTATGACCAAGAAAAAATATAGCCATGTCCTGTTAATTATAGTGATTTAGCAAGAAGGGCCCCTTTTACAAATATACCTCTTAGCTGCAACAGCTAAAAGGCTGTAAGACATTAACGAAGACACAGACTGAGTTGATGGATAATATTAGTTGTTAGTGGGACACCTGTTGAACTTCCATCAAGCCTGGTCTAGCAGTAGTCACAGCAGATTGTCCAGAAAATAAGGATAAAGTATCATCAATGGTATGCTAATCTTCTCTCAACCTCTCACCATCTCCTGCCAGTATTGAAACACTTACATATTCCAAGCTTAGTTCCAGGAGTTGGTGATAGAAAATTGACCTACCAATTTATCAGGTACCCATTATTACACAACACCAGATGTTGTGCCATGAAGGGGAAAAATGGATTGTAGGTAGCATAATCATTTGAAATATTAAAATTATATTTCACTATAGAGATATTCATCCTAAACTTCAACAACTGGCAGAGTATAAAGTGTGAAAAGTCATTTCCAAAACTCCATCGTCTAAAGTCAAAGTTTCCAAGTGGAAAATTTCAAATCTGAACAAGTCCTATTTTAAAGGGCATGGAAGATATTTTGCTTTTCTCCAAAATGTCATCATCTGGCTGCTTGTTTTTCGTTAATTTGTATCCATCTCACAGTAACATGCATACCACTTTCTACTTATGCTGTTGCCACTCTCATATTCCATCATCCAAATAAATGCAAATATATTTTAAGTGTGTTCATCAAAAGCACTGTAATGAACAATGAAAACCAGCCCAATCAAAGAAATATCACAAACAGATCCTCTAATTGCTTAGCTTCAGCAATCTGATTAAAAAAAATGGGATATTCCTATGTGATATGACTTAGGTGCAGATACTCAGTAATATGTCTATAATCATCTTACAATAGAGGAATTAAGAAAAATATCTTGTTACTACATCATTCAGTGCCGAGGGTCTTGACATAACTGGCATTATGGTAGTCACAATTAGCATATTCTTCAGCACAGAAGTTGATGCTTTTTTCTCTTAAAAAGTCTGGGTTTCAATTTATACTTGAAATTGACTTATCTATAGATAAATTGAAATTGCTTTAACAAAAGAATTTTTAAATTGAAAAGATGTTCTTTTCTGAAACTGTAAAATTGTTCATTTTACAGACCACAAAAACCACGTCCAGAATGTTTGCCAATTGGATGACCTCTGTATGATTAATGCAAAATTATCCGATCAATAACAAGCACACACTCACCAATTACATCCTAATTACATGTATAAATACCCACAACATATTCTCAGCCTTATCTCAAAATGCCTCCCGTAAAGTCACACAAGTTGTAACATGGCAAGCCAGAAGTTGTTTGCTGAAGATGATGGTAATGCACAAGAAATACAGTGCCAGTGAGAAATGTGTTAAGAAATGGCACAAAGTGAAGGATACATTACAGAATATAAGGAAAACCAAGAAGGAAAATCGTAGAGGCTACAAAGTTAGGTGGACTAAGGATAAGTTTGAGCAGTGTGTGTTAACCCAATGGGCCACATATCTGGTAGCAACATTTATGTTTATGAGGAATTCAGCTAATTAATGTCAACATCAATCTATATTTACAGATACAAGCAGAAAATTACTAGTAATTTGTTACATAAAAAACTAGACAGTTGGGAATATTCTACTAACATGATGAGTGGTGAGAAATGAATCAAACTGTCTAGTTTCAATAAAATATATCAATAAATCTCTGAATAGTGTAAGTGATATAACAAGAGCTATATTATGACATTCTTCAACACAGTTGAATACAAAGTATGTTTATATATTTTAATAATGATTCCTCCTCTTATGGTTCCAGTAACAGGTAATAATCAACTATATATGAAGCATCTTAACCATAAATAATCTGTTCACCTGTTGTTGTTATAATAATATTTTTTTTCAGAAAAGAAAGAAATAGTAAGCAATAAAGTGAAATTCTTCATATTAATGCTTGGTCAAACTGCTTTTTTTCAGTTTATAAAACCTCTACTATGTTTGGCATTTAAGGTGTCCTCTAATTTCATCATATTGGCAAAACATGAATGGTTTGTTCTCAGCTGATAATCCAGATGTACCCATGAGTGATCAGCTTTGTAGCACCCAGGGTAAAAAGCTGAATATCTTTATTTTCTTCTAAACTGTGGTATTATAAAAGATATGGCACATAGCATCATTATCTTGAAGAATATAGATATTCAATCTCAGAATGTCTTGTTAGTACATTAAGACATGCAGTGTTGAAATGGCACTATATCATGTAGATGTGTTTTTCAACCATGCCAGATTGCAACCTATACCATGACACTTAAACCTACATATATGGCCGCTGGCTAAAGTTACTGGGGGCTGAATGTCTTCATCAGATCTCCAAACCCAGATGTGACCTCCATGTGCAAATTACTCAAACATACACTAACCAGAAAAGCATACAAACTTCCAATGTCCAAGATCACACTATCAGTACCAAAGTTAGTGAAGATGCTGCTGAACCATTCTTTGAATCATTTACATTGTGTGTGATGTCAGCAAGACAATCTTGATGGTGAGTGGATTATTACTACTCACTTAAATCATTCCATAATTGCAGAACATTAGTTGACCCATCTATCTGGTTCATCCCAGACAAACTCAATATGGCTGACATCTAGAGATTGGGGTAACAAATTTATAATTTTCAGGATTTCATCTGCTTGTTTGCTAAATACTGCTTATTATGTATGCAGTGTGCCTTGAGTCAACACTTTATTATAGGATAATGCCAGAACCTATTAATCAATGCCCAGAGAATATAGCACAATGCCACAAAATAGCATGGTGCTTTTTGATATAAGAATCCCATAAATTTCTATTAACTCTGCAAATTAAAAACAACCAAACATTCCAACACTGTCACAATCCCTACCCCATGCTTACATATATGCATCCAAACCTTCACTAATTTTTTCTCCAGATATTCTTTAGATATCATCTTCTCTTCCATCCAAGGATTTCAGACTGTTTCTCAACAGACCATAGCACCTTCTACCACTGTTAAATTGCTTAATCTTGATGCTCCCTTGCCCAATCAAACTGTTTTACTGTTTTCACTTCCCTGCCTGTAAAATGTTTATCCATCCAATTAAGCCAAATCAAACACCTTTTCATCATAGTCTTACTCCATCGAGACTGAAACTTCTACTTGATGAGCTACTCCATATTCAAAATCACCAGCAGGTTTAAGCAGGATAATAGCAATCCATGTCTGCTTATAGAACTTCTTTTCCTGGAATGATTTTACCCAGTGAGAAACAAGGGTTTGTTCTGCTATTTTCCAATGATTTTACGACTGAAAACTTTTACTTTTCAAATGCTAGGATGTGGAAAATAAATAAAATCACCATCAAGCAAAAAAGGGGAAGATTTATTATGTGTGATATTCCATCACATATGACACCACACACATATCTTAAGTAGAAGGTAAAAGTAATACAATACCTATGTTCAGTACTTTCTGGTAGTTCAGCATCTCACAGAAAGATTTGAATTTAGGCCCTCAATCTTAGCAGTCCAATAATCTACCACCAGACCACCACACTACTGCCCCTTTTATTCTTTAGCTATTAGAAATTTGTGGTAGAATCAAACCAGAAAATCCTTGCTGATTTTTACACGATGGATTCAGTCTAATACAACAGAAACATGAAAAATAGGTGTTGGCCTGCTAAGAATGAAGACATTACTAAAGCTTTTCCTATTATTTTTATAATTAGATTTCCAATTCTATATTTTGAAAACCATTTCCTAAATAGACAGAATGCTCCTTAATAGATTTAAAGCTTCCTTTTTATAACAAGCTATCCACTGGCTCTGTAATCTAACTGGCACCCAAAGGGAACCTAGTTTTGAGATCAGTAAGACACAGATACTTTTAACAATAAGACAAAATAACATTTTTGAGGATATCTAATCCTCTCCACTAGTAAGAGAATGGTCCTTTAAGATGTGTTTCAGGGCACACTGGATTAAAGGGCTATGTAAACACATCAGTTGGAAGCCTGATAACCACTAACAGATCATGGTTCAATGTAGACTAGAATCAACTACTGCAAGACATTAACCCTCTCAGTGGGGTTAGTTGCCAAATTCGAGTTAATCCTCTTATGAGATGAGGTAGGTTAATCATCTCCAACATAGAAGAACTATTAATAATATTACAGAAAAGAACAAAATTTGCCTTAAAATATTTTTAAAATTAATTTTACTACAAACTAAAGAAAATAGATTAGTATTATTTTACCTTAACAATTTCTCTTTAAGTGTTTTTTTCACACTTGTTTTTGCTAAGAAAATTATATTAAATATTCCTATGCAAGTACAATTCCCCAGTTTAAGAGAAGCATTACCAAATTTCTGTATCTAACTACTAAAAAAAGTATTATCATAAAGTACAAATTGATAAGCATAGCATCAGTAATCTACAATACAAATTTCACTTAATGTCCCAGAAGTTTGTTTGTGGTATTTTTTATCATCATTGACTATAAATTCCCTTTGTACATATGGTTTGCTTACGTCATTCACAAAATTTCAAAATACTATAGCATTCTCTGCCACTTTTTTGGCAAAACTTGTAGTAGTTTAGCAATATTCTAAATGGGAGGATTCCTCTTCGTTACACTATGGCGATTTCTTATTCCAGAGATGCTGTCAAGATCAAATCCAAGCTCTTAGCATTCAAAGGAAGGGACTCAATTACACTGCCCTGGAGACAAGTGTGACAAAGATATCTTCATTGTCAACTTGTCCACATTTTTTTTTGCTAAAAAAGAAATCTCATTCAACTATGGACAAAGTGCAAGAAAAACAGACTTCATGAGACCAATTATTTTCTTTCATGTCCTCAAAACCTACTAGAAACATCAACTGGTCCGATTAAGTCTAGCTTGCCAACATCAACCTATTATCTTTGGATATTTTACTGAGAAACATTCACTCAGTATTCTGGAAACAGTAAAAGAACTGGTGAATTTTGTGAATAACTGCCTTTTCTTCTCTAGAAGTCATTTTACGAGAACATCAATCAGGCTATGCGATCAACAATGCTGCAAGTATAGTGTTTGGGATCAACACAGTACATACATGCCAAGTTACTCTTCTCTGTCTTTGCACAAAAACCCAGTAAAATGTGGCAAACAAATGAGGCATAAGTAAAACCAAAAGAAAACAGTCCCAATTCCAGTAAACTGCAGAATGGCTTCATTACCGAAATATTTCCCTTTTGGCTAATAAGGTAAATCTTACGGTGCTTAACTTATTCCGAAATATAAATATACACATCTTAAACGCCATGCAATGAAACTAAAATGGATATATATCCCATGTAAGCATTTTTTTTTGCAAGGAAATTTAAGTTTTAAATTATTATATATGTATTTTAATAATAAGTTTATGATAATGATAAAACTGAATAACTGACAACTCCAGAATTTAGTTCAAACATGCAAACACCCAAAACTCTGTCAAAGCACTAAGGAAAAAATAATTAAAAACTTTATCTATTTTTTTTTCCATTTATGCATCAATTTATCATCTAAAGCATTAATAAACCAGGTGCAGAAAAAGGTTAGTACTTAATTTTTACCATTGCTAATCAGCTAGAAGCAAAGAATGATTAGTGTTTCATGTATGTGCTGTATTTTGAAAAGTTACAAGATCAGGCATTAATCATTTTAAAAAAAGATTTTCTCATCTTGATTTTAATAAAAAGAAAAAAATTATAAGAGAACTGTTTTATATGTCCTAACTCATAAATATCAATTAAAATTAATTAACAATATTAATTAATTACTTTTGACTAAATTTGCCAACAAAAACAGTAATAAACCTGTGTGTAAGCCTTGGTTATTTTGATGACTGTCTGAAAGACATGAGACAAAATTTCATTTACTTACAATCAGAAGCAGACAACAAAGTCCCAAAATAAACTTAAAAAAAGAAAAGGCTGACTGATTTGTTAATGCTGATGATACCCTCTAATAGCAGCTGCTGTCAAGTTGTGAATTGCTTGGGTGCTGTCAAGATTTTAGCTATTATTAGCACCTTTCTTCTCAGTCTCTGCTATTGTTTGCTCAGGCAAATATCTGTAAGTAAGGCCTTTATGAGCCCTTAGCCAGTTCCTTATCATTAGCCTGGGAATTCTGTCTCTCATTCATTTGTGTATCACTTAAGAAGTAAAATCTGCCATCAGTTTCCTGTTGCCAGGACAGTAACAAAGCCATCAGTTCCAAATTCTTCTAGTATTACCAGGCTGTATTGCAAAAAGTAATTATGCTAAAGCACTAGCAAATGATTCAGTGCGAATTCCATGGCATTAAAATGGTTATTTTCACAGAACAAAATAGATTCACAAATAGAAGTTATGGGCTTCTGGCTGAAACTATCATGCTTTCTCCTCCTACCTTCAGCATTTCAATAATAAAAATTGGATAACTCATTTATAAATTCCTACCTTCATGATCAAACATTACCAAAGCAATCCCAATGTTGTTTGCTAGAACATAGTTATATGTATGTACTCTCTCAAAATGTTTTTTCTTTTCAGAATTCCAAGCATGCATTTAGAATGTGCACGCACACGCACACGCACACACACACAGAGACACAAAATAATAAATTTTAAGAAAAAAATTTTTCTATTGACCAAACTCATTTAAAGATCACATTAAATAGTCAGAGCGTTTTTGAACAACTTGTGGAATTGAGGAAAAGATTAAATTTTAAAATACATCCATTACTGTATTAAGCATCTGTATCTGTAATTATTTCTAAATTGCCACATTTATTTGTTTCTGAGATGCATATTTTTATAAAAATGTAATTAGGCTAAATTTAGGATGCATTTTACATTTGTCACCAACACAAAACAAAGCACACACAGGCATGGTACTTCATAACCTATAAGAGAATAATTCATCTTCTCTCACAATGGTTATTGATAAATGCTAGTTTATCATTCCTGACTGTGAATGTAGCAGTTTGCTTTTAAGGTTACTTATCAGAATAGCTATATCATTCTACAGCACAACAACTTTACAATTTATTTACTGAAGAAAAAAGCAATAGCAATGTGGCTTACAATTAAACAAATATTTAAAAGTGGTACAAACAGAAGAGCTAATGCAGTGTTCTTCTACACACAGTTCTTAGTGGGCCAAGGAGAAGACACCCTAAGTTGCGAGTACTTTGTGTATTCATGATCTATCTATACATGGTTAAGACAACATTATCAAAATGTTTATTGTCAAAGATCATAAAATAATGAGCAATTCAGCAATTCACAAAGTAAATTGTGTGCATTATGTGGGTAGCTACAAAAGTTTTAAAACAAAATATCAAAGAACACCTGGTCAGCATTTGCTGACAAATTCTGAGGAGAAATTGGCCCAGTCTCAGCAATGCGCCATTTCATTAAGAGGTGCCAAAAACTATACAGTGGATAACAGACACCAAACCTCATTGCTCTTCGGTGTGTTCTTACATGACAATTACCAAGAAAGGATATTGTACGCTCCAATTTGAATGTGGTTACAAAAAGCAAGCGTAACTATAATCTTATGTTGTACTGCTGATGGTTTTACATTATCACCATCCAATGTTTTAAAATAAAAACTATACCAGTGAAAACTGTGTGGTTGGCATTACTGCAAAAGCAAATAAAAAAGATTGGACTGGCTGCAGAAAATGTGGCTTGATCAGCTCAGAGCTTTTCTGAACTGAAGTTCAAAGCAGGTGCTTGAAAAGAAGTGTCTTCAAGAATATAAGGCTGGTCTCGTTGTTATTACAGATAGGATTATTTTATAACAACCCTTAAATCAAGCATTTCCAAGCCGGTGAATGAAGAGGAAGAGACAAAATCACACCAATAATAGCAAAAATTAAGCACATCTTGCTAAGAAAGATTGAAAAATGTTTCAAGGATGATTGGAAAGATATTACATTTGGTGGTGAAAGCATTTGAAAAGTGCTACATATTATTCCTAGAGATAGACAACAGCTTTGTTATAACAGTTAGACAGCAATAAGGAAGCATAAGGCAATATTACTGTTAAGACATAATCTCACCTGTTTTTGTTTAGTCAGTCAGTATCAAATAAAATCTTAAAATAAAAAAAGTGTACTTGCAACTAAAAGTATAAAAACACTAATTTTAAATTTGAAAAGTCAAAAGATCACTCCCTTCCTCTTAATGCAGATGAAGAAAATATAATTAAATTAATTCGTTAACTAAATAAGTATTCATCAAGCAAGATTACCTAAATTAATTCACAAATTTGCAGAAAAAAACACGTTAAGACCATATTGTAAACTTGTGTGTAATTAATTTTAATTTATGATGTTATCATAAGCTTAAGCAGCAAAGTTGTTTTTGGCATGACTTAATTATAAAACATCAGAGATTCCTCTTTGAAAAACCATGGAATATAGGTTAAAAATGATCAACCTTAATTTAAAATTAATTAAAACAAAAAATATAAATATGAACATGTAAAAATAAAAATGATTATAATTTAATTAATCCTCTTTTATATGCTGAATTTTAAAAAGTTCTTTAAAATATAAAATAATAATATTAATACTAATAACAAAAATTAATTTTTATGAGCAAAAATATATGAAGTATGCAACCATTATTTTCTTAATTACCAATAGTAAATTACTATATTAAAAAGTGTACTGTATTAATTAATTAGTGCTATATCTGAAGCTATATTCTAAACATGTAACAGGATGGACAAAGATCTCATAAAAGTAATCTGCCCCAAGTGATGAGCTACAAATATCACATTATCTTTCCATTGTCATTTCTACAGTCAATCTAAAAATATGAAGTATTAGCCTTGTTTAGATTTAGAGTTTGTTAGGCATAAAGGATTATCAACTCTTATACTAGGAATATTCAAATGAACCTTGGCTGAAATAGATCACCATAATGGTATCTGGCTTGCTTCATTTGACCGTCCTTAGCAGTTTACATCAAATTTGAAACTAAAAAATGAAAGCAGCTTTCTAGTAGTTAGTACTACAAGAAAATTATGGAAACCTGGCAATTCTTACTAAATACAATCAACAATAAATTATATAACCCAAAGATGTCATTTGAAAATATTAAAATTATCATCATGTAATTATTAGATGAGGCCCACTGCACCACATTTTTATTTATTCCACAGTAGTTTAACTTAATTTCATTTTAATTCAAATTTTTGGCATTCTCTTTCTGGTTTCAAACTGAAATAAATCCCCTCTTTTCTTTGTTCTGACATAACTAACAGTTTAAAAGCAGAGCTAAAAAAACTTCACATTTGACTGACATTTCAATATTCCTGCACAAAACACAAAAACAAATAGCAGTACTGTTTGCACCCTTGCATTTCCTGTAACAATGATTATTTTTGCTACTAAATAGTTGTTCTCACACTACATGCACAAAATTAGTATTTCCTTATGAAAAGGATTAAGTCAAAACGTGCAACTCATTTTTGTGGAATTTCCTGGACTACAGGCAAAAGATAACATTTTCATTACTTTAGTGTTTTTAAACCAAGTGTAGCAGCCCTGGGAGGCCTTTACTGTTGCCCACCATACATGTCTGAAAGTGTCGCAAGTTTAAATTTACAAAAATTCCTTTGAAGTACCAAAGACGTTACAACAAAACCAGTGCAGCATCTTTAGAATACAACTAGTCAAGTAAAAAAAAAAAAAACATCAACATTATCAGCAGGTACACAACATTATTTTTGGTAAGTTATTATATAGAATATCTACATTCTATCCATCAACTGCATCAATATAGCACTTAATTGAAATATTTAAAAATGCCAAATATTTTAGATCAACAGAAAATCAACAACCACTCTTAAAACAAATAAAAAGTTTGTGTAATGCAAACCATGCCCTTTTACTGTTTCAAACAAACAAGGCAATACCAATTCAGTCCACCTCATACTTTCATACTTTTCAAGTAATCCATAGCAGATAGCTTCAACATCACCATCCTAAGAGCTGAGCAAAGTCTCTCTCAGTTCCTTCTTGTCCAGCATCTGAAAGGTGCCAAGTACACAGAAACCAATACCACAAACTTTCAAGACTTGCTCGTCCACTACATCTGTCTATTGGATCTTTAGCTCCAAGATGAACTATCTATAGCAGCATACAAATTTAAAAGTAACATTTTATTCTTTTGAAATCTATCAGACACACAATAAGATTTAATGTTACAATGGTGAAGACTTGCATCAACAAATCGATCAAAAGTGCATCCCCTACCCTCTCTCTTGAGCCTTAACACCTACAGAATGATTCGGTGGATACCAATACCAACACAACATGTATATAATCCAAGTTATGATTTCTAAATCATATTCTCAAATTAAATGGTGCACCAAAGCCATCACTTTGTTAAACCTTTAGGATGTCAGAAATCCATTGCTAGATTAAATGAGTCTGATCAAACCCATTATTCAAATCATAATGGTAACTCATTTTCTTTCTTAATAACTGCATTCAGCAAGTATTGCAGACTTTAGATTAAGTGGGATTGTGATTAAGTGAAATAATGGCAAAAGGTTATAACTGGATAATCAACTGTTATGATAAATTAATAAACCCATGGCTATGGCATCCACCATCACCCATTAACAAAGTAGATCAGTCAATCTCTAGATTTATTACTCTCCATGGTTTTTGTCAATCAGTAAATCGAGATATTCTCCAACACAACAGGACTTTTAATTAAACAGTAGTAATTTTTAAGTTAAAATGTAGGAAAAGAGATAAAGGGACCTCAAAAATCTGTTGTTGAGTGTTGACACAACCATTAGGCAGCATGTTTGTTTCAGGTTAATAGGTTGCTGGAGTTAGTCCTAAAAATGATGAGCTTAGTGCTGGTGTTTGTTTGATATTTCAGATTGTCTGTAATCCATATTGGAGCAAAAATGTCACTATGATTCTAATAAAGAATGACAAATGCAAGAAGAAAAAAAAACAAAACCCATAACTGGGGGAGAAAGAAAGGTAGCAATATTTGGATTTCACTGTTCATTCTCACAATGAATATTCAAATAAATAGCATAGAGACATTCAAGCATTTTAATTGCATACTTGCTCCCATTAACGGATAAACTTTTAAAATCCAACTTGCTTATTTCCCTTGATGCAATTCTATCTGCAGCAGGCTATTCACTGCCAGCCAGCCAAACAAGGTTACTGTTTTATTAGAAGATAATCATTGGCATATTAGAGATAATCCTATGACAACTCAATCACTCTTTTTTTTTCTTTTTCTTTTAGTTCAGCAAGCCAGTGTTGACCATGGTCTTGTACACCCCGCCCTTTAAAAATGAATGCAGGTCAGTTAACCCCACCCTGACATTGTTTTTTTTCCACCAAATGTTTTCCATCAGCTAGAAAAATGCAAAATAGCCAGGTGTTACATTTTGAATAAATATGAAAAAATGACTTCTGTGGTGATTTTCTGCAAGGAATTAGTTAAATCTCTTACATTATTTACAGCAAGCTATTTGATATTGAATATTGGCTTGAGAGAGGAATATAGAGGGTTCAATTGACTTCCAGTTACCAATTCTAATAAAAACCTATTTTAGGTCAATCAAAAACCTACAATGTTTCAGTTTTTTATGCTGTTTTCATTTATAGAATTATTATAGTCTAAATTTAAATTATGCATTTGTTTTTAATAAATACATGTAAAATAATCAAGTTTTCTTTTCTTTTAGCAATTGAAAATCTTCTTAGCTTTCTCTTACTGAACATGTTTAACATGAACTTCTCAAAATGAAGTTAGAGTTCAAATCCAAAGGGTATAAAGCACTTACTGATGGATGCTTGCTTGCCCTTCATTTATAAAAATTACACTTGACATGATACTAATATATTAGGGGAACATTTTTCTATTTTAGTTAATGTTTTTATCCAATGATAATTTCGAACCTTCCCACAATGCAAGAGTCATTGTTAGGTTCTAATCATGGACAACAGCTCTGACAGTTCAATTACCTAACCAATATGGCAGATGAAAACATTCAAAAAGAAAAAAATACATAACTTCACCAGAAAGGAATTTCACTCATAGAACTTTTTTTTTTTTTTTTAGATTCAAAGAAATTTTATTTAAATTTCGATTAGTAACAAGATAATTTTTTTAAAATGAAAACTTATGGTCTTAAAGAATTTTAGCCAAAATTAGTTTACATTGAGACTGCGAGCCGGCTACCCAACCCTACTCTCTCTCTCTCTGGAGGGAGGGGGAGGTAGGATTTTCCCAATGCTCATAGACCTTTTTTTTGTTTTTTATCAGGTAAAAATTTTATTTAAAATTTGTACTGATGTTTTTAAAAGTGATTAAACTCTGAATAATAGCTTACCTCTGCTTTATTTATGTTTAAATTCCTTTTGTCTTTGGTTTTGATGATTCCTTATTTGATTCCTTTCTTATCTCAATCCTAAAAAAAAAAAACAGGAATTTCAGTAACAATTTAATTTTAGGCAGGCCTCAGGGTTTCAAGAATACATAAAAAATACTTCTTCAAAATGAATCTGAAGATGTAGATATTTCACTTTCCATCATACTACTTTTCACAGTGAATATTTTATTGTTGTTTAAGAGTCTCTCTCACCACTGTCCTTCAGAGTAAACTTGATAATCCAAACCCATCTACTTTCTTTATGTTCACCTTTCATTTTAATCTCATTTTCATCACCATACAAAACTGCATTCATTAGTTTAGTGTAAAGATAGAAAGAAAAAAAATGAGAGCTTTTTTCTAAACTGAAAAATAAAAAAAAATTTCAACTTTGTTGTCAGTGGATTTTAAATCCCTAATATACCTCTTTATTACCTTAGCCAAAAGTACATATGAAAACAAAAGAATTAGCCTTGGATTTACTTTTGAAGATTATCTAGATGTGGAAGTCAGAAAATAAATTGCAATGATAACTGAGTATCATTTTGTTGTGAAAAAAATTTTCTAAATTATTGGCAGAATCCAGATTGATTGTGCACACACAGCCCTTTAATCTATCACAATGCATTTAATAAAATCGATTACAGCAAGCATCAATAAATATATCCTTGTCCAGAAGCAAACCTGAACAAGAATCACATGCAAGTGATGGATTATATGAAACCGCATGATGTTGGTTTTCATATTAAGTCTATCTTACCTGTGCTGGAAAATCAATGGAAATGGGTTCATTATGTTAAAGATAAAAATATAGTTCAGTATTTCAAACATCAAGCAACAGAATCCAATGATGCTCCACTTCAAATAAATGTCTATAATATTTAAAATTTGGAAACTGGAGAAAAAAAAAAAAAAAAAGAGTCAGAGAGCATCAATGTGGCACAAAGTTAATTAGTCAAAAAAAAAAAGGTATCTTAAATTTATAATGTCAAAAGAAAAAATTCATTTTTGAAAATTCAAGCAGTTTAGTAGTACAAGATACATGAGGAAAATATGCTTAACAACCTTTATGCTGATAGCACTGGAATAACAATTTGAGGTAATGTGAAAAAATGGCAAAGATTGATTAACAGGATCAATCTAATCCTGACTTGACCTGCTTGGAATCTAAAATCACACACACACAAACACATTTAGACTAAACAGGCAGGCAGGCACAACATTTTGTATGTAGTAACAATACTTAATAAACAAATTAAGTGCTTTTAAATATTTAGTTCAGGATTTTTTTTCCAACTGATATAATATATAATTGCAAATACTTTCTTAAAATAAAATGCTCAGAATCTTTTCTCAAGCAGAAACTTGGGAATGCCATACCTGATAACCCAGTAATCAATGATGGGAAGGAAAAAAATCAATCGATACAGATACAAACCTGCCATCAATCAATACAGACACAAACCTAGTAACTACTAGCAATCTGGTAATGTTTTTTTTTAATTAAGAAAAGTTATTTGTTTAAGATATCATATTGGTTCTAATTACCACCTGAGTGTTTACTGGAACTCATCAAAATTCAATAATTGGCGGTGAGGGATTAGTGAGTCAAAATCTCCTGAAAACTGAAAATAACAGCAATAGTCACTGCTATTGGGAACTAAGCTACACATAGATACCTACCAGATAACAGAACAAACCAACACTGAGCATACATGACAGATAGACCATAGATCTGTATAATGAAAAAAATATTTAAAAAAATATTAAAGCAATTTTACTCATAGCTACTTTGTCAATGGCACAAAGGAATAAGGAAAATCACACAACACATGATATGAAACGTGAAAACTATCCATGAAAATACTGTTTCTCTGGGAAAAGAGAAAGAATAATAAAAATTAATAAAATGAAAAAAAGGAAGAAACTGACTGCTTTACAGTTTTATATCACTGGATCTAGCTTAACTGAGTCACTTTTCAATATCAGTGTAGACTTTGTTGTGGCACCGTTCTCTAGCTCTTCAACCTTGACATTGTATTTAGATGCTTGTTACACTGTACCCGACACTTCACTAGTCTGAAACATGAATCCTTGAAGTTTCAATGTCTTGGTGCTGCCATCCAGTTTTTTTTTTTTCATACCCAATTACTTTAACTAAGAACAATTTTCTCTGCATGACGGTGCAGTTCCATTGCTCAGCATGTAGTAATAGATATTTCTCATTGTTGTTTCCAATATCAGCAATGTAGTAGTACAGAAATTGTTATATTCCAGTAATGCAATGGCAATGCTTCCACCTTTTCCTCTAGTTGTCGAGGCAGCTTTTGTATAAGTTGTTTTCTGTCTTGTAGAAATGGTATGGCACATTATCCATCTCTGAAGCCTTCTGGTACTTGAACAGAAATGTGTGTGGCTGGTAGAGAGACAATATTACTAAGCTTCATTTCATCTGTTTTCCTATGATCCATATGCTAAGAAATGCAAAAAGCCAGTAAAATGTTTGATGACCTATTTCAGCATCTCAGTTCTCTACCATCCTAGATAGTCTCTTTCTATTCTCCGGCAGATTTCTGATCAGTTTTCCCCATCATTAGTTTGCTCTATGTATCCACTCTCAAACTCATTTTCTGTCCTTAGTAAATTTCTTTTCCACTCTCTAATTATAATTTTATATATTTTTTGATACCTAGTTTGTTACCATCTTTGGAATTCTAATTCTTCTAAAGATATGAGAAACAATGGCTCCCATAAAGATTTCAAAAGTGTGAATGTTGGGGCGGGTAGAGTTAGTGCTCTAATAGAAAGAACTAATATTATAAAGGCACAGCAAACAATTTGAAACACTCACCTTTGCATCACTTGAATTCACATCATTACGTGATCACGAATGCAACAATCATATGCCCAATCAGGAAGCATTTTCCAAACCATTACCAAACAAGGTGGCATCCTGTGAATGCTAGAAAATATAGATACATATCAACAAATAAACAATACCATGAATAAACTATCTTTTTATCATTGAAGTAGATATTTGAGATAGGCTACCGCTGATTTTAAATGAAATAGCTGATTTTCATTTAGCAAAGACAATGTGCAAGGGTCAACATAGCTGCAAAGCAAATTCTGTGAGATGATATTCATGTACAAAAATGTTCTTAAATTAGGTGACTGTTAATTGGGAGTATTATAAGAATCCTAAAATAAATTTTTCTTTGAGGCTGTTTTTTTTTCATTTAATATCTTTTTAGGGTTTAGTGGATAGGTGTTTATTGGAGCATGGTGGCAGTCGAGACCGATATGGTAAAAGTGTTTTTAATCTAATGCTTTAACATTTAGAAAACGTCTTTACCTTGAATAGTTTTTCTTTAAATAATTCTTCTTTCACTGAAGAAGTTCATAAAGTTGGCTAATTGTTAGAAACAGACATTTTTATGGTCTTGTATTTTTTGTCTATGCCAGGAAACAGAGAAATTCTTCTAAAATTATGACAGACCCTCAAATCTGAATGCTCAGAAGTTTTCAAGGCAATGTGCCATATCAGAAAGTCAACAAGCTATCAAAAAACAGAATTAATTTCCAAAAGCAATCTGAATCCCATTGCTGATGATGCATAATTTGTACAAGTTCACTTAGCTTGTGAAGACTTTTTGAGGAAGAAAAACAAAAATCCACTTGAGTATGTATACCTACCATTAATGCACACAGTCATTGACCAAACAAACATGGCTGATCATCAGTCTCAAATTGCTTGTTTGATAAAGTACAAATCTAGTCTCTTCTTTTAGATCTAAAATCTCTGTGGTTCCAACATCATCAAAGCAGATTTCATATAAAAATTGAAGGTTTTCAACCATCAATCAAAAACAATCAAATGCTCCTATTAATGCCGCTGCAGAATTTCATACCAAACAATGTTGAAAATTTATTTTTATCCATAAAAGAAAACTATTTATAGTCTTCAATAAAGTTGTATCTCCTTTAGCCTTTTTTTTGCATATAAACTATGACCTGTTAATTAACCAATTCCAATACCCATACTGTTCTGTCAAAAGGCCACCTTCACATGACTTACAATAAGTCATTTGAACATAAAAGCTTTTTTTTTTTTAAAGCTTTTATTCATGAGCAGTTTGAACTTGTTTTCTCCTCTAACCTTTCAACAAAAGATCTTGGCTTAATCAAAGAGAAAAGATCAATAAAACACCTGGATTAAATCAAGCATTTATCAAACCTCCCAATAATAACCAAGTTAGAACAGACTTTGGCTCACTACATATCTGCCTTAAAATAGCTTCTGCACTAGTCAAATATATGTTCTACATTTGACAACTAATTAGAAATTCAAAAAAGGAAAATCAGGGCAACTTAGCGCTGAAGCAGAGCATTGAGGATGGGCATAAAGCTTATAATATAATGTTCAAATAAAACCCATAGGCTGGATACCATTATGGCAATGCTATTTCAGACAGATTTTATTTGCATATTTCTAGTAATAAAAAAATGTTAGCTTCCAAAAGCAAATTTTTTTTCAGGCTACTTATGACTACTAAATTTCTATGTTGCCAATGTTTGACAACACAGAGAAATTCTATACAAGCAATTCTTCAAAAAACAAATAAACAAGACAAGCACTTTTTGAAATCTTCAAAACAAATGAAGCACCTGTCAACTTTTTGTCAGATTTTCAATGCCATCATTCATATCAGTATTTCATATCACATTTATTATATATATATAAATAAAAGTTTTAAAATAACAGATTAAATGGTAAAGAAATAATTAAGTAACCAAATACCTTAAGTTTACAGTCTGCCACCATAAATTTTTCAAAATACCAAAAATATTTTTTTATGATTTATAAGAAAAATATTTATGGAGTGAGTTAGAATTCTTTCAGGAAATGATATCATTAAATTTGTATATTAAAGATTACATTTGAGTTTGTTTTTCTTTTTATTTTTTAATAAAACCAATTGTTTTTTTTAAAAGTTACATTTATTTCATAACATGTCATTTTTTTGTGTCACGTAATTGTACAAAATATAGCATACACCTTTGTCTGTTTGCACAATTCTGAAGTACAATTTACTTTGTAGTCAAGAAGAGTACATCATCTCTAAAAACATGGATGCACACACAGGGGCATATGTTACATTGTACATTATAGGTCCTAAAGTTTGACCATAGTTTTTGAGCCACTTACTATCATACACCTTGTTGATATCTCTTTATTTCATCAGAAATATCATGATCTAGTTCCTCTTCAATGTCCTTAGCATCTGCTGGATTAAAAATCTTTAAAGTTTCCATCCTCACTATCTGAGGCACCAAATATTTCTTTGAATATGTCCACAATCCTTGTGCATCAACAACATTTTTTCACAAAAAAATTTTGAAAAACAAAAAAAATAAAAAATATTATAACTGTACCATCTTGGTGACTGCCTGTATCTAAGAGACTCATTTAGGGCAAGCTGTCAAAAAACAAGATTTTCCAAATCTATTTTTGAAAATAGTCTTTCTCTCTCTCTCGCTGTCTGTCTGTCTGTGGAATTAACCACCAACTGCAGTTCAGGAAGGTATTTTGTGGTCATGATTTTCCATCAGTAGTATGAAGAGATAAAATCTCATTCTAGTTTGGCAGAATATTTTTTTTAATAATTCAGGTTTTAAATATGCCAAAGCAATATATATATATATTAAACACACACACACATACACGCACAGGGTAGGCAATAAATACCTGAAAGAATAATTTGAGCAAGAGTTATATCATTTATTCATAACTAAGGCATTGATACCATATTTATCAGTGTATAAGTCAAACTTTCTTCCTATGAATGTCTGGGTTTTGTCTCATACTCCAAATTGACTTATCAGTGGATAGTGTCATTTAATTTACTTCAACCAAAAAAATAAGAAATGATAAAGTGTTATTTTTGATAATCTAAAACAGACTACAAAAATTACTGTCTGGAACATTTGCCAATTAGGTGAGCAATTCTGAAGCATGCAAAATTATCCAATCAATAACAAGAGCACACTCACCAATTACATTCTAACTATCCTTTTCAATCCTAATTACATGTATAAATACCCCCAACAAATCCTTTACCTCATCTCAAAATGCCTCCTGTAAAGTCATGCAAGTCATACACTAATCTCTAAGCTGGAAGTAGTTAAGTTTGGTGAAGAAGATGGTGGTAACATGGTTACACACAAGATAAATGGCGTCAGTAAGAAATGTGTTAGGGACTGGCATTAAGTGAACAATGCATTAGACTATAAAGAAAACCCAAAAGGAAAATTGCAGCTGCAAAGCTAGGTGAACTAATGTCGAGGATAAGTTGGAGAAATGTGGGCCACATGTCATGGACTTAATACTATACAGCTGAGACTAAAGGCCAAACAAATCAATACTATCACTGTCTTTACATTTTTCCCTTTCTTTTTTTTGCTGATGTACAGTATTCATCATAGTTTCCCCAGAGGAATGTACCATATCATCCAATCAAAGAACAACTAAACATGCTAACCTGTGCTCACCTATGATCTTGTGCTAAGATAAATCCCACCTGCTGCCTAACAGGTATTTTATGTTAATTGAAAATGAAATGCGGCAGCTTGTAGATGATTTCTGCTTTACAAGATCAAGAGAATGTCAAAAGTTTTTTTTAAAAAATCAACAATATATTCAATACGACCAATTCCCAACCTTTAACACCAAGGATTTTAATGTCTATTTTCTAATCATTTTTTATGAATGTCAAAATACCAAAATAAAAAGAATCAATATGTAATTGTTCCACTCAAATGGCTTCCTTATTTAAAAAAAGGCACAGATTTTTTCTCTATTTCTAATTTCTTGAAATTAAATCAAACCTGCAATATAAATTATTAAAGGACACTCTCTTATGAACACAGAATAATCAGTTGGATATTCACTAGAGGACATTTCTCGACAGAAGCATGATTGAAGAATATCAAGTTTGTGAAATTTTTTTCTTTTTTTTTTTTTGAAGATAAATTTTTTTCTGGTTGAAATAATAACTTATTCAACAGGTCTAATTTAAAACAACAATACATTTTCAACTCTTATTTTTATGCTAATTTAGTATATGTTTTTTTTTTTTCAAAAATATTTTGTTTAAGTTTCTGATCATTTCATTAAAAAATACTTCAAATTGTTCATATGTATTATTTGGAATATTCAGGCGGGTTTTAAAAAAAAGCCACTTTTTATTTTGTAAATCTCTTCACTAAAAACTGTTTCTTGACAGTCGATACATTTCAGAGTCAGATTTCTTAGATTGTTTCCAAAACAATTCCTTTTTGTTTTCACTCCTTTTGATGCTGTAACCAGATTGCATCAATTTCCATATTATACTTTAGCCTATTACAGAAATGCTTTCGATAAAGGTAATGTGGAGCTGCATAACAACAAAAGCAATTACCTTTGTTTACTGTAGTTGATCTAGTCAGTATTTCCCAAGAACCTTGAAGATGTAGAACACAAAATTAAAAGCTCCCTGTTAATGAATTCTTCATGTTTCAGCATTTTGCTCAAATAAAATCCCAGGATGTGGATGCAATAGGTTGGCATCAATTGTGCAAATTTATAATAAAGTGCCTCATCACAATGCTTCAACCCAAACATTGATTATTCCAGTTAATAAAAACATTACTATTAAAAAAAATGTGGGGAAAAAATGAAATAATTCGAGATATTTATCTAGATTGCTCCATTTAGCAAACATATGCACACGTAAAATAGTACACAGAGAAATATGAAGAAGCATAAAAGATATTCACAGGGATGTGTTAGCTGTTGAATATAATACATTTATTTAGGTACCCACCCATACACATAGCCAATTCAAATATTTCATTGTCTCTACCACCTGCTTTCATTGAAGGAGAACAGCAATGGTTGTAAGGGTAAGTAATACAAGATCCTATCTCAATGGCTCTGTCTTCTTAATATGCTGAGTACTCCAAATTTCGAGACCAGTAAATTCTGGGCATCATTAGACAAAAAATCCACTCTGCCCCTCTCTCTCAAACCTACATGCTTTTAGTTGGGCAGATGTCCTGGTGTAAGCCAGTAAATTAAAAGTTTGGTAAAAATAACACCAAACAATTTTGTAACAGAAGCTACACTGCCTTAATACCTGCTCAAGCCACTGATAAAATCTTTTGAAAATAAAATATCAAAATCTGCAAATGTAATAATAATTTTTAAAATCCCTAAAATGGTCTTATCAACATTATGGTGGGATGTAAAACACCTAAAAAAAAAATTAAATAATTTGTTCTTGTTTGCAAATGGCTACAAAAACGTATTCAGTCAATCTTATTGAACAGGTAGACAACAAATAGTAATAGGTTTTAGTTTTACTCAAAAAGTGTTTTTTTTTTGTTTTTTTTTTTACAAACTAGGGTATCCATTCAAGATTTTCCATCCAGATACATTAAAAATCTAAGGTCCAAAGAACAACTAAGACAATAATTCCAACATAATCCATTCGCTATCTGCTGGTGTCCTTCACAATTGAAAATGTTCTTGACAGCAGAACTTATGCATGAATGGTTTGTAGCAGAAATGACTGTATCCCAACATCCACATGTTCTTTCCTGGTTCCCTGATTTTCAGTGGAAAGCATGCACAAGACCACTAGTGGGAGATAAGCTGTGACAGCAATTCCCTACTAGAACTTTCTCTTTTTTAGATGGAGTAAAACCAGAGTGCCAGAAAGAAACTCAAGGCCAGCTGATGAGGAAAAGCTTGCAGAAACCATGCTAGGGAGGTAGGCCAAACTGGAATTCAAATTAGAATCTTCAACCTTAACACTTCCAATAGTTTACCACTGCAGATTCTGTTGGATGCACTTCAAAACTGATACACTCAGAACATTTCATAGTAGATGTCAACTCATTAGGAGACTTTTCAAAAGATAAAATTGAATTTTTGAGTTTGGACTCATCCAACCCCACACTCTCACACACAAAAAATACCTCCTTCATTTGTGGAACCAATGAAGACAGGACTGCAATGAACATCCAAAACTTCATTAACCTTTTCTGTGTGTGTGGGCAAAATGTGTTTAAGTAGATGCATGTTTTCTTCTTTTGGAGGGGAGTGAGTTGCCAAAATGAACATGCGATTTTAGGTGGGTCCAAAGCCTTCAAATATGTCTGCTGTGATGCCAAGTTATCATGCTGATGATTGCTCCCAGGCAGTCAAGCCCATCGAAACAGCAATGCTGACTCAATGAAACCTTAACCCCTATGGTAAGACAGCAGACCTAGTTGAACCAGAACATGCTTTGAGCTTTTTTTTTTTTTCAGACAATACAACTTTATTTTCACCAGCTCACATTACATACAAGGGTGAGTTTTATAAATAGAAAAATTGCTAACTTAAATCATCAAACACTGGCAGCAATCAGATGGCCATCAAGATGAAAAAGTTAACGGAGTTTGAACTGAAAAAATACGAAGGCAAACAGACTGTTCTGCTTTCACAAAAAAAAAAAAGATTTTATCTCTGACAAACTTAAACTGCTTCATTCTTAACATCTTTTAATCTATTCCACAATATGACCAAGTGCTTGCCAATTTTTCCCATCTACAGAAATGTCTTGCATTAAACCTTGGGAGGAATCTTAAGGGCAAAAAGAAAACAACAAAACAAAACGAAAAAACAAGAATAATAATAATCTGGCCAGAACACTGTCCTAATATAAAAATCTAAACAAGGTTTCCTTTGAGCTTAACCAATTGTCCATGAACTAGCTGAGTCACTAAGATCTGATCACATTAACCTGTGCCTTTTATAATCAGCCCTGGTGTTAATTAAGACTGCATGATCAGTCAAGTAAATGCCCACAACATATGCTAGTAAATAAAACTGTTTACATAAGTGGCAACTTTTGACTAGAGTACAATTTGGGGTTCACTTCAGGCAGCAAATGTATACCTGAACTATCTGTTTGTATACAGAAAACAGCAGTTTGACATACTTTTTAGAGCATTGTTCTACTGCCATTTTTGGTTTACAACCAAAAAACATTCACAGTATTAAAAAAAGTGAGAGGAGTGGACCCCCCCCCTATGCATAAGCAAATAGAACAGTTGGCTCTAAATCCTGAAAATTACAAATACAAACAAGCTTTACAAATTCAATTTGTACATGGACATAACAAACATTACCCAAGCCCCCTTCCCTCCCCAAAACTTGTCGGACTTACATTTGCAATTAAATCCATATATCAAATGTTGCTAGCAACTCTTCAGCAACCATTTGGATGACTTGAAAATGCTATTACTAGAACTCATATTAAAAATGCTTAGGACAACAGCACATGAAGAAAAGAACATTTATTTGCATGTCACCTAAAATAGAGCATCATGCCAAAGTAAACGTTGAGGAGGAAGTAGTGGGTGAAGGCCAAGCCCAATTGCTATTCATACCCCAAAATATTGTCACTATCTGGGCCATGGAATTTTGCACATGCTTTAACACAAAAACATAACACTTGGATATGTTTAATGATACAAATCTAGCTACAGTAACGTTCTCCAGATGACGAGGAAATAATCAGAGCACAAGATGACAGTGCTGCTAACATTGCCCCTGGGAGAGAGAGAAACTCAGTATGTGGACCATACCCAACCTCTTGCTATGCAGTACCACAATATAACTGGATTAATTTTAGTCAGCTAGGAGCAAGTTCACCAAGCAGAACCATACTGAAGGCCAAAAGTCTGTTCCAAGTCAACTGATCTATATATGCCAGAAGTTTGTTTGTAAAGCTAGATCTAACCCATGTCAATTTTGAGATATATAAAACAAAACAAAGAATTCAACTGATTACATTTTTTTTTTCATTTTGCCAAACAGTTTTCCCTAACATCTGAGAATGGACACCTATATCAAATAGGTCCTAAATAAAATGAGTCATTCTGTGATGCTAAACGAAAGCATCAACATGGTAAAAGCTGTAG
This sequence comes from Nautilus pompilius, assembly GCA_018389105.1. Taxonomy (NCBI): domain Eukaryota; kingdom Metazoa; phylum Mollusca; class Cephalopoda; order Nautilida; family Nautilidae; genus Nautilus; species Nautilus pompilius. The sequence goes on along the minus strand of JACATO010000350.1, from coordinate 317,352 downwards.
CAAAGATTGTCAGCATCAGATTGGCTCACACAGAAGTACTATAGAATGATAAGACATCTTGAGCTTGGTGTAGGTAACAGTACATGATGATGGTTGTTAGTACATGACCAAATGAGGTTCTGAAGGCTGCAGCTAGATATTTTCAGTTGTTGTCGCCAGCATCCCCACCTTCATCTTCCCCGTGTGTGTCAGATATTCATAAAGTTAAATTGTCCCTCAGAAGCTGCATTATCAAAGTACTATCTTTGTAAGATTCCTCATTTAAATTATCTAATTCAGCAATTGCTTTATCGAAAGCTGCTTTAGCTAAGCTGCAAGCTTTCTCTGGAGCATTCTGTATTTCATAATGGAAGACTGAAAAATTAAGTGCCAAACCAAGCCGAATTGGATGTGTTGGTGTCATATCTCTTTTAGCATAATCAAAAGCTTCTTTATTAACCAAAGAAGGCCAAGAACTCTGTCAACCTAACCAATCTCAAAACCAAACTGTTTTTAGGTGCACATCTAAGAGAAAACAATATTTAGCCAAACACATGTGAAAGAAAGAGCAGTGTTTACAGCCTACATTTATATTTTTAAAATTAATTTTCAAAGGCTCCAGTACACAATAAACATAAGTGGATGACAGGAGCTGTTACATCAAAATGCACCTCAATATTTACAAACTTGATTCAAATTGCAGAGAAGAAACATTTGGCCAATACTAATGCGTGGAAGAAGGTGATTTTAGCTTAGCTGGAGGGGTTTATTTTTATTTTTTTTAAGGAAACAAAAAGAGTTAATGTTAGTTAAAATAATTATATTAATGACTATAAATTTTAGCAGCAAACAACAGGTTGGTTAAAAAAAAAGAATTAAATGTTTAAATGTTACAGCAACTACAAACAAATAATAAAGCATCTTCCCATTTAATTTAAGCAAAGAAAAATAATTAGATAATTTAAAAACATGAATCTAGCATTTTGCCTCTTTTCCTAATCTGTTCAGAAACTACTCTGTAGCCTTACAGCATCCATAAAAGAACATACATAGAGCATATTGTGTCCTGCTGTGTGTATACATTTAACAGAGAATTCCAAAATGTATAGCTATGTCAAAAGTAACACTTGTTTCTACTGCTAAAATAAAAAAGTGGATCCATATCTGTTTTGAATTTGACTTGCATCTGACTCAAGAAATGACAGAAAAAAAAAAGAAACACAACACACCTGAGACATAAATGTACAGCTATTCTATTAAAGACAAGAATGTCACTTTTTGCCAAAAGATGATAATGTGATATATAACTAGTTAAAAAGAAAGTAAAGTTCCTGATAAATAACTTGATGGAAGGGAAGCGGTTTGTTGTTGCTCTTCTGTCTAATGGTTGATTTGTTATGCCTTTCAGCTAGCAAACCCCTGTCAGTAATCTGACCTTATGCCAACTGAAATCTAGACAGTAATAGTAGCCTTCTAGGCTATAAATTGAGAGATTGAATATCTGGAGTACCTTAACAGTACCATCATTGGTCTGCAGTATAACAGAGATTTTTTTCTTTTTTATTATGCAAGGTAGTTATTTTGCTTTTGATAGCACAGAAGAAAACAATGTTTTTAATACAATAAATGAAGAGAAAAAAAAACTATGTGGCTAACAATGCAGCTATCACAATTATACACTTTACTAAAATAGCTATTTGAAATTATACATTTTAATATCATTACTACTTATAGTGCCATGTTTTGTTTCATAATTAATAAACTCAATATAACAGTAGCACTAGTATATTTTTAATTACTGACTTATAAGCAGAAAAATAGTGCATTGGTAGACTATAGATTACTAGGTTGAGGGCCTAAGTTTGAATCCTGATCAGGACTGACTTGGATTGGTGTACCTCCCTAGCATACTTTCTTCTTGATAGCTGGCTGTGTGGGTTCTGTCCAAGCAACCCAGTTTCTGCCTACATCTAAAAATTAAAAGTTCACTACTAGAGCTGGAATTGCCAGGTTCTTTGTGGCCCAGGATTTGCAGCATTTCTTAGCAGACAACCACAGCATTATGCTCCTCTACTAGGGTTTTCTTGTAGATATCAATGTATGACACAACAATGTTACTAATCAATAAAATTAATTGTGGGGAGAATCTTAACAATAAATAATTATAGACGATCTAAATGAATCCCTCAGTATCCAATTCTATTTAATAGTCAGCATGAGTTTCAATTAGAAAATTTCATTGATTTTTTTTAGAATTTTTGAGAGAGAAAATATGAATGGCAAAGGAAACAAAATTCATCATATACTTAATTTTATTAAAGATTTTTTTGATAAGATACTGCAAAAAAGATCACTTAAAGGGTGTGTAAACATCATCAATGGTGTACCACAATAGTCAATATTTGGAACTACTTCATTCTTGCCCATCATCAATGATAAGGGTAAATCTTCCAATATTTGGTTTGCTGAAAGTGATATTTGAGTATACGGTATCAACAGTGATAGATAAACAGGGCCAAAAGTTTAACAAACAATTGGCAGTCTTCACAACACCTGTCAAATACATTTTAATCCATTAAAATGTAAATTTTTCCTTGCTTTCATAATAGCAAAACAGAGTTCAACACACAAAAAAAAGATCTGAAAAGCAGTTATATAGCCAGATTTAAAATAAGAGCAACAACATCAAAACGTTGAGACTCAGGCAACAAAATCTTGCATGCGTTAACTCACTCCATGAAACAAAAGGGGCAAAGATCTAAGAGATATAATACAGGAATGGCACATATGCTTGCAAACATATATTGAAAACTTTGAATAATTTGTTCTCAGACAGTTCACTAGTTTGGTGAGGAATAGAGAACCAGTCGCATACTGGATGACTGGCAATGTTTGAGCTGTGCCAAGTTTGACTGCAAACAAATGTAAGTAGATTTGATTGAAGTAGTTAAATCTTTAACGATTTCTGAGACCGTATTTCCAAAAGGTCTTTAAGGTTAAGCAACTAACTCGGACAGAGGGTTATCCATTCATTTAAATCTAAAAATCAAAACACATCCGATAGGTCGAACAGGATGTGGAATCTGTTTTTTATAGAGAGCCCAGCCATAATAATAATACAGTGTCCCCCGTAATACATCCGACTGTAATTTACGCGCTTCAGGTGACATTACGCTTATATTAAACAAATATGCGAACGATTAACCAGTGTATGCCACCAACACCAGGCAGACCCGGTGACATTTCTCTGCTCACCCAAAGCCCTTTCATAGGCCAAAGATCTCGACACTTCTTGGACTCCAACATCATCGCGAAGCCCACCGAAGCAAAAAGCGGCTTTGACATCACAGGAGCAGGAGATTCTCTTAGCGGCGTCTAGCACTGTTAATGGACTAAACGAGATTCTTTTTTTCCCTTCCTACCTCGAACATAACATTTCGTTCGCGCCTGGCCTTCTTCTTCTCTGGCTAGAAACCTTAGTCGCCGAACCAATTTTACAAGAGAAAAGAAACTGCGCGCAGAGGAGAAAGAATCACATACATTCGAGACGAATCTTTGACGTACGCCATCTTGTTTTAATAGTCCCGTTACTTCGGCGTCTTCGATTTATTGAAAATGTATTTTTTCGTTTTAAAAAAAATAACATTCTCGATAATAAATAAGTAGTCTTTTTTTCCTTTCTTTCTTTTCCCGTATATTTAAAACAAAATGCGAACCTATTGAAAGTCGATATACTTCGTCTGAGCGGTGTTGATGGGAGAGTAGAAATGTCGACGACGCGAGACGCCAATTGGACGATTGTTGTTGATTTAGACTTCTAAAGATTTTTTTTTTTCAAAAGCGATGCCGAACATTTTTTTTTTTTAAAAGACAGAAAAAGCGAGGGAAAAAGTAAGATAAAAATTCAATTTTTTGGTGATAAATTTTCCATTTTTTTTTTTTTGCTGCGAGATTCCTTTCACCGGATCCTCGCCTATGGACACCTCGCTCTGTCTACTTCTCTTTACCTTTACGGATTATTAACCCTGAGCCGTAAGTTAAAAGCGAATATTAGGTTCCCATGATCCAAAGATCCTCCTTCTTGGGGGATCTCACTTGTAATGCTCTGTTGCTCCGCCACATTTTGATTTATGTTACTTCTGTCTTCTCAAATATTTACCTTTGAAGAAATACCTGCGCTCTCATCCTAACCAGGTAAGAACTTTCTTGTGAAGTGCACCGTTCAGGTGTTAGTCGTGTGGTTCTGAATGGTAGAACTTATAAATATTTTTCGATCCCTTCTTCCCACCATCGAGCTCCTGACACCAGAGAACTTTACAGAAAGTTATAGTCCGTCCTCTGGTGACGCAAAGGAGAGAGAGAGAGAGCGAAAGAATCATAAATGGTAAGCGTACACGGACAAGCTTTAGAAACACAACACCAGATCAGTTCAAGCCTGTTACTAATGACAGTAAAACGAGTTTCAGCACCATAATGTGCTGATTACTCTTGTAAAAACAAAAAAAAAACGGCAGCTCGAAAGACTTTTGAGTGTTCACAAGAATAATGACGTGCAGTGGGTGAGCGTTTGTGTTTTGACCAAACTGGAATACCTGTATGCATTTCTCGTCGCAGATATTGAAATGCTGTTTGATTCTTGCCTGCAGGTGGGGTGGTTACTTGATGTTTGTTCTAAAAAAAAATTATTCCATGCTGACCGCGGTGAGATTTTAGCTCATCAAAAATCCTATTGCTGAAAACAAAGGAAAGACAAGTGAAAAATCATTATCAGCTCCACATGAGGCTGGATATCTTCATGTATCCATCAGGATCCAGGTATTGGCATTTCAGATGAGCAGTAGTTTGTGGACTGCTGATATAGAATTTAATGGTATAACTATTTGCAAATCTCACTGCCATCTTGAGATAGTCTGCAGCCCAGACTTAATGATCAAAATTGCGGACTTTGTTCATATTCCTTTAAAAAATTGATTATTGTGTCATATTGGTTTCAACTACAGTTTTGCATTGCTCTGGTCATTAGATGATGGACTAAGAAGGGGTGTGCCTTATGTCAGATCATTTTTTTACAGGTCAGGTTGTTCCTAAATTGGCTTAGATGGATTAGTCAGTCTAGTCCTTGATATTTGCTGCTTTCTTTTGCTTTGTATTTTACAAACACTTGTTGAGTATAATGATCTTTTCATTATCATATTTAATTTTCTAGTGATTTATCTATTCACTAGGGAAACTGTCAGCATTCAGTGTTTTTTTTTTTTTTTCATATAATTAATGGTCAGTAGGTTGATTGATCCATTTCATGTTGGGTTTGTTAGAATGGTAACTTCCAAGCAGTTACATGCTTCATGCAAGTCCTGCATGTCAGTTATGCACAGACTAGATTTGCTAGCTCTCAATTATATTTGCACTAACATCAAATTTTGTCACATTGCAGCATAACTCTGCCATAGGGGAGGGGGTTTGAACAATCTGACAACTTTGCCCTTTGCAACCTAAGCTATATTGCCTTTTATGTTTACACACAGGTTTGTCACTATAGCTACAGTCATTATAATCAGGTCTTCTCAATTAATTTTATATTAATTTAAATATACTCTTGACAATTGCATTTCTTTTGCAAATGAACTATCTTAGTTTTGGATATATTTTAAAAAGCTGCACATACTATGTAGATTAACTTGAATATTATGGAGTAATTTTTTTTTTCTTTTATAGTGTTGAGAAAAAATACTGGTCGACAACTCATTCCAATGAATTTATTTTTCTGCCAGTTTTTTGTTTTTTTTTTAACTCAAGGAATGTGTATGAATGTTGTTTTGGAAACTCGTGTATAAGCTCATATCAGAGTAAAAGTTCACATCATTTCTGTGATAGTAATAACAAAATTGAGGGTCGTTTTGAAGTATAAGCCCATTTATTTACCATTTTGCAATTTAAAAAAATGGCAATAATTTTAACTAGCAAGAAAATCAAAGCTTTTTATATAGTTGAGAGGTATTGCATTATAAATAATACACTAAACAAACCTATATAACAATATTTTGTATGAGAGATCTTGTAAAACTATTTAAAGTTGCCTTGGTTATTGAAGAAGTTTCATATAGTTCTTTAAATCTCTTAATCCCGGGCTTATGTAGTAATTTTGATGCTTCGAGTGCTACATGTGACTCTTGTCTCTGAGTGGAGTTTATCACAAAGTCTCATCAGGGTCAGATGATTCTGAATGTGCATAGCAATGATGAAATTGAGAATAAAACCTGTCAAGTGTTTTTGTATTTTTTAAAAATTAAAATGTTATTTAAAATATTTCATTTGTTTATGCCTTGTGTAAAACTGGGTTTACCGATCTGACCTTTCTTGAATGTGGTTTTCTAAATTATAACTCCACTCCCAATTTTTCTTACCGGAGTTTTTACTCTGGGTTTATACTCTCAAAAATGTAGTGTCAATTTTAAGATTATTTGGACAGAGATCTTTTTAACAACAAAAAAAAAAAAATATTAAAATTTTTATAGACTTCTAATTCTAAAAACGCTTTATTATTTTTAAAATAAAAATATATAATCGTTTTTAAATAATTAAAAACTCAATTTTTTAAATTTAACATTTTAAGCAGAATATTTTTAGTATTAGTACCATTTAATTAGTAACAGCTTTATTTTATTTTTAATGGATAGGCATTATGAATGATGGTGAATTTTAGGCTGGTGGACCAAACAAAACAGCTGTTAATTAATCTCTTCTGGCCCTTAAGTCAGATTCTAATACAAATAAAACCTTATAGTAAAAAAAAAATGGAAATTAGACAAGTGGTACCAGCTAATTTCAGAAACTTTAATCATGTACTGTTCTGTGTTCACATGAAGTCCTAGTGATCAGAAACACATCTGCATTACCATTAAAGCTGTGAATGCAGTGAGATTTTCTGGTAGAGGCAGAAAATGTCATAATATAAATAGAGTAATCTTTAATATATCATTTACATTAGCTTCCATTTTTCTTTTTTGTTTCTTCCAGTTAGGTAATGGAGGGGTTTTATTTACAGTAGTATGGGAATTTTACAAACAGACAGTTCACATTTTTGCTAACCTGCTAGGAAGTGTTTTCTTTTTTTTCTCATTTAGATAAAAGAAAGGTTAGTGTTAGAGTTGAAGTTTACATTTTCTAATTAAAAGAAACTAATAAAATAAATATTGACAAGTTTGTCAGTAAAGGGCTAAACAGTGAAGATAATCTTTGATGTCAGTAACTACGCTACACATGGTGTTCTATAGCCCACGTTTAATTTCTACAATTGTAATAAATAGTAGATATTTGTAGTAACAGTTATGGACAAAACTTCTACAGTAATGCCCAGATATTGGGGATGGCTTTTGGCAATTTGGGGCCCAAGAACACCAAAGGCGGGAGAGAAAATGTTCAAACTAACTTTTTTACACCATTATCAACTTTGTAGCGCACGGTTAATGCCTGTTCAACTGTTTGTGGAGATATCTGGAGTTTTCTAAGACAGATTTTTGGAATCCTGTTTCATAAATTATTAGAAAGTACCAAGTTCTTCACTTTTCTTTACTTTTTTAAGTCTTATTGCTTGTTTGTGTGTAACAGTAGAATATAGAGGAAATAGTCTTCAACAAGTGCTTTTTATTTCCCATTGATAAAACTTTAAAGAGACTGACATTTTAAAGAAGAAAAAAAAATGAAAGTACTGAGAAGTCTGGTGGTACTTAACTGTAGCTGATTATGAAAACAGGACGAATGAATGTCTAATAATTAACTGATTGTATAAGAGAGTAGATAAACCAACAATACTAAATGCTAAGGATACAAATTCAGCAAAGCTGTACATTTAATTTTTTTTTATTTGTAAGAAAGTTGACATGTCACCAACTAAAATTAGATTGTTCATTTATTAATTAAAAAAATTAATTTAATGCATGTTTGCTCGTATTTATATAAAATCACACAATGACTTGATCATATCTTTTAAAATAATCACGCCCATTTTGGATTAAAGTTTTCACATGTGACAGAAATGCTCAGAACTTCACTGTTACCACTTAGAACTCTAGGTAGTTTCCATTTGTTGATGCATCTGTTGATTTCAAAGATACATTGTTGTCTTTCTATCAGTCTTCTTTTTTTCTGTTTGTATGCAGACTGGGACTTATGTCTTTGAAGAAACTTCCTTTGACTAATTTGTGTCAATGCACTGTTATTCCAGTTATTTACCTTAACCCTTTTGGCATCCTTGGCACTGTCATATTTGCCCATTTTAATCTTAATAGGAAAACTGCAGGTTTTAGTTGTACAGCATTCCTCCTCAAAGCTTTCCAATTGCATTATTACACTGCTTCCTATTGAGAAGTTTTGTAGTTTATCAAAATCAAAAATTTCTCAGGTAATTTTTTAATGTATTATTAGTAATGAGGCAGGTTTTGTAGTTTTTCATGCACAAAATTAACATATATAATGCAAATTTTTTCTTGTTGTTTTAACGAACTGAGCTTAAAAGTTACAAAAGAAAATTTTGGATTTTGAAAGAAGTGAGTTTGCTTGGCTGAGTGTGTTGTTTTGTAAGTATTTATGACATCATAAAATTTCCAATATTTATTAATAAGGAACGTCATGTGAAGCTGTTATTCAGATGTTAACAATTTCTCATCTGGTAAATTTGTTTTTATTGATATGTTTAATAGATAATGGAAAAAAAAAATAATGAAATTTTTATATTAGATCATTACAAAAGTTTGTCTGTTTTTTTACTGCAACAATGAGACTTAATAGCATTGATGAATGTGAAGTTTATTAATCAAAGTAACTTCCATTGCAATCAATACAGTTCTGTCAATGAATTACAAGCGCATTTATACCATTTTTAAAAAATCAGGATTTCTGGAGTCGATAAACTGTTGGAAGTCATTTTCAGTTACTGCTTGGTTGAAGAAGGATTTCATACAGAGGAAGCTGTTAAGGTATTTGAAAAGGTGGTAGTCTGTGGGAGAAAGGTCTGGTGAATAGACTGGATGAGGGAGAACTTCATACCTGTGTTCAGTTTCTGAAGAGTCACTTTTGCAGCACGAGGACTAGCGTTATCACGGACCAGGATTGGGTCTCTTTGATTTTCCAATGCCGGCTCTCATTGGGAGAGTTTCTGACGAACAATGTTTAATTCATGATAGTACCTTTCAGCTATGATGGTTTTGACAGGTTGCAAGAAGTTATAATGGAAGACACCAGTTTCAGTCTACCAGACAGTGACCATGACCTTTGGGCGGAGGCTGGGTTTTGGAATTTGGTTAGGCACCTTGACTCTATCGATCCCCTGTGCTGATCATTTGCGATTGTTATAAACGATCCATTTTTCATCATACTTAATGATTCAGTCAAGAAATGGGTAATTTTTGTTTGTTATGCCAAGTGAAGAGCAGATCTCCAATTGATGATTTTGTTGTTCATGCAACTCGTCAGGCACTTGTCAAGCTTTTTCATTTTGCCAATTGCATCAAGAAGCCAAGAAACAGTTGCAGTGCTTACGTCTATCTCTCCAGAAATTTCTCGCATTGTCTTCAACTGAGGCTTTCAGATGGTTGTCATCACATTTGGAGAGACATCCACTATGTCTTATCTTTGAGGCTCATATATTCTGATTGAAACTTTGAAACCATCCATCATTGTACTGAATGCTCATTTGCTGTGTCCTTGCCCTATGCTTGCTTAATGTTATGAGTTGCCTCGCTTGCTCTGTCGCCTGGTTTGAACTCGTGAAGCAGAATGGCACGAAAAACTTTTTTATCCATGATTCACTTAGAACCCTGAAACAAATATCCATTTTATGATTTTTAAAAGGGTAGGTTTTGCATAATGTATGCCAAAGCACGTGCTATAAAACTGTTTATAACTTATCTATATACTCCTTCACAAACATGCAAAAAATGAACCCCAAATTAACATAATATAAAATCCAACAAAACTTTTGTAATGACCTGATACATCAGCAATACTCACTAAACTGAGAATATCTTCAAATGACTATAAGTCAGTCAACACACACAGATTGATGCTATCTGTCATGAATGTGTAATTAAAATATACAGGTGCATCTCAAAAAAATTAGAATATCATGGAAGAGTTCAATATTTTTTGTCAGTTCAGAAAGTGAAAACTGTATATATTCTAGACTCATTACATGTAAACTAAAATGTTTCAAGCATTTTTTAACTTTAATTTTGATAATTACTGCCTACAGCTAAATTAAGTAGAAAAACCATATCTCAAAATATGAGAGTATTCCATTTTGAGTTTGAGTAAATCACTGTTTATGCAGTATAAATACCATGAATCTCTCGGTCTGGTTCAGTACACATAATCACAATCATGGGGAAGACTGCTGACTTGACAGTTGTCCAGAAGACACTCAATGACACCCTCCACAAGGAGGGTAAGCCACAGAAGGTCATTGCTGAAATGGCTGGCTGTTTGCAAAGTGCTGTATCAAAGCATATTCATGGAAAGTTGACTGGAAGGGAAAAGTGTGGTAGGAAAAGGTGCACAAGCAAGAAGGATGACTACGGCATTGAGAGGATTGTCAAGCAAAGCTGATTAAAGAATTTGGGGGAGTTTCACAAGGAGTGGACTGAGGCTGGAGTCAGTGCATCAAGAGCCACCATGCACAGATGCGTCCAGGAAATGGGCTACAAGTGTCACATTCCTAGTGTCAAGCCACTCCTGAACCAGAGACAATGTCACAAGCATCTTACCTGGGCTAAGGAGAAAAATAACTGGACTGTTGCTCAGTGGTCCAAAGTGCTCTTTTCAGATGAAAGTAAATTTTGCATTTCATTTGGAAATCAAGGTCCCACAATCTGGAAGAAGAGGGAAAGGCACAGAATCCAAGTTGCTTGAAGTCCAGTGTGAGGTTTCCACAGTCAGTGATGATTTGGGGGTGCTATGTCATCTGCTGGTGTTGGTCCACTGTGTTTTATCAAGTCCAAAGTCAATGTAGCCATCTACCAGGAGATTTTAGAGCACTTCATGCTTCCGTCTGCTGACAAGCTTTATAGAGATGCTGATTTCCTTTTCCAGCAGGACTTGGCACCTGCCCACAGTGCCAAAATTACTAGTAACTGATTTGCTGACCATGGTATTACTGTGCTTGATTGGCCAGCCAACTCGCCTGACCTGAACCCATAAAGAATCTATGAGGTATTGTCAAGAGGAAGATGAGAGACACCAGACCCAACAATACAGACGAGCTTAAGAATGCTATCAAAGCAACCTGGGCTTCCATAACACCTCAGCAGTGCCCCAGGCTGATTGCCTCCATGCCACGCCGCATTGATGCAGTGATTCATGCAAAAGGAGCCCCAACCAAGTATTGAGTGCATAAATGAACATACTTTTCATAAGTTCGACTTTTCTATATTATAGATCCTTTATTTTTTTTTATTGATCTTATGAAATATTCTAATCTTTTGAGATGGTAGATTTTTGATTTTCATGAGCTGTAAGCTGTACTCATCAAAATTAAAACAAAAAAGGCTTGAAATATTTCACTTTATGTGTAATGAATCTAGAATATATGAAAGTTTCACTGTTTGAATTAAATTACGGGGGAAAAAATGAACTCTTCCACGATATTCTAATTTTTTTAGATGCACCTGTACATTGAAACAGTTATGCTTAGTTGCTTTACTGGTGACACACAGGAGAAAGTAATAAAAAAAATTCATGCAGAGGTAATCTGAAGAGCAAACTCTTGGAAATTTGTCTCTGGGAAAAGAGGAAAAAATAAAATGAAAACAAAATGTGAATGAACACACAATGTCTATGCTTGGATCTAACTTCACTAAATTGCTTTTCATTATCATTGTAAACTTCTTGGTGGCACTTGTTCTAGCTCTTCATCTATATTATGTCTAGTTGCTTTTCTCACTGCTTTTGATACTGAAATCTTATGACATGAATCCTGAAAAATTGAATTCTTCATTGTCAGAATACTGATTCTGTGTTTCACAACATTGCCTAGAGTATTGGATATGTTCATCATTTGAAACTTTTCCAGATCACCTCAGGAGTTAAGAAATTGACTTATTGAAGGACATATGGCTTAGGTTTTCTCATGTGCCTACCCTGTGTATGCATACACTTTACATTCTCCATTTAGTTTTTCATTTTCTCTTTGATGATTTGCTTGAATAGCTAGTACAGCTACTTTATATCATTACAATGTCAGAGTTACAGCTATTCACATATGCTTGCTTACTGGCTTTTTGAATATCTCACTCCTGTGTGCCATGAATGTGTCCCAAGTAAGTTTCACAGGCATCAGAGAATGATACGTTTACTCAGCCAACTATTTGGGATCATTTTGACTAAAACTTTTGCAGGAATTGACAAAGCAAATAGTTTGTTTTTCTTTCAAAACAACAGGTGGGAAGGTAATTTTGCTTAGTCCTTGCACCAAGCACGACTGACTTTTTTATGTTCACTTTGGATTAAGGTGGATTCCTTGTGGTGTAGAATCACATTTCCCAGCATGCCAAAATAGATAGCCGTCTCAGTCATGTTTCCTATATCAGCAGTGAAGTATTTGCAGAGCTGTTGCATTCTAATCTCATATTGTTGGAATTTTTACAACTTTTCCTTCCGGTGGTAAGACAGATTTTGCTTTTTTTTTTAATCTGTAGAGATAGTATGCTGCTTCATGCATTTGCAAAGCCATTTGTCATTTGCATGTAAATCTGTGGCCAACACAGACAAATGTTAGTTTAATCTGTTTTCTGGTGATTCTTATGCTACAATCACAACATTTGAAAAAACAGTCAATGTTTTTCTTAAATCTATTTTAGCAATCTCACATTTTTCTACCACTTTAAGGTAGCTTGGAAGGTCCATTATCAATTTTCCCTAATCAGCTGGTTGTATCCACTTTCAACTTTTTCTGTCCACACCAAATTTCTTTGCCACCTCATTAATTTTAGATTTTGCATAATTTGTTGTATACAGCACTTTTGGAGTTGTATTTTTCTATGGACACAGTAAACAGTGCTTGTTACAATAATTATGAGTGAATGTATGAAAGAATTGGTTTTCTAGTAGAAAGACCTAACATGGTAAAAGCGCAGAAAATTATTCTTTGACACAATCACCACATGCTTGTCACTTAAATATAGATCAGCAATGTGAAAATCACATAGCCAGGCAAGGAGCACTTTCCAAAGTATTAGCAAACAAAGTGGTGTTATTCCTTAAACACTACAAGTACACAATTTAAATACTAGAAACAGTAAGCAAATATGAATAAACAATCTGTGCTTATTACTGGTGCAGATACCTCGGTGGTGAAAAGGGCCTTGAAGCTGTTATTCACTGAGATGGCTGCTTTTGGCATCTTGTCTACAAAGTAAATTTCTTAACGGACACTGTTTGACTACTGAAATATTTCTAAATTAGGAGTTGAGCATTTATTGGGATATTTATGAATACAGACATTTTAAAATAGCTTTTTTTGAGTTGTGGGGAAAGAGGCATTTATTGGAGCATGGACAGATTTAGATTTTATATATATACAGGTAGCAATGGAATAACTTAGATTTATTTACAAAAATAACTTCTAAACACATTTGAAAAATTTTTTTAATGAGTTAAACTGAGTTAAAAATTCACTGAATATTGTCAGCTTATCTATCATCTTTGCTCAATATGTAGATTTAAAACAGTTGTCACTTATTATCTCTCTACCTCATTGAAGTGGTGTATACAGTCTTTCCTGGTGTAATGTTACATAGGTTGCGGATGTACTTAATTGGTTTACAGTATAGTAGATTAATGGTAACATATGGTTTTATGGAAACTGCTATGCAAACATCTGACAATAGCACTTCACTGGAAACGCACTATTGTATTCAAGAAATGTTCTTTAAGTACTTGCCACTTCATATTCATTGTGAAATCATTGACATTAGCTGTTAAAAGCTTTTAAGATGAAGGATGTGACATTGCCTAAGTAGGGATGGTGTACGTACCTTTTTTAACAAAGATGACATCCTACATGGTATGCATTTTGAAGCTAATATTTTTCAGTTGATGATGATGATTATATTGTGGGGGAAAAAAATTGAACTTTTAAAAAATTGCAACCTCACATAATACAGTCTGGATTTTATTTCTTTAACATGGAAGTAATGCCTAATTTTACTTTAAACTAATAATTAAGTTACAATAAATCTGTGTTCCTTAGCCATTGAGCATATGTTTGTATAAAGCTAACTAATGTCAGATATTTCTGACCACTCGTGAATAAGTATTTTAAACATCTGCAAATAGAAATGCTAGAAAACTGGAAAAGGTCAAGTACGGTTGTAAGCTTTAACTTGCATTATAATGTTAGAATGCTTTCTATAATTTCATTTTACAAGAACCCCTTTAGTAGCTTTAATTCTGTGGGTTTGATAAAAAATTTCATTATACATGAAAATATTTCATGCCACAGATTAATATAACTATGCATATCTTTAAGGAAAAAGTATACAGTAAAACATCCATTTTATGTACCCCTTGGTACCAAGGGGTGTTTGCAAATTGAAAATTTCGTAAACTAGATCATGCATATATTTCGTGTACTTTTTATGTTGTTAGTGTTTAAGTATCTTGTTTGAAGCAGACGGTTGAGTCGTAGACTGCTGATATGTATCGTAACAATAAAAAACTCAATACAGTAAATGAATATTTTTTTATTTGTTCAGTAAAGTAAACATTCAATGTTAATATACATACACTAGTTTAGTTTGTAAAAACAGAATTGCTGAATGAAAAAAGAAGAAATCTAAATAATCAAGTATCGTTATCGATTTCCATGGTTTCTGGTTCTGGGTTATGAAAAAAAATGATGTAATTTTCCCCTGTTTAAGTTGAGATATTCGCATGCGTGCAGCTTCGTCCCTCCATTGCCGTTGTAAGTTGATATAATGGGGGTCCATGCCTCTCTGCGTCATCCATTTCATCATAACTTCTGCTGCTCGGAATGCCTCTTGTGGTTTCACACATCATCGTTATCATCATCGTCGTCATCTTCGCTCACCTGAAAGATAAGAGTGTGTAATTAACTGATTTTATCACAATTATTTTACTAATTCTGTTTCAAATATGTAAATATTGTACGTACATGATTGAATGATATTAAATAAACTCACCTGGTCAACTTTGTTTGCCTCTGTTACAATCTCCTCATCTGTCAGCCACTGGTGGCCAGGGTCGCCGGCATCCTCGTTAATCCAAGTATCAGGGTCTGCCCATCCCTCCTCCTCAGGTTCGTATCCCAGCTCTCCGAACATTATATTAAAAATGTTCCTGTCTTCCACCTCTTCAGTATCAACCTGTTCTTGCTCATGCATGGCTTGTTCTTCGTCGTCAAATATGTTGCCCAACACTTTCCTCCAAGATCTTGACAAATTTACTTCAGTCGCATTTGCCCATGCATCGGCGATCCAATACACACAGTCTTTTATGGTCACGGACTTCACTCTGTCTGGAATCGGAGTATCGTCTGGGGCGCCCAAGATATGTCTCAAAAGATGCTTCTTGTACCGCCTCTTGAGGGGTTCCAAACACACCTTGATCCATCGGCTGGATTACAGAAGTAGTATTGGCAGGCAAAAAAACAACACGTATGGCTCCGTCCTCCGTTATCAATTCATCTTCAGATGGATGAGCAGGGGCATTGTCTAACAGTAAGATGATCTTACATGGCACATTGTTTTCACAACAGTACTTTCTTACAATGGGGACAAAATAATCAAAAAACCATTTCTTGAAAATATAGGCATCCATCCATGCATTCACCTGCGAAAAATAGTGCACTGGTAGGTCATTGAGGTTGTCATTTTTAAAGCAACGAGATCTCTTTGGCTTATGTACGAAAGTCAATGGGATCTTGTATTTGCCACTGGCGTTAGCACAGCCCATCAACGTAACGCGATCCTTAGATGTTTTAAAGTTCTTGGCAGAGTTTTCCCCATGCAGGACAAGTGTTCTGGATGGCATTAGTTTCCACTATAAACCGGTCTCGTCAGCATTGAAAAGTTGGTCACGGGTAAGCCCTTCATCTGTGATTATTTTCCTCAGCTTTTCTTGAAATGGCAAAACTGCTGTTAAATCAGCTGAAAGGGATTCACCTTGTAAGTTCATAGCTTTTATACCATGTCATGTTTTGAAACACTTCAGCCATCCCGTACTTGCTTGAAATTTCTCATGGGTCTCAGGATACAATTCTTTTGCGTATAATTTTGCCTTTTCCATCAGAATCGGTCCACTTATTGAAGCTCCCTTTGATCGTTGTTGAACCATCCATTTATAGCATGCTATATCTACCTTTTCATATTTTGGCGTTGATATGTAAGACTTTTTTACATAATTTCCTGGCATCATCTGACGTTTCAAACTTTTTTTTGTATTACATCCCGCTTATTCCAGATTGTAGAGAAACCGTTGATTTTGGCAGGCCAAACTGAAGGGCTACTGCTGCGAGAGATTTAGTTTTCCTTGCCTCGATCACTTTAAGTTTTAGGTCTATACCGATACTAGTTCGCTTTCTAGGAGTTTTCGGCATCGTGACACGGACAGTGAAATTATTTTGCTGAATAAGTGAATGAATAGGCGGGTTCATATAAGATTTTACGAACAAAACATCATGAGTTCACTATGCACGTTAATTGCAAAACCGTTCACATAAAAACTCGGAGTATGCAAATGATGTTTACCGATGCGTGACAAGCGTCGTTTCAAATCGTCGAAGTGCGCGCGTGAGCAGCTAGGCTAGCAGTAAACAATTGAGTGAGTGAATGGGTATGTAAATCTGATTTATTGACCTTTAATTCATTCGTTGATGACGTCATTGATTTTGTAAGTCATTACGTAAAATTGACGATTCGCAAAATTGACGTTCGTAAAATGGACGTTTTACTGTACTATCTTTTTTTCTTTCATACTTCTCAGTATCTTTTCATTTACCGTGTTTGGCTTTTCTTTTCCTAAATCTAAATAGAACTGATATTTTGTAATAGAACTTTGAAACTATGCAAGTATTCAGAATGGTTTGTTAACAATTGTTTGAGAAGATGAGAAACAACATAGATACTACTTCATGATCTATACAGTTAAATATATCTAATTTAATACATTTGTATCTGTGTCTAAGAAAATACCTTGTTCAGCACACATTACACTTTGTTCTCCAGTCCCACCAGTCTGTCCACTTAGATCAATGACTTATGGCCTGGACCCTTGGTCGGGTATATAATGTAGATGAGTCACTATAGTATTTGTTCAATCTGGCTACAGGTCAATATGCACATGTGTGTGTTTGAGAAAGAATGGCAAATTACCAAAAAAATAATAAAAACACTAAATAATCACAAGGTGTCTGTTAAATCTAGGCTTCTCGATGGCGGATTTCCAACCGACACTGCAAGAGAACAAGATTGTGTGTGCAGACCTGAACACCTGCCCCGATGAGAGAGGTGACCTCCTGGCAGAGGCCATCATGGATGCTGACGGAACGTTCCTCAACGACCCCGCCATTCAAACACGCCAAGACCCTGCTACAGGCTGGCTCACATCGCCAGACGTAACAATAGTCCACTCGTGCCTTCGGTACAGATGCAACTGGGTCCCGCTCAACAGACTCTCATCTGATCACAGACCCATCCTCACCACTATCAACCTGCCGGCAGAGAAGCTGAAGGGGACGAAGCGGCTGGTGTGGGACTGGAAGAGAGGGGACCTCCGGGCGTTCACAGTAGCTGTCAATGATATCCTGTCCAAAGTTGAGTCGCCTCAAAACAACTCGGTTACGGAAATGTACAACCATTTCTGCGCAGCTGACCTGACTGCTGCAAAGGAGCATATCGGTATGAAAGCAGTGGGGATGTATGGGGAGTGCTGGATGACAAGCGAGATTGCGAAAGTTGAGCGAGAAAGAGACTCCCTACGAATGACCTCGGGCATCCACTCTGCTGAGTTCAAGGCGAAAGATCGAGAAGTGAATCAGCTCCTACGGGAAAGGAAGGCGGAGATATGGGAGCGGAAGGTCTTGTCAGTGAAGGGCACGAATGAAATGTGGTCGATCCTCAAGAGTCTCGCTACAACAAAAAGCCAAGACACCCCCAAAATCATCACTGATCAAGGCATCCACTACGTCAGCCCTCAACAGAAGGCCAATGCTTTTGTGAAGCTCTACTGAGACGTGAGTACTCTGAAGATCGAAAAGACAGACCGCGGCATGAAGAAGCTTCTGAATGGACGCTTAAGAGCAGATGTTCTCGAGTCTGAGGCGTGCAGAGACTTTACCCTTGGTGAGGTCAAAGCGGCGCTGCAGAGCCTGAACCCCATGAAGGCGCCTGGACCCGACATGCTCCATCCAAGATTCCTCCATCATCTCAGCCTTGTGGCAGAATCTACCCTACTAACGATCTTCAACTCATCCTGGTCGTCGACCACAGTACCACAAGCGTGGCGAGTAGCTGACGTCAGGCCGGTCCACAAAGCCGGAAAAGATCAGCAGCGGTTAGACAGCTATAGGCCCATCTCACTAGCCTCAACAGTGGGAAAGGTAATGGAGCAGCTAGTGATGAACCGCCTACGATTCCTAGCGGAGTCAAAAACATCTTCAACCAGAACCAAGCGGGCTTCAGGGCTGGATGCAGCACAGAAGACCAGCTTCTCCACCTATCCCAGTCCATCAGTGATGGCTTTCAGAGTTCTCCAATGAACAGGACCTTGCTAGCCCTGATTGACTACTCAAGAGCCTACGACAAGGTGTGGCGAGATGTGCTCCTTCTCAAAATGCAACAGTGCGGTGTCCTGACCAAGATGATCCGGTGGATTCAGGCCTGGCTCTCGAACCGTCTCACATAGGTTACCTTTGATGGTGAAAAGAGCAAGACTGTTATCCTCAAGCAAGGCGTCCCACAGGGGTCGGTCCCCTCACCACTCCTGTTCCTCTTCTACATCAACGACTTGCCCACTTTCATCAAGAGCCCGCAGATTAGCCTGTTCGCGGATGATGTTTCTGTCTGGGTCCAAGATGCAAATCTACAACAGGCAGAATGTCAATTGCAGCAGGTCGTAGACAGAATCAGCGAGTGGAGCCACAAATGGAAGATGGAGATCTCAGTCCAAAAGTCTGAGTGCTCCTTCTTCAGCACCAATACCCATGAGGCGAAATGGCACCCGACTCTCACGCTTAATGGTCATCCAATCCACTACAACCCCAAACCAAGGTTCCTGGGGGTTACGTATGACCGGCAGCTGACCTTCGCTACCCACGCAGCAACCATCGGCGGGAAGATGCAGCGGCAAGCGGGGGCCCTGAGATGTCTGGCGTCGACTGAATGGGGTTATGACAAAAAAACGCTGCGGTCAACGTATATTGCCACTGGTCATTCGACGGTAGAATATGCTGCAGCGGCTTGGTTACCCTGGGCGTCGAACTCTACGATGGAAAAGCTTGAAACCTGCCAATGCTTCGCGGGCCGAGCGATAATGGGGCAAATGAAGATGACCCCGGCTGAGGCGATCCTGGCGGAAGCAAACCTCCCCTCCATCGACACACAAGCTACCCAGCTGAGCACCATAGCCCTCAAGAAATCACTGCGGCAGCAACCAGAAAATCCACGCCATGAAATAGCAGAGAAAAGAGTCCCCTAGCGCACGAAGAAGCCCAGCTGGCACGAGAAGGCCCACACAAACCTGGAGAGCAATCTTCGGGACCACGAGACGACCGGGAATAAGTCTGGGGATGTGGAAGCCGACAAGAAGTGGACATTGCAACGGCTGGAGGAAGGCTGGGACACCTACGACCTGGTCCTCTACACAGACGGATCAGCAACGAGTGGTAACGCAATAGGCGGTGGTGGAATCGTCGTCATCACTGGCCATCCAAGTGATCCTCAGATCCACCGCACCTTTGCCATTCCAACCGGCAGATGGTGTTCCTCCTTCCAGGCAGAGATGAAGGCGGTGCTGAAGGCATTGCAGATTATCCTAGCAGAAGAGAACCCCAGAAAGCCCGGGTGGTCAGTGACAGTCTTTCCATCCTACAACGCATCCAGTCCATTCATCCGTCGAATCCATTACGCAGCAACAACGAACAAACAATCCTCCAACTCCTCTCTGACCTCAAAGAGTGAGGGTGCCGAGTGACTTTCACCTGGTGTCCGAGCCACTGCGGTATCATCGGCAATGAGCTGGCTGATGCCCAAGCGAAAGAGGGGGCCAACTCCGATCAAGCAGATGTCGAATGCTGCTATGAATCGGCTAAGGCAGCGATCCAGAGAGTGACTAGAGGCGGCCTGGCGTCCCACGAGTGAGTAGCGAGAGTATATGGCAGCTGAGGCGAGAAGGTGAATCGTCTTGCTGAGATGGCGCTGTGCAGAAAGGAACAGGTCACCCTGAGCCGGCTACACAGCAGTTGACACCATCTGCAGGAAATGCGGTCTTGGGGGGGAGACTGCGAAACATGTCATCTACGACTGCCCCTGTATTCATGACCTCCGGCAGAACCACCCCCCGCCAGACATCCTGGCAACAAACCCAACCCTTACTTTGGCAATCTGGGAGAAGTGGACCTCTACTCCAGATCTTCCCGACGTGTCAAAACCCACATCCCCATTCTTCTAACCCTACCCAGTGTTACAGCTAGGTTTTCAAACGGGCATGGTAAATATTATAAAACAGGGCACATCGCGTGCAGTCACGGTGCGGAAGCATGGTATTGTGGGCACATTTATTTGCATTAATGACAAGGCAAATTTGATAAATAACAGTTTAATACTAGTATGATGTAGGTGTTAAGTGAAGTATTACTAACTTATGCAATCATACAAACCTACAACTTCACATTTATTTGCAACAAAGTCAATGCATGTATATATACATTTACAAGTTCTCATAATATAATGAAATGCAATAGCTTTAATTGACGACCTTGAATTAGGCTAGATTGTATGTTAAAACGTTGAAGAAAAATACTCTTAAGACTGCCGCTCTTTTCTTTTGTGTACTCGTGCTATGCTTTGAAGCGTAAACTAAATGGCGTATAATGCGCACGCGCACAAGTTACAACTCCGCAGAGCGGCTGGAAAATTCCCACCAGGGGACGCTCAAAAAGTTCTGCATGCGGCGGTTGTATACCTGTACAAAAAGGAAAATCGGGCTTTGTGTTTTGCACCATTTGGGGCATGGCATTGTAAATTTAGGGGCATGTCATTGTACAAAGAGGCATGGCATGGCGCCATGCTAAAAAGGGCTAGCTGGAACTCTGCCTACCCGTCCCGTTGCTCAACAACAACAGCAGCAGCAGCAGGTTTGAAGAAGGAGTAAAGCTTCAATTGAGTCCTATGCTGGTGCTGCTTCCTTATTATAATCTCCCTAAATGCATGAAAGTATTGATAATATTGGCTGATCTCTGTGGTCTGATGATGCCATCCAGGTAGTCTTTTATAACAGAGTTTTGGTTTCCTGACTGTCGGTTCTTCCTCTTTGCTCTTTTCTTGGGGTTTGCCAGCAAGAACACCTTCAGTAATCTCCTCTTCAGTCAAAACCACCGGGTACCCAGGATCACCTTCATCTTCTAATCACTGCAGAACATTGTCATCAGTTGCATCATCATCATCTCCAGCCTTCAGAATCATACAACAATAATCACTGACCTCAAAGCCTTCAAAGTTAAAATCAAGATCAATATCATACAGCAGCAGCAGCTTCCATCCATTAGCTAAAGTCTGCATTTTCATCTCCTTCCATGCAACAGCTACATTGAGGACTGCAGACTTCAAGTTGTAGTGCTTGAGGTTCCTCAACGTTCATTCTCCTCTCATATCCTCCTACAACACAACCATCAACTCATCAAGGAACTTCTTGTGATACAACCTCTTGCAGGTAACAATGATTCCCTAATTCATTGGCTGCATAAGTGAGGTGGTATTAGGTGGCAGGATCATACACCTAATTATTTCATTACTGCTGCACAGCTTGTCAATGTTAGGATGTGCAGGTGTGTTATCAAGAATGAGAATAGCCTTGACATTATCCAGGGCAATATTTAGTGCACCTTTCTGGTACTTGCAAACCTCAGGAATAAAATGGTTAAAGAACCAGTTTCTAAAGATTTCCATGATATTGAATTGTAATAAATCACTGGAAGCTCTCATGCTGTCCTTTAAAACACTTGGTTGCCAGGATTTACCAACAACAACAGGTTTAAAACAATGAATTCCATCAGCATTGGCACAAAGTAAGGCTGAGATCCTTTCTTTGCTTATCTTACAGCCTGGTGTAGAACTTTCATGTTTATAGGCCTGTGTGTTTTCCAGAAGCGAATGCCAAAAAAGACCAGTCTCATCACCATTATAAGCTTGCGACAAAATCAGCCCTTCTCTCTCAATGAAATCATTTAACTTTTTCCTAAATGGCTCAATCTCCTCCGTCGGTTCACTTAAAGGTTTAGCATATTCTTCTTATTCAGTATACCATGGTTTTTACGGAGATGCCAAAGCCAACCATCACTAGCCAGAAACTTTGTTCATGCAGTGGAGTGAAGTTCAACACTGTGAACATTTATGCCACTAGAACGTTGCTGCACGTATCACCTATTTACGGCTTCCTCGAGGTTTTAATCCTGCGCCACATTCATATACTTCCTGCCACCAAATGATGAACCACTGACTGTAGCATCAAAACCAAACTTTAATGAGAATTTTTTTAGCTTTTCCTTGCTCTTACAAACATTCAACACCATTTGTTTTCTTCACATCAGACTCAAGCTGCACTACCAACTCAAGTTTTTGAAAAACACTCAAATTCGCTTTCTTTAGAGGCCATGGTTGATAACTTCTGTTCACTTTAGATGCTAACAAAGCATAAGCAAGCATTGAATTGAAAGCAAAACTCATGAGGTAGAGACGATGCTCTATCATGAAATGCATTCAAAAGCAGTGAGAAATGGATACATGCAGCAGATGCCCACATGCTGTGTGTCAATGCATGTATAAAAGGTGTCCAAGCAGAAAATTTTTTGCACAGCTCAATGCAGACTTTTTTCAGAACCAGACAACATCCATTGAATGAGTCAAAATAGATTAAATCATTTCCATTTGCCATAAAATATATTAGATATAGTTCCAATTTGCCCCAAAATACATGACAAGGTATATAATGTTTAGATTTTCTGAAAATTTGACAGTATACAAAATTATAATTAAATGATTTTAATATTGAATGTATATCTTGTTATGCTTGATATTTTGACTTGAAATATTTTGTGGATTCTTCTAGGACAGGGGTTTGTTGGGGTGATTGCTTGATAATCCCTTAAATAACATGTGTATTTCAATGGATCTTTTACAAACCATTTATTCCATAAAATGCCATACTATTCTCATTCTCCTGTTCATAATTCCTAATGCTCATATACACAATCAAAAATGGAAGCAACTGAATACCCATAATAAAACACCTCAACATTTAAGTTCAAACACTAGATTTCCTTCCTTTCTCAGAAACTAAATATGCTTTAAAACTGGAACTTTATATTTGCATGCAGCTGTAATAAATTTTAAAAAGATATCAGTGGTCCCAAACTATGAATAACTATTCATTCACTTAGAGTATACTCATCAAGCAAGGTTTCCAATATCTTGACTAAAGTTCACAATTATTAATGTATATATATATATCATAGTTTTGGTATCTTACAGGTATTTTCACTGCCCTCAAAGATATTTGTAACATTTACATCTGAAGATTTTGATGAGGCTTTCACTTGCAGTGTGCATATTCAAACTGTTTGTCATTGGATTTCTTGAGATTCAAACTCTGGTGTTTTAGGAGAGTGATAAGGTTTCACAAATGATTTGTTTTTCCTGTATGAAATTCCATCTATAAATTTCAGTCATTTCTTTATCTTTTATTTGAACAGTATTTGGCTCTCTTGTTAAGTTATTTAATAGTTTCCCCAAATAGCATTTTTCTTATGTTGCTCACATTTATTGGTCCTGGAGCTTTTGAGAAAATCTTTTTTTTTTCTTCAGCAACAACTAGGTTGATTATTAATCCAAGCCTGTTGTCAGTGTAGAGTTTGCTTACTAATTTGTTACTTTAATCAAGATTTTTGAACATTTTTTTATTGGTGATGCTTTTATCTTGATTTTAAATTTTCTGTCAGGCATGGTAAATACTAGCGTTGTTGCTGTATTAGCCTGTGGTATGTTTTTGTATGCCTGTAAGAATTTTTAAAGCTTACCTTGGCACTTCTTTCCTTCCAAATGAGCTACTTAGAACACAGCATTTCTCAAAGCCTTCAACCTTTCTATTTCACCATTGGCTTATGGCCAAAATGGCAAGAATCTCCTGTTAGATTCCATGATCAGATAGGAACTTTCTAAACTCTTCAGACAAACTAAGGTGTTTTGTCAGTCTTGAGTATAAATGGATATTCATATTTCAACTTAAATTCCCAGTCATATACATATAGTTAAACCTTTCACAAGCTGTATGGGACCTGCATAGACGACAATTCTAATTTTACACTCATCACTGAAATAAGCAAGTGTTTTTGCCTTGGTTATGAGATATTTTATCTCTGGAATGACTTCTATTGAACTTCACCCCATAAAGCTGTTGGTTCTTTCAGTTAAGTCTCCTAAGTGGTTCTGCCACTTGTGAAAAATCACATAGATATTTGGTAAAGTACCACATTAGATTAAAAAGTAATCTGACTTCTGTAGGAGTTTTGCATTCTGGATTGCTGCTATGTTTTTTTTCTTTTTCAATAGGTACATTTCCAGATTTACTACGGTCATGTCCAAAGAAAGACAGTTTGGAGTAAATTATTTCACATGTTGCTTTATCAAATTTGATCTGACCAAAGCCCTATTTGAGATCTAACTTGCTAAACATAGTCAGTTCAGTAAGATCATGCAGAACTACCTCTTTGGTGGGAATTGGATGCCTTTCTCTAACGATTACTTCATTTTCTCTTATGTCATTATTGGATGTTACTGTCTTGGTTTTGACTTACATCCAGTTGTGACATCCATTCTGTGTGGCTTTAGATGCCACCTCAATAATGTCTTTGGCCAGAACTTTATCTGTATTTATATCTGTGCTGTCTCTAAGAATAAATGTAAACTACCTCACTGGCTGTGCAACAGGTTTTACACTTATCCACAAATAGCTTGAGCTGGAAATTCTTAAGTTTTCCCACTCCAGAAAAAGCATTTACAAATATGTTGCTCTAGCTGTGCCAGAATATGCATGTACAAGTTTAGAGTTCCAACTCTTAATGCATTTAATTTCTCAGCTATCTTTTTTTTATCCTCTAGTAACTGCCAGCTTATCCACAGTTTCTGACAAAGCTTTTCAGTCACAAATGTACTGAGAGTTTCTACTGGTTTTGTTTGACCATAAGCAAATAACTTGTCAGATTTTTGTGATTTACACTGTATATTTTTTTAATTTTATTGTATTCCATGGGATGCTATTCATAAAATTACATGATTCACCAAAATGTGGTTTCCCACCTCTAACTCTGACATTAAATTCATCTATATCCACACTGTAAGATATTATTCACCTGGTGGGCTCTCCCTTTCTGTGCGTGTTCTCATTGCCTGCAAAAGGACTGCAGTTTTTTGGAACCTTAGTTTCATAGTGCTCTGGATAATGTCCTATTTTATCCCATTTCCTTCATACAGTACTACATGTTGGACATATTTAATTATTTAATTACCTGATCTATCTTATTACATCTGAAACATCTTTTATCTGTTTTGCTGCTATGTGTCATAGTCATAGTCCTTTTCCTTTTTGAAAACTATGAGATGTACCTTTTGCCCCTTCCTTCTGAGGATGTTCCTTAGAGATGAGCATTTTCACTTGTGCAGATTTCTCTATTGACTTGATCTGCAGATCAGCAATTTCCTGTGAATCATGTAGCCAGTTTTCTCAAAATATTTCTGACACTTTTGGATTGCAAACTTTTCAAAGAGCTGATTTCAAATATGCCTCATCAACATTGGAAAAATATGACAACACAAACTGGCCATCCATTTCATCTGGTTATTCCAGTAGGCAAAACAAATGTCTCTTTTTGGCACAAAATAATTATCCAGTGGAGAGAGATTCTTAAGAGGTCTTTATTGTTGTCTTGGATATCAATGCATAATATAACTTGTGCAACTCAAGTCCACCAATGTGAAGTAAAAGTACCACTTTATTTTTTCCTTATTCATTACCTCATAAGAGAGTAATTAAAGATTGAAAGCACACTTCCAGCAAGCTGATCCTTTGTTTAGAGCAAGGAAGTTCTCCAGCAAGTCTCTTTAAAGGTCATGGTATAGTAGTGATTGCATCCTCTCTTCCTGTTTTGCCATTATTGATAGGATCTGGCATACTGATAAAAATATCAGTCTACTCACAATTATTGTCTAAATACCTCATTCAATGTTGCATGAATTTAATCTGCATTCTTTCCCCTAACCACAATTCCTTATACTCATATACATTATCAAAGACGTCAGCAACTAAATTCCTGCATTCAAGCCCTACAACATTTGTGTTCAAACACAATTGTCTGAGAGTGGTATGCCAAATTGCACTTTGTTCCCCTAGTTTAAAGGTTAAGCATAGTGGAGCTGGGACACGACAACTACATTTTGCTAGCAAACAATAAATACCATTACTTCACTCATTGAATGCACTTCATATTTAAAGCAGTTGAACATGGTGTCATTTTAATAGTAATTCTAAACACAGGCTTTTAAGTGATTGATTTTCATTTTACTGCAAGTAGGGCAAATAACAGAATTTGTTTGAGAAAACATCTTTAAAAAGATGTATGGACCCTAAGGCAGGAAGAATAGCAAATGTCCTTTTTCTCAAACAGTTTAATTTCTCAGAAAAGGAAGGGTGAAGCAGGTCAGAATAGAAGTCCCAGGATCTGTGTCATTATTTTTAACTTCAATCTGCAGATTTCTAAACTCTGATGTGGTTGTTCACAAGTCTCTGTTTGTTTGTTTGTTTTTTTTTTTTAATCTGAGCTGCATTTCAAATTGTTACATTTTATCCACTGAAATAAAGATATGTCAGAGTTATTTTCATTGGAATAGGATTAATGATAAATGTAAACACTAATCCTAAATGTTGGAAATCATGAAACCTTCCAGCTTATGTGTGAATAGTTAGTTTCTCTTATATCAATAGAGCAACATGATAAGAGCTTTTTGAAATTAAAGAAATAGCAGAAGTTTGATGTGCAAATATCCCTGGGAAAACTTCTAGCATGATGAATACATAAAACTATATAGGCAGGAGATGGAAAACCCAAACAAGGAACACAAATAAGACTCCTGTAGCGCAGCACTGAGAAGGTGCTGTTAACCACTCATATTCTTTGTATATACTCTACAGACTTAGTCACCAGCACTGTATTGACCAATTGCACTAGACCTTCAGTGTTGTGGTTCATTAATGACATGTCCATGTGTGTGAGATCTACTTGGCTTCTGTAGCATGCAACTTTTCAGTTGTCAGGTCTCATGTGAACTGACATCTCAGTCTCTTAAGCCACTATATAACCATGTAGCATCTAGCATTTGTCAGTCTACACGAATCATCACACCTGCGATTGTGGTGCTATGTGCATTATTGTTCAGTACCCACTGAGTTTTCATTTTCAAAAGCATTCAATAGCCAGTGGAAGATGCCTGTTCTATCACTAAAGGGTAGTAGTAACATTTGATCACAGGGCACAGCAGGTGGGTTATTAAAAATGCAATGATCTGGTGAAGCATTTTGAAAGGTGTTCCTGAATGATTAGGCAAATTGCATTCCATACAAAACCTGCCCACATGCTGCTAGGTTGCCAATCCTTCTCT
The DNA here is from genome assembly GCA_018389105.1 of Nautilus pompilius. Classification (NCBI taxonomy): domain Eukaryota; kingdom Metazoa; phylum Mollusca; class Cephalopoda; order Nautilida; family Nautilidae; genus Nautilus; species Nautilus pompilius. The sequence goes on along the minus strand of JACATO010000350.1, from coordinate 289,438 downwards.
AGGTAGTCTAAGAGCCAGGCATAAATTGTTTAAAGATAATGTTCCTATCTCATACCACTAACTGCAATAATAATCTCTCAATGATTGTGATGTTTTCCTCTGATGGAAAAGGTTTCATTATGTTTATCGCTGAGTTCTATTAAGTACTATTAGGCATCTCTTTACATCATGCCATCTCAGGAAGAATGGTTGGCATGCTGCTTGATGTACATGACTTTTTTGCACGTAGCTTCTGCCTTATGCTCTATCCCTGGCTACCAGACTTTTTCATGTAATAAACCGTTGGTCTTCATTATGCTTTAGTTGTCTTCACAAGCTAATTTAAGAACACAATACTTTCTACTATACACAAGTATTCCCTCTATAGTCAATTTATTTATCATAGCAGCATAATCTAATGCATTGTTATATATCCAGATTTGTACATCATTGTAAATGTGTGTAGTTATAATGTAAGCACTGAATGCTTTCAATTTTTACTAAAGTGTAGATCTGGCAAAATAAGTTATTTCCAGGGATTATGATATTTGGCAAGTTTAAGTCCAAATAGATGAAAGCCTCCCATATGCCCAAACCAGTCCTAGCACATATATATATATTTCTCTCTCTCTCTGCTCTACATCAGTTATACTTGAGCAATAGATAGCTTACAATGTCCCATTATCACATTCTCATGAGAGTATCACACCTAACCTAGTCAGGTTTTCATCAGCTATAACCTAAGTGTAGGAATCCTTTTCAAAGTAAGATAGTGCTGTATTGATTGATTTCTCTCGTACATGCAGTTCTGAAATTCTTCCCGTGTTCAAAATGAACTTTCTGCCATAATAACATAATGCATAAAAACACTATATAGGTCTGCCATTTTTTGTTTTTTTTTTGCATTATTAACAGCTTATTCCTGAGACACTTCTGCTACAACTATTTTTACTGCCAACATGGCTCATGAAAGTCAATCTTGAAATTCATAATTTTGTCTTGTCTTTATTTAATATTAGTCTTTTTAGATACTACAATATTTTAAAGGGCCTAACATCATATTTAACTTTGTTTTTCCATGCAAAATATTATCACAACATATATTATATGTCCTACAGAATTTATGATCACATACTGATACTATTCAAAAGCTGAACTTATTCACAACATTAATCTTTTAATCTTTATTTCAATACATTCCCCTTTGTGGGCTACAAATTTTGTAATTTCTCTATATTTCCTTAAAATTTTAATCTTATAATAACCTTATTTAAGAATCAGTTTACTGAATTCCATGACATCATTTATATCCTGTAGAATTTCTTCTTATATTGGAATTGGATACTGCTATGATTATTGCTTATTTTTGCTTTGGCACTCATCGATGCATATTCAGAAATACTTATTAGTTTGTGGAATAATAACTAAAGATGATACCAATGAAATCAGTTCTTCACTTTTGCCAGTTTCTAATTTATCTAGTTTTTCTTTTACCTTTATCTCAATTTTAAAATATATTTCCTAATAGATATTCTACTTGTTTAACATTTGGATCTACATTTTTGTCAGGTTGATAGCTTTTAAGTATCTAGCGCATAAATACTTTTAACCTATTCTTCAATTAGCATTGCTTCCTGTTCTTTCAAAATTATTTACCTGAGCCTCCAATGATTAGTTATTGTAAAACTAAACAAAATTGAATTTATGCTGGTCATTTGTTATTAGTGCAAATTTAATTCAGAGATAACTTGCTAAAAATGTGTCCAGTACTAAATTATGCAAATCATGTGGTCTAACTTGGATCTCTGAAAAATGTATTATATAGTATCCATTGTTTACATAATTAATGACATTACTGATTTGAAAAGGGCCAAGGGTTTTGTAGATGAGTTAGAGATTTCTATCAAAAGCAATCAGCTTTCACCTTTACAGTTTCTAAAATTAATCCAGCCTTTAAAAGAAGTGTATTTATTCACAGTAGTTATTCCTGTGTGTTGTGGTAAGAAACTTCCATCTGATTATTATCATCATTCATTACATTTCAAATTAATTGCCATGACAAAAATATAATGCAATGATGCTATGAATTAACCACAGTGAAGCTAAATTAAAATACAATGAAGCTAAATTTAATTACAATTTATATATTCTGGCATTTAGTGGGATCATTATTTAGGCCACATGGAGCCAATCAGATGAATCAAAGTTAATATTAGATTGTTACAAAGTTTGGTCAGTTTTTTTTTACTGTATCAATGAGACTTCATATCATTGATGAACGTGAAGTTTATTAATCATAGTAAGTTACATTATAATCAATACACTTCTGCCAATGAGTTATAAGTGCATTTATACCATTTTTAAAAAATCTGGATTTCTGAAGTCGATAAACTGTTGGAAGGCAATTTCAGTTGCTGCTTGGCTGGAGAAGGATTTCATACTGAGATAGCTGTTGAGGTGTTTGAAAAGTTGGTAGTCTGGGAGAAAGGTCTAGTGAATAGGCTGGGTGAGGGAGAACTTTGTTCCCCAACCTGTTCAGTTTCTGAAAAGTACTTCTACAACATGAGGACGAGCGAGCGTTATCACGGAGCAGGATTGTGGGGGCCTCTTCGATTCAACAATGCTGGCTGTTGTTGAGAGAGTTTCTGATGAACAACGTTTGATTCATGACTATCTTTCAGCTGTGATGGTTTCGCCAGGTTTCATTTCTTATGACAAAGGAAGAGCAGATCTCCAATCAACGATTTTGTTGTTGTTCATTCAACTCGTGAGGCACCCACTTGTCAAGCTTTCTCACCTGGGCGATTGCGTCAAGATGCTGGGAAACCGTTGCAATGCTTATGTCAAGCTCTCCAGCAATTTCTCGCACTGTTTTTCTTGAATTGGCTTCAACTGAGGCTTTCAGATGGTCATCATCACAGCTGGAGGGATGTCCGCTGCATTCCTTATCTTTGAGGCTCACATCTCCTGATTGAAACTTTGCAAACCATCATTGTAGTGTGCATTCATTTTCTGTGTCCTCATTCCCATGCTTGCTTAATGTTACAAGTTGCCTCCCTTGCTTTGTGGCCTGGTTTGAACTTGTGAAGCAAAATGGCATGAAAAACGTTTCTGTCCATGCTTCACTCAGAACCCTGAAACAAATATCCATTTTATGATTTTTAAAAAGGTAGGTTTTGCATAATGTATGCTAAGGCACATGCTACAAAACAATATATAAATTATCTACAAACACCTTTACAAACATTTAAAAAATGAACCACAAATTAACATAATATAAAAACCGACAAAACTTTGGTAATGACCTGATAGTTTACATTTTGGCCACCATATTCATGACCTTGAGCTCCAAGAACAATCTTTTGGGCCACAAATTTAACAGGATAAAACAAATTTACTTACCTACTTAAGTGATTGTTTTTTTTAAAGTTAATCTCATGATAAAATCTGTAAAGTTAAAAATGCATCTTGGATACAGAGGATGTTTTGTTTGTTTTTTATTTAAAAAATGTTTGCCAGAAAGATTGCAAACAAATTAATGTAAATAGTGCATTCTTCAAATCATTTAGTCAGCAAACAGAATGCTGTGTTTGAAATGTTTCTCTGAACTTTCTCTTTAGCCTTGTTTTGCCAAATACAACACAAGCATTTTCCTCAGTATAGCTTGATACAGTTTTTTTTTTAATTTTTGAGAAATTAATCCCTGACAAGGGGGGGGGGGACAGAACTGCTAAGACTAAAGCTCTGAGTTTGAATTTGGAACTGGCTTAGTTTGGCATACTGTTCCTCCCTTCCTCCCCTCTTCACCAGCTAGCTCTATGGGTTTCTTCTGACGTCTACAAACAAAGAGTTTTACTGGAAATATTTATTAGGTTGGTTTTGTCGCAATAAGTGCTGATGCCACCTACCAACTAAATTATCTTGACAGTACTGTTTTGGCCTTGGACCCGCTTCTTGTCATTTTGCTGTTTGCATCAGCTCACACGGACAGGCACTCTTAATAAAGTCATGACACATTACACAAATTACACAGGATTCTTTGTAAAAGTGCACAGCCAAATATCATCAGGTTTCTAAGATATCTTCTTTTTTTTAGAAAATCTCTCAGTAAGTAGTTAACATTAACTGAAATCTCCAAGTAAACCAAGTCATCGTTTTAAATCTCTCTGTTTCATAAACCATGAGGTTAATAGTAGACAAGTATAGTTTAAAAAATTATAACGTTTTCTTATTTTCCTGTTGCTGCAGCAGTGTTTTTACGTCAGTAATAAAAACAAATTTTTTTTTTTATTAGACTAGGATTTTTTTAAAGTTAAACAAGGACATGTTAACAGAAGGTGTAATGTTTAGCTAATGATCCATACCAGAACTGGTTGAAGTGTCAACAAGCACACCCTGAAAGTTTATCTGTCCTTTTCTCAAGTTTAATTGCAGCTCAATTGGCTCTCTCCAAACCTAGCTATCTTACAGAGTAACACTCCCTCTTGTAATCACAAATTCCATTGCAGGACACCCAATTAATATTTCCCTCTTGAGGAAAAATTTCTAAACCCAAAACACTTTAGCAGTGTCTATAGTCATTTTAAAATTGTCTCACTCTGCTGATGACTGAATTAATTGCTTCTAGATGCAATTTGATGTTTTCTTTCCCTATGGTACTGAATTATTTTCTGGCAGACTAAAGAATGTGATAATACCTATTGAATTTCATGTGTTATTTGCCTTCCACAATGGCTCCAGAAAATTTTTTATCAATGTCCTCAGCACATGCAATATTTAAAAAATAATTTTCATGAAGTTATTATTTTTCATTAATTTCCTAAAGGAAAAAAAATTTTTTTTTAAATTGTAAAAAATTAATTCTTTTGATTCCAATTTTCTAAAAATATATAGAATGGCATTCTTGAACTTAAAGAGAAAAATGTGTACATACATACATACATGCATATACTTATAATCTACCTATGATTCTGTTTTATAAGCTACCATGGCAATGGGTGTGTAAGCCACTACTCAGCAATGCATTCTTGACCAATATTAGTTTGGTTGAATGCCTGGATTTTGTAAGATGCTGATGGTAAAGAAGTCTTTATTAGAACTCTTCGCTTTGTAGTGAAGAAACTGAACACAGAAAATCCTTTCAACTGGCTAGCAAATAACAACAAGAGAAAACCTGTTAGGGAGATACACCAATGGGATTCAAACCCTGCGCCCTCATCCTTTAACATCCAGTGTAACCGCAGGACCACTACGATACCATATCTTTGATTACCCATATGATTATCTATCTTACTTAGAATAGATAAATTCTAAGTGCTGACAGTATGGTGGTCACAGTTTGCCAATGTATGCACCCATAATTTTGCATAATATACTCATTTTGGAAACAATTATTCCCTGTTGTTGCTGCTCTCACAAAGCCCACATTAAATTGTTAGATTTAAGGAATTATAGTTAAATTTATTTATTATTTTAATTAAAGAGAGCTCATGGGATTGAAAAGGAGATAGATTACTTATTAAAATATCTGCAATACTATTTCCTGTATCTGTTTTTCATTAAATTTATTGTTTTGTATGAAGAATTTTCCAATTTTCTGTTGGCTAAGTAGACAAACTTTGGTTTTTCAGCTACACGAGGTGCTTCGGCGCCTCAACCTGGCCTTTTAGACCTTAACGGAAGCTTGCTCCACACCGGGCTTCGGCCCTACACGGCTTCGGCCACCAACTCCAATCCCTTCTCCTCGGAGATAAACATGCATGCACAAACTTTCACACACACCACTTACGCAATCACCACACAAAAAGATCATAAAAAAAGAAAAAAGTAGACAAACTGCTCTTTATCATAAGACAGTCACTAAAATTTTTATTAAGACTTTGAGAGGAAATATAAAATTTTCACCAGGAAGTGAGAAAGAGAAATATTATTATAGGGCGTGACAGTAGTCTAGTGGTAGACTATTGAACTGCTATGAACATGGGCCTGAGTTTGATTCCTGCAACTTTTTTGTATCTCCTTAGCATGAATTATTCTTTCTTTCCTCCACATATTGACTTTGTATGTTCTCCAACATCTATAAATGAAGAGTTCTAATAGGGATTTACTTGTCAAATTCAAAAAGTTTCAGGGTCTTGCATCACATTGGATTGGCAATGCTTTCTAGCAGATAACTGCTGCACTACACTATTCCCACACCAGAGCAATCTCAGGTAAGTAAAATAACTCAGCAGAAGTTCGTGTAGTGCAGTTTTATGAAATATCTTAGTTATGAACATTCACTGTATTCATTGCTACTGCTGAGGTAGGGGATTCACTTTTGAAAATCACAAAATGGAAACACTGTGAGGGAGATTTTTTTAAAAATCTAAAAAAAAAACATTAAGATGACAACAACTACACAAATGCAAATAATTCTAAATTAATTAAACCTTTGATTATGTTGAAATTTAAAATTTCATTTTAAAAATATCTGGTAATAAAGTTCTATAACAGAAAAGCAAATAAATATTGATTTAATAAAATAAAATTCATATTAAATTGGTTACTTAATGTAAAATTATTAAATTATGTTAAGCTATTATTTGAATTTAGAATGGAATAGGCTAAATATTATTCTAAACACTAGAAATCCAAATATTATTTTTTGTGCTATTTGTTATTGCTAAGTTGGATATGTTCTTATCTTCATAAACAGAATCCTTGTTTTTGAAATCTGTTGCCATTCGCAATACCATTAGAATTATTTTAATTTTATTTACAAGTCTATCATTGTTCACTAGTCTTTTTTTAATGCTTAAAATAAAAATCAACGAGATTTCTTGTATTTCTTACATCTTGGCATTGGCATTTTAGCGAAGTAATGAGCGCAAACCTGGTGTTCGTTCAGGCCCTTAATTGGCCAGTGGGCGATACATTCTCTGATCAATGACCGACCAACTTGTTAAGATTTCTGGACCGTAAGAAACCAGTTAGACTGACTGGAAACTGGCCTTGTTATCTGGAACTACTGTAGCTAGGAGAGTTCATTCGATCTTTTTTCATATATAATTGCTACATTAAAATTTCAGTAGAGCAAAAGATTGGAAAAACTGAAAAAATAATAATAATAATAATAATAAACAATTTATCATCATTTGTATTGTTAATAGGTGGCTAAAAAAATCACCACAATTATAAAATACTAATTATAAGGCAATGAAATTTGCATTATATATATAATACACTGACCACAAATCTTGGGATAGTGACAATCATATATTTAATTCCACTTGTGGAAAAACATGCAAACTAATCATAAGTTGTAGAAAACAATGGACTTTATTACATCATGTTAAGGAGAGGAATGGCAGAATTTTTACCACCATCTTACAGATTAAAAAATCACAAGACATTTGGCATAATCAGTATTGGATGAGGTTACCTCAGGAAGTACGTGTAGCTTGCACATCATCTGTTCTTGCATGAAATAAAACATCTGTTCATTCCATCTGGTACTGTTTGTTACTTGTGGGCCAATGTCCAAATTGGGGAGGTTCTAAGAAGAGGGATTTTCAGCTTCACATGTATATAAGATGGGCCAGTGGGCAAAAAATCTGGGAACATGGCTGGTCAGTTCATTGTGATGATGATGATGATGACTCCAAAGAATGCAGTGACAACCCTAACTTTATTTGTCCTGGTATTGCGCCATCCAGGGACACAAAGTTTGGTGCCAGGTGTTGATGAAATGCAGGATTGTTGGCCTCACAATCTCATTCCCTGGTACTTCTAACCATTTGGGTAACTTTAACGATGACTAGGATACTGATCTCTCCCCATGCCACACCAATCATTCTATTGATTTGTTCATCATTAATGTTTATACAGCAGGAGGACAGCCTTTACGTCATTAATCTGACAATAGTATTTTTTTTGTGTGTATATAGTCAGCTGATTGACTGCCTATGCAATATTTCAAATGCCCCACTGCAAGGAGTATATTGTCATGAATTTTCTGTTTTTATAGATCTTATTGCTCAACTGATGTTGGCTACATCATTTCTACCTTTTTTATACCCATAAACAAGCATGCATTTTGAAAATCATATTTTCACATACCATGTAATATTTGAGATCAGGTGATGATAATGTGATGTCACGTGAAAGCATGTAACAATTTGCTTTTCTCGTGTTGCCTATTTTTGATTTAAACTTATGAGTTGAGAACACCTGATGGTTATTTGTTTTGGTCACCTGCAATTTTGGTATGTGTATCCTAAACTGCAATATCTTTAGATTTTTGTCTATCTGTCATTTTCTATCTCAATATGTGTACATGATATGCTGAAGAAAAATCAAATTTCCTGTTAAATCTTATAATCTGATTATCCTATATAAAATGTAACATTTCTGTAAGAGTTCAACTTTTTCTTATATATAAGTATTGTTTTTTTTAATATTCATAGATTTTTAATATTAAGTAAGTAAATCCACTTGTCTCTCAAAACATTAATAAGTTAAAAACTGTTTTCATTATTAATAGTAGTTGTCACACTGTCAATAATAGATAATTTGATTCATATTTGAGATTTGTATTGTTTTCATTTTAACTTTTGAGTATTTTTAATGAATTAAAAATTTTTTTCCATTAAAATATAAAAATAATGAAAATATTTTCTTCAGATGAAACATGAAGTTTAGGGTATGCTGATTATCTAAATGTGTTTTATTTCATTACAAAAATATTTCTACCTGTTGTAAATAATGTATATTTTACAATATGAATGAAGGCTGCCTGGATTTTGTCCCCACAAAACACACACACACACACACGTGGAAATTAGGGGGGTTTTTTGTAATTCTTTGGTCCTTTTCAAAGAAAACCTAGTGTGGAAGGATGGTTGAAACCTGCCATGACATTTATTATCCTTTCTCATCTAAGATCACTGATCTTCAAATCAGGGATGGCACAGGAAAATAATTCTGTAGTAGTATCGCTATTCCTGTAATGCTACAGACAGTATTGTAATTTGTTGAGCACTGCGATGTTATACTCAGCTTAAGCATTACGATATTCAAAACTAGTCATTTAAATGGGAACAAAGTTGACTGGATAAATTTGCATTTGGAAAGGAAATATCTGATATCTGTTAATTCCTTTAACCCTCTGTATACCACTGGGATGCATTTGCATCTTTCTACTCTTCGAAGATATATATATATATATTACTTATTTAATACTTTCCTCATTAATATAGTCCTTTAACAACAAATTTAAACTTATATTGCTCCAATCTTGCATGTTTTTATTATAAGTATGTTGACAATATACAACCAGTTTGGCACAAATAGTTAATACTTCTTGGTTGTGGTAGTATAAGGTAAAAACAGGACTAACCTAGTGACTGACTAGCTTTGTTTCCAAAATATCGCTATGATAATTGGTACTTGACTGTAAATCATGGCCCCTGTTTTCTTCTTTCCTGCAAGTATTAAAAATAAAAAGCTGCTGTTAATTTCTTTTTTTTTTTTTTATGAAAGGCCTACGAATTTCCACTTAGCATTTGATCCCCATTCCTCTAATAAAGAACTGATAAATGTGGGTTTTCATCAACTGTCTGCACATCACAAGTCAACCTCTATCTTTGACTAAGGCATGATCGTGAACAATAAATGATTCACTAGGATCAGTAGATGGTCCAATAATAAACATGTTACACTGCACTCATAAAAATGGCTAAAAATAAAGTCTCGACTACATAATATTTTAGAGCACAAGACATCAGAGGAATTCATCTTATGGGAAGCCACATCAGAGCTTTGCTTTTGTGATTTTTTGTTTTATTATTATTTTTAATTCATCACACTTAATGTTTTTTGATGAATTTCCTTTTATCCTTACTTTAAAATAAATCAACTGTGTTAGATTTGGTTTTATTGCCTAGTACTTTCATTTCAACAGCTACATGTTTGTTTTTATGGTTGTATTAAGAAAGATGAGGCCAGGCAGTAGCATTTTATTTCCTTCCTTCCCTGATGGACATTTTCCTGTCTAGAAGTTTTATAGAAAGGACTCCCTCTACTGAAAACTCCTAACATAAAATGCTGTACTTATTTATAGACTTCTAGTTAGAATAATCCAGCAGTGCTAAGTAATTGGAGGAGCTGACCAAAATAAAGATAGTTATTAGAAAAATAAAGCATTTGTGTAAAGCAACCCTTATTCTGACGATACACTATATTATAATTTTAGAATTATGGTTTATAATATAATGGTGAGCGACTTCACAAAAGAAATTGGCTTTTTTTTCCTCTCTCTTTTCTCCAAGGCAGGTTCATTTGTGTTGACCTCTGCTTTACCACCTGATTGAATCTGTCAGCTTTCAAAAATAGATAATCCATTCTAAGCATCTGTGAAAACCTACCATAGTATTTGTTGTGGACAAAACCTCAAGTTCTCTGTATTTATGACACCTACATCTGGCCATTACTACATCACAATAGTTTCCTAGTTTTCTGCAGTACAGGTGATTGCATATTGTCTGCTATCTTAGATTTTGTTGTTGTTGTTTTGTTTTTTTTACATATTTCTTGAATTGTGTTATTCCCATTATTATTTTTTTGCTGGCTCTGATGATGATGGTATAATTCTTTTTTTGTTTTTTGTTGTAATTTTGAGACTATGGAATTTAGATGATTATGCATCTTTCGCAATAGTTAATATCTAGTACATGCGGAATTATCATTGATGGCTAGAATTTCTTATCGAAGACAGCATTGTGAAATTAATGGGAAGAAGGTTATTGGCAACAAGAAACCAAAAGATTATGTAAATCATAAAGTGTCTTGTTGTTTTGTTTTGTTTTTTTTTTGTTTTGTTTTAAAATACTTATCACTGCTGTTGTCCAGCCTTGGTTTGGCTTAATCTCATTGACATGGCTTCTTCATACTCATCTTCACCAGCTGGCCTTGTGTGGATTTCCTCCAGGCACTCTGGTTTTCTCTCGCATTTAAAATGGAAGAATTCAAGCAAGGACCTTGGCTTATGGCCTCTAATGCTAAGAAGTGGTTGAGACAAACTCCCTGGGACCATTAAAATGCATGACAAACAAACAAAGTACTTACCAGTTTTGACTGATTCATTTTTACTGACCCGTCTGTCAAAGTGTAATCTTTGAGGTCCATTTTGACGACAATTGTTTACACTTAATGTTTTATATAAAAAGATGTTTTAAAAAAGATATTATGATAGGTTGTAAAGTTATTACTCACTGGCAGCATGGTGATTTTTAGTTTCTCACCTTTTATTTTTTGAAAATTCACCTGCCTTTTGTGTGTACCTTTGCTAAACAAAAACTGTTTACTACTACATTCCCTTGTGAACAGGGTGTAGGCCAAGTTAAAGGATGACCAATATACAATATCTAACTATAATGGTTTTAGTTCTTATGAGGTGAAGAATAAAAGGCCTTCAGGAAAAAGAAATAGCTCTCAGTTTGAATTTCTAACTCGTTTGAAGTCGCTGTATCACTTTTGACCCATTGTTGTCAATAACTTATACTATAGTAAAACAAGTATATCTCTCCCTCTCTTTCTCACTGTCAGCAGTTTTCCAAACAACACCTGCAGTAGAACTTAACCAAAATTTGTGACTTTTACTCACCATACACTAACAGAATGTGTGTATGAAAATTGTGAAATATTATAGTTAGGTGACATTCTGTCATTGTTGTCAAGTTTCTTTAGCCATTTTAGATTTTTTATAAAGATGCACATCTCTCTACTTGAATATGGTAGTGGTTTTATTTTAGAAATGGGATTTTTTTTTTCATTTCTAAATAAAAATGAAAATTTTTTATAGTCTTATGATGGCAATTCACTGGTTGTATGTGGGTCAGTGCTTTCTCTTCTGATTCTATCTATGCTGCTGCCTCTCAACTCTCATTTTCTGATGTGGCAGAAACAGAGATGCAACCTTGTTGTTTTGCAGAGAAATCGTATAACCCGGTCAACATGTAATTCTAGTGCTTTTATGCAAGTAGGCACCATGACAGCAGAAAAAACCTGCAGCCTGATTAATCAGTAATGGGGATTGCATAACCGTAATCTACAAACAGGGAAAGATCCACACTCTTTGTCTGACAATTACAGCTTACAGCAGATTGTAAATTATGGAGCATGATTAAATGACAGAGATAAATTAGAAGTATACCAACTAAACCAAAGGTAGGGTAGATTTACTAGAAAATAGTTTGTAATTTGCAATCATATATTAAATAAGTCATTTTTTTGTATAATTTCAAAACAACAGAAATATAATTTACCAAGCAATAGCCCTTAAACAAACATAACCCTTCTCTGGACTTCCATAGCTACGCCTGGGTAGATCAACTGCTGGTAAAATTCTGTGTATTTTGTGCCAGCGGATGAAACCAATACGAACAGTTGAAATAGTTTTCATAGCAGACCTGGCAGAAGTAAGAGTGAGTTGCTTTTTTGAAACAGGTGATTAATGAGAAGAAAGGTAAAATGTAGGTTGGTTGCTTTCTTGAGAAAACTGCGCATACAGTATTCATTAGAATTTCAACTAACAAAAAGTGATGAAAATGAGGGGGAGATTAGCAGGAATGACTGATTTTCACTGATATGACTAAAAGTTTACCTGATGTCTCCTTCCTATTCAATCTGCCAGAGAAGAGGATACACTTGGTACAGTAGACTGTGTTCAGGACCCTTCACCTCAACAAGTGCTTAGCCCTTGGCCATCTGCTTGAAATTTTATGCTCTTAGTTTCAGAGGTATTATATGTCTGCTTAAAGCAAATTTTTTAAAAAATCACATACTTTACCTGAGAACTTTTGGATGAAAACGTTGACTGGGAAATCTGTCTGCATTTGTCAGGGTTATGAGTTTGTAGGTTTTCAAATAATTTCTTCAGCAAAGCCAACCCGATTTTCTCTGTTTGTGGCTCGCTCTCTTTCTGCTCAAAAAGAAAGTGTCTATGAATGCAGATATCCCAGATGAGATGATTGTTTAGGGGTTGTCAGGGTTGGTTAGGGTTATGTGAATATTTATTTTATTGGGGATATCATATTTGCAGTTAGCACAGTCTAGTTACTAGTAAAAGGTAAAATAAAAGTATCAGAAATCTACATTTATGGGTGTGTCTGGATACAAATAGCTGTTGTTTGTGTGTGTAAGGTTTTGTTATTTCTTCCAGGAAATTCAGGAAGTTTCTCCATAAGAGATCTATCAAACTTGTTTTGCGCAATGTTTTGTTTTGCTTTTCTTTTAAAAGATTCCATGTCTTTGTTTGAAGATGGATTCATGAGTAATTTTGTCTATTAGTATAGAAATATTCAACATTAATCTACTTGGCCTTGCATATCGTACCTTAGAGCACCTGGCTGGGGCTGCTGGACAGGTTGTTGCATTAAGTATTGTCCTGGTTTGTTTTTCTTCTTTTTTTTACTCAAGTAGTAAATTGCAATATAATTGCTGCAGTGGGCCCTGAGTGTGGGATGCTGAAGGCAAGTTCTGCTACTATCCTGCGGCAGATTTTTAGTTATGCTTTATCAGATTTATAGGCTAAAAAGGAAAGAAAGAATTGGTGTTTTTATATAGAATTATTATTATTATTATTATTATTAATTATTATCATCATCATCATCATAGAAGAAGAATTTCTTATGGAAAATTCAGACTGAAGAAAAATTCTTTTGGGGTAGGGAGAGAACAGTGCAAAGCGACAGGGCTATTAGTTGAAAGAGATGACACATCACTTAACACCTTTAATGAAGCAGTCTCCTCAAACGTTTACAGGAGCATTTTAAGAACCAAACATTTGGTAGGCTAACAACCTCTGCTTTAGTTATCCTTGCTGATTGATTTCTTTTTGTATAAAAATAAATTTGGCATAGTTTTATACTGCTAAAAACTATTCTCCTCTTCTCACTTCTGTAATCATATAATAAGGAAAAAATTTCCCCAACCCCAGTGTATCTAGATCAGTGGTTCCCAACCTTCTTGGACTCGTGGACCTTTTTCTGAATTGAAAAAAAATCAAAGAATAAATTCAGCAAGAAAACCACATAAATAAGAGTTTTATTTGAATATATTGATAGTTTGGTGCCCGAGTCTGCCTAGAATCGAGCTGGCTAGTGTTCATCCAGCCGAAGTCGCAGTCCAGTCCTTGTAGCGAGCTCTGCCCCAGCCATTGTGGTCCGAGTCTTTTAGCTGCAGGCCTCAATGGCATTAGCCAATGGGAGCTCAGCTCGATTGTGTCAGTCCTACTGTGGTAACAGTTCGAGTTCCAGCCTTTGTGCCAGCGTGTATTGTCCGTGTTTCTATGAGGGTGGTAGAGCGACAGGAAGCCGCTGGGGGAGGCGGTGATGCAAGCGTGTTACTGCAGGGGTCTGTGACACAACCGGGAGTGCCTGCCATGGGAGACAAGCCTTACACCTTTGGTGCTCAGCCTCCCATCGCTGATACCAGTGTATTGGACGCAGGGTAATCTTTGTATACTTTTTTCTGGAAAACAGTGCGTCTTATAAGCCGGCAAATACGGTACATATAAACAAATCAGATACATACTCAGGAACAGTTCCTTGACTCAGTCATATGACAAAAATTGGAACTTCCAGGGTTCGGAGACTTCCTTCCCCCTGGTTGGGAAACACTGATCTAGAGGGTTATTTAGCTTAAATAAATACACCCTCTACTCCAATATATCCAAAGAGTTATTTAAAACTTTTTAGAGGAGGGGAACAGAGTATATATCTTTTTATCTGAAAATTTGGAACCATATTTTTTTTTGTTTGTTTGTTTTTTTTCCATTTTAATAAAACAGCATAGAAACATTGGATATTAGTTTGGCAATAACAAAAAAAATTGTCCTACACAATTTTTGTAGACTTTTATAGCTGAAAAGAGTTAAGTGAAGAGATTGATGACAACCAAACAGAAAAACTTTTTAAGTTGGATTTCAGCAAAAAGACCTAGCTTAAAACTGTTGTATAGTAAATGTTTTTTTCTCAAGATAAATCCCATGGGAAATTGTGTAAAGCAAAAGCTAACTTATAGGAACATTTATCAGTGTTCTTTAAAATAGTGGAATGGCTGCATTTCATTTAAAATTCAATTTGAAAAGCAAACATTAATTGTAGCTGATTACATAGAATATATTTAATGTTTAGTGATTTCCATATTGTTTTATATTCATGACTTCTTCCAGACACTCTAATTTATTTGACAAAACTCTCTTTAAAATTAAATTTGACTTATAACACTGAAAGGCAAACTTTAATATTACTTTTCTAACAAGTTTCATTAAATCTGCATGCATGAAAAATTCATTTTATTTGCTAAGGCTACAGAACAGATTATTTAAATAAAAAAGAGAGAAACCTGTGCTCAGAGCATGTCTACACAGAATTAAGTCTTTTTTTTTTTTTTCAATTATTAACATCACCTGCATTCATCTGTTTTTACTCTCTGCCTAAAGTAAAACTCAAGTGCAATACCGTTGAATGCCTGTAGAATTGTGGATTGTTTGATTAAAACTTTATGGTTGTAATTGAATGCTCCATGGTCCACACTCCTGGAAAACATGTTAGACTGTACATACAATCAGATGGTTTGGCTGAGCTAAATAAAAACAGTTGATTTGCTTTTATAGTGTAATTTACTTCTGCAACATGCATTTAACATGCATTATGTAGAGATCATAAAGAGAAAGCTACGGAGGGTATGTTGGTATTCATCTGTAAATAAAGAAAATTAAGATATAAATGCAGTTTTACACTGGTTCCGAAAAACCTTAAACATACCAACAAATATAAACAACAAATAAAATAATTCTAGTTTGTTAACTTTATAAAATTGATGAATGTAAGTAACTTGAGTATAGATTGTTGCTTAGGTTAAACAAATCTAAGAAGTTGCAAATGGTATAAACAAGACTTATGGTTGTAATCTATTGTGGATACCTGGGTACTGTAATGGACATGTTCGATAATTGGCTACAAATGGCTGCAAACTTGCTTCACAAAGAAAACCTTGATTTTTCAGGGCAATTAAAATTATCTACATGCAGCTTATCCTGTAGTTAAGGCCCTTTCAGTTTTCTGATTTTCACCTAAATTTTGTATCACTTGAGTGAAAAAAAAGTGTTTTCATGAAGAAAATATCAGATGTGTTAATAACACTTTAGTCTCTCACACAACATATACAATAACAGCAGTGAACTCTGACCCAGCTTCTTACTGCACAATGTTCTCACACAACGTAAGGCTCAATGAAAGACACAAATTGATTCATCTGTCTTGTCCAGCTCACCTGCTGCACATCATTGTCTCTCGTGCAACAGGTGTTCCAAAAAATGGTTGATTTAAAGAAGTCCATAATGGATGCTGGTTCAGTTTTCAGACATTCCAATAAAGTTAAAAACATATGAAGTTTGTGGGGAAATCTCATTTGGATGCAGCATTCCAATTGTTGTTGTACCAACAAGATGGTTTTGTCTGTATTTGGCTACAGTGAGTGTTCAGAAAGCATGAGTCACCTTAATGCAGCTTATAGATCAAACAGCGTTAAACAGTAGAAAAGCTGAAAATGTTAACAGCTATGCAAGAAACTGGGAAAAGTCTTCATACAAAGCTTGAATTTCTCCTCATAAAACTTCAACTACTGAATGAAGCACCAAAAGAAATTTGAATCCTATTGTTCAGCAGGGACAACATTTTCTAATACAAATGTGTATGGCATTCTGATTAACAATGTCTCTGCAGAACTTTCTTGCAAAAGCGCAGCTGAGGAGATTCCAGGAAAAAAATCAATCTTTCCATGTTCTTGCTGCCAGTCAGTAAACAGGAAACACTTGGAAGTGTTTTGCAAAGTTTTCATGAAAGGTTGTCAGAAGTGGGAAGCTACTGTCATTTGAATATGTCTTCTGAAGCTTTTCACAGCAAATTGGCATTCTGGAAAGTAATTGTGCTGTTTGATTCTTATTGCAAAAGTGTGGTTTCAGCTGGTTAATTCAGAGAATGTGCTCACAGTTTCCCCCTTTATGGCTCCTTGTGAAGAAAGTTCTAAACTGGAAAGAAAATTCCAGGTGTACATGGCAGTGTGGATAATCCATCCCACCGAGTTCAGGTGATGCGGAGTGTCTTTTCAAAATTCAGCTACATACAAGACTGCAGGAGAATGCGTCTTGGAAAAGACATTTTAAAAATGCTGCTGCAGGCCTGACCTCTGTAAATTACACTATTTCATGTATTTTATATTAGACATATTGTTTTTCTTAAACTCGTTGGTGGAATACTGTTCTTTAGCATCATTAGATTTCATTTATCAAAGTGTTAGTGTACCATTTTCTGTCTACAAAAAAAAAAACCCCTGATATTAACCAAGGAAAATGATTACTCATTTTATTGCACCAATTTTCACCCCCCCTTTTTTTTGTAATAAACACCAATAAATTCTAAAAACAGAAAGGAAGGGCCTTATCTGTAGCTTAAGCATCAGAGTATTAGGAATAATTCTGCTCAATGTTTAATATCTCAGATATTTAGATCAGCAAGTGTGGTACCAGGCTACTGGGCTGCTAAGGTTCAGGGTTTGATATACCTCCCTCATTGCTGGTTTTATCTCCTCACCAGCCAGCCAGCCAGCCATGTGGATTTCTTTGCACACCTAAGATAATGAAGAGTTCCAGTAAATATTTTCGTGCTGAAGTCAGCAATGCCAGGCTCCTTGTGGCAGGGAGGCAGGTAGTGCATCCTAACAAACAATTACAGTGATAAGCTCCTTTACCAGAGTTGTCTACTTTGTAACTGTCACTAGATGGGGAAAAAAAAAAAAAATTAATGTAAGAGGAAACTTTTCTTTGTTGTTGTTGTTTATGAAAATAAAAGCAGAGGACTGTAGTTTTTTTACAGGTCTTGGAAACAGTTTTCTGCAAATCGAAAAATATTATATCATTGGCAACCTTGTGGAGATCTCTTGTTTAGCCACCTATTTTTAATGAGAAAGTTCCATTTTTTTTTTTTTTTTCAGTTTACAAAAATCTGTTCAAATTTTGAGAGATGAGATGATTTCAATCTGATTGTTTAGGATGCCATCACTCATGATCAAGCTTTGATGTGCAACCATCAGCAATGATGGAATGAGCATAAGGAGCCCCAGAGCAGTGGCCATGTTTGTACTGCACTTCCGCATAATCTTTGGCCAAAATTCCATAATTCTCATTTGTAGTTGTCCCCTCTGCCATTGGTTTTTTTTTTTTTTCCAGAGTTCACAAACCATTTGTACCAATTTAATGCCATTTGCCATGACCGCTGGCAAAAAGTCACTCCCGATGCTTGCTGTTACAGTTTGGGCACACATCCCTTCCTTTGTGCGCTTTTCAAACCATCCCAAGCATCTTGTCATCTTTCTGAAGGATAACAAACTGCAGGAAGGGTAAATTTTTGTCCCTTCCTGCATGAGGAGTAATATGGCTGAAGAAAATTATCTGCCTTTACATACAAATTTTTGTAGCTAGTAGCAACAACTTACCTTTATTTTGGTGAGACTCGAGTACTTAAAGATCTGATAGCCACCAATGCACTCTGTTCTCTTTTTAATTAATCATTTCAGTAGTTGCCAGTAAATTTAGGGAAAGTGTATCAGTTACCAGCACCAAGTTTGTTCTTGTGGCCTTGTTGGTTAATCTGCTAAGAAGTACCATTTAGTCTAGATCAACTCCACATTGCTTTCCACTCCTGCTCGGTTTGAGTTTTAAAGAAATGAATTCTCTCCCCTTTGTGTGATGCCACTAGATTTTGAGAGAGACCACCATTGTGTTGATTTGATTTGACCAAAAAACTCAGTGCTTTAGTATAAATGTAGAGTAGAGGTGTTAGCTACGTCGTTTAAAATGTGTAGGCCTACTGCCCAGTTGATAATGTAGCAGCGAATCAGTGAAGGTGTCAGCTACATTATCAGATGACATATGGGAAAATCAGTAAAAACTACCATTGTTCTTGAAATGGAGATCTATTAATACCATAGCAGTCTGGAGACAGTTAAGTTCTTTAACTACTAAACCATTATGGTTTCTGCAAGGGACCCTAAGGAAGGGAAATGATCAGCTATAGGTATGTTAAAATAGCATTCAAAAAAGCTACATCTTCTGGGTAAGCATTAATCTATTAAAACACTTTATTTTGCTTTTAAAAAGATGTTTTGTTTACTGGTTTCATTCTGAAGTGGAGGCACTTGCAAGAACATGTTAAAACATGCAGGTGAGAGACATTGCACAGGAATAGAGAGAATATGGCATTTAAATGTCAGTCTTTGCCTCAGAACCTTAATTAGAAAGAACACTGTAGCAGCATTTGATATTTTAGTTTAGCTACAGTATTAACCATTTTAATAAAAACAACAACAGTGGAGTTTTACCTGGAATGGCTTCTTGCCAACTTTGTTGTTTTTGTTTGTAATATTTTTAAAAATTGCCTAGCCACCTTGAAAGCAAAATTTAAAAAAGGATAATCATCAAAGAGATGTGTTAATCAGCTCCATTGGCTATTTAGCATTTGCTATAAATAACTCCCTACTGGTCAGCTGTTCATTTAAGATAAAAGAGAGAAGAATGGAGTGACTTGTTTATTGAATTTCCATGGGACAGAGAGGCCCAAACAGTTGGCTCATACCAAAGACTGGATGTCCTCATTCTGTTTAGGGGTGTGTTTTTCTGTCACGGTGCCAAACGTTATGGTACGGTTCACCTGCAAATGATGATATGGTTTTACCACCAGATTTTATTGCAACACTTTGAAATCTTGTTGAGCAGTAACGCGCTATTTGCCGCTAAGGAAAATTTTCTTTTGTTAACTAATTTAAATTCATGTTAAAAATTATTACGTGGTGTGGACTTTTAAACTGTTTAAGATGGGTAAAATAAAATGGTTTTTAATTAAAAGGAAAAATATTTCCAAAAATTTATAATGGATTTTGAAATTTTCTTTTGCATTTTTATCCAGTGGGGGGTGTGTGCATTTGTCCCCTAATGCAGGATGTCTAATGAAGCCATTTAAAATAACTGACTAAAAAGAAAAAAAACTTTGCTTAAAGCTGTATTTCGATTCCAAAAGGCAGGTTATGACTGGTTGGTTTACTTGAACCTTCTGGTTCTTATAATGTGAACTTAAGCTTTCTACTGCATCTACAGTATAATGTGCAGTTTCTATTAATATTTTAAAATTTAATAAACTGAAAGATTTTCAGGATGCAAAAAAAAAACATTTTCAGTGAGTTTTAGGGATTTTATATTTCTTAAATTGATTACAGTGGTCAACACAATTTTTGCTGACTTATATCTGAGACTTGTTTTCTGACTAATTTGGGGGTGCCGAACTCACGTTGGTTTTTGCCTGTCACGTCAAGTTTTTGCTCTACAGCATACCCCCATTTTCGATCAATCGCCATAAAAAAGTACCCAATTACAATGAGTTCCACAATCTCCTCAATCCTATTCTTATCATTTTATTTAGAATACCATTCAAACAAACGATACCATGAATTAATTTTGAGATTAGCAAATATATTGGTTAACTATGACATATCAGGTCAAAATATTGAAATAGAAAATATAAATCAGTGCTAGAATTGAATGAATTTTAGTCAAAAATGGGCACAAACTAATCAAGAATATTCTTATCATTTAATTTAGGATACCGTATAAACAAAACAATGACAGACAATGGTTTACTTACATTAACTGATATCAGTAAATGACACATTCTTCCTTCATGGATTAAATTTTCATTTGTAGGCTTTTCTGGAGTGCTTCGTCTCCAGACAGTCTCTTTTAATACTCCAACAGTAGTCGGCCATCATGTGAGTATCCCACCTTCCTTGGTATCGCTCCTCCATAGCTTGTATATCTTGATGGAACCATTCACCTTGCTTATCACTTGCGTCACCTAGATTTTCAGGAAATTTATCAAGATGACTGTTGAGGAAATGAACCTTTATGCTCATGTTGCAACCCAGACGATTAAAATTCTTAAGCAATTTTTGAATAAGATATTTGTAATTTTCAGCTTTTTTGTTTCCCAGGAAATTTTTCACAACAGCCACGAAAGAATTCCATGCTCTTTTCTCCATGATCATTCATGGAGCTTGTGAAATGTTGATCTCTCATCAGTTTTCTGATTTTTGGCCCATCAAACACCAACTTTAATTTTTTCATAACCGAGGCTAGGAAATGTTGTACATATAAAGCAGTCACCTTCTATGCTCAGAGCTTTAACATACTGCTTCATTAGACCCAGTTTGATGTGAAGAGGTGGAAAGATGATTTTTACCTGATCTACTAGTGGTTGGTTTTTGATATTTGGTTCTCCGACATTTAAGCATGTTCTCATCAGCCAGTTCTTTGAGTCCAATGCTTGTCCTTAGCTCTACTATCCCACAGGCACAAGAAACATGGATATTTTGTGTATCCTCCTTGTTGACCAAGTAAAAAGTCAACCATTTTAAGATCCCATAGAACAAAACCTGACATGATAGGCAAAAACTGATTTTATTTTTGAAATCAGCACCACAAAATTAGTGAAAAACAAGTGTCAGATCTTAGTCGCAGGGAAAAAATGTTGGCCAGTGTAATTAAAGTTCCCACTATTGTCTTTTAAGTTACTAACTAATGTTAATTATTTTCTCTTAGCTTAGCTTTTGCACAACAAAAATTACAAAAGGCTTGTAGTAGAAGGGTTACAGTAGCAGCTGATGATTTCATTCTTGCTGCTTGTTTGGTGGTGGTGGTTTCCAAAATATGCAAAACAAGGAAGTGTTTGTTGAATAGTTTTTAGTAAATTCTATTTTTATCTAAATAAAGAAAATATCTGTTTAAAAATAAAACGGACACAGTAATGCAAGGCTAAAACAATTAAAGAAATATTGTACTTGTTAATTTGCATGATTTAAAAAAGTCATGTTTTCATTTTAAAAAATAATCCAAGTTAACAAAGAAACCAAAACTTCTAAGAGCCCAGAGTTATATTTTAAGAGAGGCAGCCTATTCTAAATTAAACGCATTTTTGGCTAAATGTGTCTATATATTATTTCACTAATAGGAAAATGGATTATCTACATAATTTTCTTGTAGTCTCCAATAATATGGATTGCTGTCTCAGCAGTAATTATTACTTAGCTATCTGCTCTATATAACTTTTATATGAGATGGCAGCAAGATAGAGCCCTTTTTTCTTTGAAAGTTCAAGTTTTATTAAATATCACGCATTTTATTTTATATATTTAAACAAGGTTTACTTTAGAATTTTATTTATAATATTAACAATTTTTCATCGAATGAACTTTTTTAAGATGCTCACCTTGTGTAACTGCATTGCTGCTTTGCTAAGAATGCTCATCAGCCTTGCCGCATGGCGTGGTGGTTATACAGGTGGGAAATCAGGCCCGCCCCGTTTGGCTGTGAGAAGAGGAAGGAGCGGCAGACTGCCGAGTTGTCTGGTTTGGGTTCAAAACCGCCAGCTGACCGTGAAAATTACTTACTGCAAACCTTAAACATTCAAACCCAGACCCTGTCATCTGAGAAAACAACTTGTTTAAAAAAACTGCTGTGTTAAGCATAAGTATATTATATGCAAATTTGTGGCATGCGTGACATGACCATTTAACTCTGAATTATCCTACTGCGGATCTCTCAGTTTGTGAAGACCATTTATTTCATCGACAAGTCAGTTATACATTTTCAGTTTTAAGAGTGCAACTAAACCATCTAGTATCAAGATTCCCTCCCCTTATGCTATCCCCGGAAAGTCCTTAAATAAATGTGAGTGTCTGTATGTATGTATATAAATAATTAAAAATCTCTTAAGAATTATGTAAGATTCTGAAATGTCTTATAAAACTACTCAATTATAATTTAACTTAAAAACAGTAAAATTTAATTTAAAACAAGAATAAAGATTTTATTTCATATGCTTAACTCAGAAAATCCGCGTAAAACCATGTCTCAAGCTAATATAATTTGTTACAACCTTTCAAGCGCAAGACCAACCAACACGCTACTGTTTACTACATGGCTGCCTTTTCAAGTCTTATAATAATTGATTTTTGCTATTAACTATGCAAAAGTCTAAACTTTTTATCGAAAGAATTCTTAGTCACTACTGTCAATCGGTGCTACAAATCTTGCTTGTTTTATGAAAACATTAATTCAGATTAGAATGAAAATTTTTGTAGTGTTATTTAAAAAAAAATTTTAACTGTTAATGATTTTATTTTATTTGCATATTATTGCAATTTTGGACTTTGAAAATAGTGGGCTAATATTATCGGCATACAGCTATTTCATTTGTTTCATAAATTGGGGGATAAATGTGTAAATAATCTGCTTTTTATTTATGCTGCAGATGGCTTTTGATCTTAGCTTCACGATGATGGGGACTGGTACATCTTGTGTTCTTGTTTTTCTTAAAGAAGGAAATCACAATCCTGAGCTAAGTTTCTTCTGTAAATACAATCTTGGCACTGTAACTATGTTTAAGTAAAGATATATGTTTACTTCACATCAACACTTAATGGTTGTTCAAAAATAAATAAATAAAAGGTATTTAAAAAACAAGAACATGCTGTGTGCTGAAAGCAGTAAGTCTTAGTTAATTATAAGAAAAACCTTATTCAGATAAATCTGTGGTTTTATTCTCAAAGTATAGCACATCGTGGAAATACTGGAACAAACTCAAAAGAAATAGCTTGAATCAGTTCATCCACATTTCATTGTCAGGTAGCACAACGCTTGGGGACCTGTCTGAACAAGGTTCACCTTGATCTTTATGGGATGTTAGAATATTTTTTTTTCATACACAGATGCTTGCCTACAAGTGAGGGAGCCCTGGTGGTGGTGGTGGGGGAGGGAGCATAGCACCATGATCATCTGCTAGAGTATGTATCCTATCCCGCACCATGAGGGGCCTAGCAGGGAAATTCCTACTGAGCTTTGGACTGTCTTGAACATTACAGCAGCAGTTCACCCAAAGTATGTCAAACGGCTTAGTCTTTACATTTTGATAAACACATCCTTTCACACTTGCATAACCAATGCTGAGAATCACTGGACCTGCACATGAATATTTTTAGTATTTATTTTGTGAGAAACTACTATACCATAGCTCTGTTTCAATCCCACTATTCAAGGTAAACCACATTTACAGTGGCTACTGTACTGCCACCTGTGGAGCAAAAGTAATACTTATGTTAACAAGTAGAAGCAACATGCTTTCTATGAATAGAATCACAGATTTGTCCAAATAGTGGTTTTCTTGTTATTAATTAGAGCTTATAACACTTTCAGTAGGATTCTTATATTGTGATCTTCAAGTTGATAAATGTACCTTGGTTGAAGAGCTTGACATATGGCTGGCTGAATTTTGGATTTTTTAAAAACTAACTGAAAATTAGCTGCTAATACAATTTATTCACCAGAAATAGCAAACCCAGTGGAAACTTCTTTATAACTTAAATATATTTGTTTACTATTAAGTGATTTAAGCACTTTTTTTTACCTCAGTATGAAAGAGCTGTTTTTGTTTTTCTTTTTCAGCCTAAGATGGCACCTTTTTTAGACATTTAGAATTGTTTCTCAGTCATATTTTCAGCAGAGACTAAAATATATTTATATAATGTGATGGGCTAATCAGGATTGGAATTATGTAATAGTAGTGATTTTTTTTTCTTTCCCCCATTTTAAGAAGAAAGCTCTGGCTTACAGATAATACTAGTAACTAATAGAGAGGCAGAAGTTTAGTTACATATCAGTTATAATAAACTAATTCAGTGTAGAGATGTTTCTTTTTTAGGTATATCTTTGCTTTTTGTTTTCAAATAATTTAGTAAAATAATGGGAGTATAACATACAGAGAGAGCTTGCCGGTGCATTTCTAGTTTGGTTAAAATGAAATCCTCTAGCAGTTATATATGTTACTCATAAAAGCTTAGATGAGGCAGATGGTGATTAAGCTGTAGCCATAGCAACCATCCACTGTACTTGAGCACTAGGCATTGTAACTACATCAAATTTGTTTATCTTATGATCTATTAGTATGCACCTGACAAAACTCCTTTTTAATATTCTTCTACAAGCTGGGAAAAATATGTATTATGAAGAGATTAATTTAAAAAATAGTAAGTCTCTTTCAGATCATTCTTAGTAATGCTTAAAACTGACTACCCTCTAATTAGCATGAGGATTGCATGTAGCCATTATAAATATCCATTTGCATCCAGGCAGATGATTTCTTTTTTAAGTACTAAGTTGCTTAAATATTTATTTCATTTGTATAAGATAATGTCTTAGAAAAATAGATTCAACAACTCTGATCTAAAAACTATAGCATAAATTAAGAAAAAAACAGATAATTCAAGTATCTTCCATGACCAAAATTGATTTCTGCCCTCCATTTTGAGTCTTATAATGAAAATAGTAGTGTTTCATTAGCAGAATTTGTGTATAAAATAATCTCTTTGAATTGTCTGTACTACATGCATGTTGATACACAGATTGCTACATAAAACCAGAGTGGAAGCAGGGAACAAGAGGGTAATAATTTATTTATTTATTTTTTAAATAGCAGATGTGTCCACCATTGTTAATGATGGAAGCATGGTGGTGATTCAAAACTAGACAGGAAGCTAAACAGGAACTGGCATCCTTGGAGGATCTGACACAGCAGTTAGCTGGTCTTCCCCAGTGTCTCTTCAGTTGCTTATCTTGTTTTATAGGCACTCTTTAGAATTGTACTGGAGTCTGTTCGCTGCCAACTCCAACATTAAACTGTTGTACCTGAATGTGCATGAACAATATCTTGCTGTTTAAGTATTGGGGGGGACTGTACATGGGATGTGATGTCAGCTGTGATGTCCTGATGCTGCTGATAATGCTGGAAGACATCTAATTTATCTCTTGCCATAAATGGTGCTCCACATCAAGATAGATACCCTGGCCTAACTATTTGCTTCTGTCACACAACCATGGGCATGATCTCTCTCATTTTCTCCAGTGGATATAAAAATTAACTATCATAGTAGACCATTCTGTCATTGATTGCAGTGGAGCTGTTGTGTAGGCCCTTAGTAAAGTTTATAGCTATTTATTAGGACATGAATGTGAACTCTTAATGTTTACAGGGTTACCATGTGTTCAACATGACCTGTAGTACCAGCCATTTTCATATATATACTCACATCAGATAGTCTGTGTGATGTCATTGGCGGTGATTGATGGAAATGTTTTAAGAACAAGGTACATATTTGAGAGAATGAGCACGCGCACACATGCACACACCAGTAACTTTCAATGAAATTAAAAATTCTAATAGATTAGATATGAATGTACATTAAATTAATATGTATAATTTCTAAATTTATTGAGAATAATAATAACGTACAGTTTACAACTTTACATATATACTGTATAAGTACAATGATCATGATATAAGTAGATTCTACAATTTCTACTTATTCATTAATGAACAAATGCAGCAGTCAAGTGTATTAGACTCAGTACAGAATACCCCACAAGGATATATTATGGTTTTTTTCTGTCACCACCACTTTCTTTCTGCACTCCTGCTACTAAGAAGACACATTCTTCGGGGTTGGATTTTGACAGAGGTCCCACTAACTTGATAAAGAGAAGAGTTGAAAAATGATCAATTTAAAGTCGTGCACGTTGTGCTGACATACATAGATTCATTCCTCTGAAGCTTCTCTCACATTTTGCTGTTGACACTGGAATTGTACTTAGACCCATAAGCAGCTGCTGAAGATGTGCAGAAACTATCTTTCCTTTAGAGTCCTTAAATTCCCTGTAGGCTCTGATACATAGCCTACCATTTAAGCCAAACTGATCTGCCATTTCTTCAATATCATTATCCTCAAAAGTAAAAATAGAGTCTTCTGGAATATTGTTAATATCTAAATATTTCAACTGGTTAATCAACTTTTTACATTTGTTGTGGATTCAAACAGCCTAGATTTCATATTATTGATCAAACTATTCAAAAACTGTTATCAGTGTATAGTAGGTGCTTTACCAGCCCTTAAATTTATAAAATTAAATATCTTATGGCTAGTTGCCCTCTGCACTTCAGCATAAAATTTTCCTGGCTTCTCTATCTAACATTTAAGAACCATGATAGTTCAGCTGATTTCTTCACATGCTTTACTAAGTGTACAATTTTGGTTCTGCAGTTCAAACAACAATTCTAGCAAAGTGTCCATCAACAAGCACAAATTATTTGCGAAAGCTGACAACCCCAGTACTTCTTTCAGCCCCTCATACTTTGCTCTTTCTGCACTAGATCTTGAAGCATCACAGCTTGCTCTTCCAAAATGCTCCCAAATAGATTTATAAGATTACCATATTGCCTTTACAGTTCGGTGAGGCAAATCAACCCATCTCACATGGAAAACACAACCAATTTTCAACAGTTGACAGTGAAGAGCCACAGCACATGCAACTAACTCATCTTGAGTTTTAGGAGACCCATTACGTAAGGAATACAATCTATCACAAAATATCTGTAAATGATTCAAACCTGCAACTTCATTTACAGCAGCACCTGCAATAAGTTCAAACTGGCACATTGCCAGACAGTTGCATTAGGAAAGTCATCAAGAAATAGCTTTGCAATTCCTGATTTCCGTCCTAACATTACTGATGCTCCATCAGTTACAAATGATATCACATTTCCTTTTAGGTGCTGCATTGGAAAAAAAAACCACCTCTTTGTAAGCAACTTAGAAGACCAGCATATATAGATTTTGTATTTGTGCCAAGTTTCATGTTCTAAGTCAAAATAGAATGATATAAGATGGGAAGATTCACCAACTGCTGCTGCTGCTCAAGAAGAATACTAGAACAGTTTTGCCATTAATAGTAGTAGATCCATCAATCATAATAGACATTTTGGATTGTTTTAAAATTATATTTTTCACATCTGTCCTTTGCATTGGTTCCCTATGTGGCGTGCAATACCTGCACAAGACTTACGAGAGAGGAGGACATACCTTATGTCGAGGCCTTTTCTTTCTTACAGTTCAATATCATAAGACATGTCTCTGTATGGCCTACGTTTGTGCACAATATTATATACAGTTGTAAAAACTCAACCTGTTTTTGTTTCATCCTTTTTCACTGACTCATACACTACATCCTAGTTTTCTATTTTTAACAACTAGCCAGGAATATTCTTTCTTTTTGTTTAAGTAAATTTCTCGTGTCCAACCATCTGGAAGATTGCATTTTTTAAATGTCTTTTGAAATGTTATCACAGACGCAGCATCAGGTGAAACAGCAGCATGGCAAGTATCATCATTTGAGAGTAATTTAGCCCTCTTTACTGTCGGAGTGTTTTCATTATCATCTCCATTGAGCTCAAGACGCTGTTTTTTAATGTACTTTAGTGTGCTCATTTTCACAGGGTTACTACATCAATCTGAAAACTGTAGATATCTGACATTAAAGTGTGTGGAAGTGTGTCTATCTAAGGACCCATCTACGTCTATATTACTGACCATATCCTCTCTGTTGCTGAAAACTAAAACTCCAGAACGTGAACATAGAAAACTGTAAATTGAGAAGTAGGTACAGGCCGTGTACTCCACCCCATTTCTATCGCTGGATACTTGAGATAGTCTGCTGTTGATTGCATTATTTAAAGTTTATAATATGAAGCATCGTTTCTACATAACTTCTTACCTTTATATCCTTCAATACTCAAACATGGCAGTGCCGTTTTGCTGGTAAGTTTTAACTCCCCATATCAACTAAATGAGGGAAAGTATGCATATTGCTCAAACTAGTCAGCCATTAGAAAATGGTTTTATTTATTCCCATGCCTTGTACACAGACAGACACCCCTAAGTTTGCACAAAAGGGAAATGCTTCTTGAAAGCATTTTTTATGTTGATTTAAATTTCTGCTGTTGCTGCACTCAAAACTTCAGCCAATTTATAATGACACACACACCCCTTTAGTGTTGACCCCTGGAGAACTTTGTCTGCAAACTGAAAATCCTTAATTTATGGGGAGTTTTTAAATTATAAATCTAAAATTCCAAAAAAATAATGAAATATATTAAATTTCTTCTCTCTCTCTCTATACTCTGAATGCTTGAAACCCAGTAAACAAACTGTGATGAATCATTATTAGTCATTTCTTTTCGTATATTAGGTTTCCATGCCTGCTCAGCACGCTGAGATGTGGATGAGCCAAGGATGTAATTCTGTTCAGTTGATATCTAGCATCATCATCTTTGCTAGCAGTCAGAGATGCATTTTTGCATTTAAGGTTTGTGAACAGTAGATGCAAATTAATTTTGGAGATTACACACTCCATTCCTGTATCTGTAGAAATATTCTCACTTGCACATGCATACTAGTTGCTGTGAATGATTCCATGATGAAAAATTTAATGAACATACCTATCCAGTTCTGATAGCCATTAAAATAAATACACCTGAATGAAGAGGTCATACGTAACTGATGTGTGTGTGTGTGAGGCTTTTAAAATTTTTTTTCTTCTTCTTTGTTTCTGTAACAATTGCATCTTAGTCCTCTGATGGAAATATTTGCTCAATTATGATACATGAGTGAGTTGGTTTGAACACCCTGTTGCGTAATATACAAGTAATAGATGCTAAACTTCACAAATTATCTAATAATGGCTCGTAAATACTCTACAGGACTTTTGGGGGGAGATTTCCAATTTCAAAAAATAGACCCTACCCAGACTAGTAACTGGTAGAAAACTCAACTTGACTACTTACTCAGATTTGTGTGTGTAGAAATTGTTTTTCTTTTTTAATCCTTAATCCTGATAATTTGTATTTATGTAATACTGCTGCATCACCAGCACATTTGACAATGAAATTATTACACTGCATATGCCATAACTCTTGGCTTGATAGGCAATTACATGCACAATAAGTAAAAATTCCAATATAGCATCCATAATGCTACTGCTTTGGAGAACCTTTTCTGACTCTCACAGTTGAGAGCTCTTGAGCAGTGGTTAGAATGCAAGCCAGTCGCAAATTTCTGGAAAACTGTATTTAGGTGTAGGAGGAAACTGACATAGTGGACAGAGAGAGGGGTATGCTGCCAAACCAAGCCAGTCCTACCTAGATCACTATGCTTGATTATGTGTGATTCCTGCATATTTTAATTTTTTCCCGGTGCTTGCTAACTTTGTTAGTTTTTTCTTTCAAGATCTGAAGCTATAGCCATCTGCAAGGAAAAGTGACAACAGAAATGTACAGATTCATAATAAACCAGACAAGTAGGGCTAATGCTTCATTTTTATTTTATTCCTGTCAAAATGGATGCATTACAATGGTGAAAAATAATGATTGTTTTGAAACAAACAATTGCCAACAGCTTGCTGAGTATTTCTAGCTCAGGGAAACCAGCTCCCTATTTCTCTCATCTACTGTCCTTATCCTGCTACAAACCAGAATTACATGATGTCAGTGTGAAGCGAGACAGATGAGGTTAAAAATGCATCGTTTGTGCTGGCTGATTTATCATGTGGAAGCTCTCTTAATTGTTTGTATTTTTAAAGGTACATTAAAATTAACTGCTAGTCAGCTCTCATCTTGGTAAGAAAGTGCGTGCTGGATCATGCCAGAGGGTACCCGCCAGGAGGAAGGAGTGGGTGGGTGATCCGGGCCAACTGCTTGTGGACTGTGTGTGTGTGTGTATGTGTGTCACAAGTTGCCAGTGCACACTCAGAGGGGCCAGTCAGCACAACTTTTCTGTCAGACCCTGAGCTGAATGGCTGGCTGACCAGTCACTAGCCAGTACTCGGCAGTCATTTGTGGTGCTCGTGGTAACTCAGACTTCGTGCTCCCGCATGTCTTCATAGATACTTTGGGCTTTCATGAACGAGCTCAGCAGCTGCAGAATCTGATCCAATTTTTTATCCATCTTGCTGACCTGCAAGGATAACCAGAGATGTATTCCATCAAAATGTTGTCAATAAGGCAATGAACGAGCAGCGCACACATTTGTTAATAGCAGTTATTCCATTACTAGTTTTAGTAAGTGTGATAATGGTTCTGTACAAGCAGACTTTTATTTTTCTTAGAGCAAAGAGTCGACAACTCTCATTAATCTTTTTTCAATATTTAACAAAGAGGAGGAAGTTTATAGAATCTGTAACAAGTTTCTGTCTGCTAATAAATACAAAAACATGGCCACTGTGCAGTGTTGTGAAAGCTGAAAGTAAACATAGGCACAGTCTATTCATTTGGCAGTATTATTGCATTTAGGGATGCACCATAAACTCCTGCATCTTGTTGTTTACTTACTGCAAGTCCTAGATTGATTGGCCAATGAGTTCAGTCCTCAACAGTTAGAACTTATCATAAAGTAGACACAAGCACATTCAACAAAACAATCACCATTGCCATGTACAGAGGTGGCTGATGCCAGTTCAAGATTATAAGAGTGGATGAACTGAGGAGAGATTACACCTTCTGGAGAATTTCAAAATAAACTTGTTTAGGTTTAGTTATTTTTCAATGAGATTAATAGATTTTTTGCTTGCTTAATTAGTATTTTCAAGTTTTAAATTCCTTGAGAACTGTATATATATATATTTTTAAAAAAAAAAGTGTGGCAAAGATTCTACAGATGTGAGTCTGATGTGAAAATAGAGATGTTGCTGCTATAAATGAATGACCAAGTTATCAAATTACATCTTGGTGGTCAAATTTTTTTGAAACCATAAAGCCATTATACCCTAAGCTAGAGGTAAGTATTGAAATCACATCATATTATTAGTGCAGTGATTAAAAATCAACATTTGTACTACTTTAAGTATAGAATTATTTCCTCGCTGAAGTTACATCAACAATGTCTACTTAGAAAACCAGGGCTGTATCTCAGGGTCATTGTTGGATAACACTCCCTGTAAAATTGAAAATATGCAATTTCTTTTTTTCTTACACAACCAAACTAAAATAACCTAAAATGCTGTTTGTCTGTGCACTATAAGAGCATCTGGCTAAAAAAAATGGTAAGAAAGTGCTTGTTGTTAGAAGTACTGCAAATTTCTATTACTGATCTACAAATAATTGTCTGTGTAACCAATGTCATCCATGAAATTATTTCCTGCTCTAAATTAGATAATAACTGAACATTTAGCCACTGTTGGTGGTCAAGGTGATAGTTTTGGTACTGTCTAACGGGTGAGATGATGATCCTAAATGAGATTCGTTTTTAACATTTTGAAAAATTGCTTGGATACATTTGAATAAAACGTTGAAGATAGTTATCAGGGTATATCTGGCTGAGTACAGGTAAGGACATTTGTCTCATCATGACTAGTTCTAAGTATGCACCTCCTATACCTGTTTCATCTTGCACAGTTGGTATCACCACCATAAGGGTTATAAATGGGATTTGACTCAGCAGTCAAACAAGTCAGTCACCAGAATTCAAGCAGTGCCTTACTCCTGGAGATAATCTACAATTCCAGTGTTTATAAGTTAGGAGTGGCCAATTGCAACATAGCTTAAACTACTGAACACTATCTCAGAGGGGGCAGCACCGATGAGATGCTTTCTCTTGGGAAGACCATGTGAGTAAAAATCTGAAACTTTAGTAGACCTCTAAGCGAATTTGTTCTGTTTTTGTTTATATTTTCAGACCTTGCATTCTGTATCTTTTCTTAAGCACAATTACCTACTGATGCTTCAGAAGTCAGTTAAAATGAACCTTTACATCAAACACAGCGCAAAAAAGTTGACTGTGTTGGGGTTTCTGTATTCACTTCAAGGCTGGCTTATTTTTTGTTTTTCACAAACCAAAAAGCACTACAGTTGTAGCTACACCTTAACTTTTATAGAACATACAAACAATGAGGTTTATATTTCATCATAGTTGAAGCATATTATTCAAAACCCTGCTAGCCGATGGTGAGTGGGGAGAAATAGCATTTAAAAAAAATTATAAGTTGACAAATTTCCTTTAAAAGCAGTTTTTGAATGGTCAAAATGTTGCTCGTTAACTTCTCATCTGAATCATTTATTCTAAGATAAGCAATGGTTTTTCCAGTTCAGCATGCACTTAGGAAGGAAAGGAAAGGATTCAGACAAAGAACAGTTGGCACAAAGCATGCACAACACAAAATTGCGACAACCCAGGCTACCTGGTTCTCTACCCGTACAATCCGAGCACTGATTGTCATTCTGTCCCGCTCTCGCATACTGCTATACAGTTCTCCGGGTTTTCCTAATGTTTGATCAAGTCTGGAATGGCATTCAAGAGGTATACACAAAATAAATACAATGTATATTCAGATTTCTGTGCTCTTAAGTGACAGCATTACCTTAGCAGAGAAGTGGGAAATTTTAAAGAAAAACGGTCCTTTCAGCAAGCTGAAGGGTGAGCCTGCTACCCTAAGACCTAACTACTAAAGAAAAGATTTGTGATAATGTGTGTGGTTTCTCAGGAGTCGTCGTCTTTCTCTTGTGATTGTAACTTTACAACGGCATAATATTCAAATATTTCCATGCCTCTAGTCTTGACCTGAAAGGGGGGTTAATTGTTAGAATTTCAATGGTCAGTAATAATCATCCATTTCCGCCAATATCTACGATAAGTCCTGTAAGTAGCACTGTTCTCACTCACTCACTCTTATCATGGTGGAATCAAGTGTACAGTCCAGATAATCTTTCTTTCTTTCTTTCTTTTTAAATATAAATCTATGGTTTTATGTTCAATATATATTACCTGGACCATACTGAAGATTAGTTAATGAGTATGGCCAGAGGCTTAGAAACTAGTTGGGAAACCACAGGGAATATGGATCATCCATACAGTAAGTATTACAGAAAGCCAGGGTGATGGAAAAGACCCAAATCTAGGGAAGTCGCCTGGTGGTGGTGGTACGTCAGCATGATTTTGATCAAAATACAAGATTTTCCAGTTCAGCACACACACTGAAGGAAGGGAGGAGCTGTTAAGTGTTCTGTACAGATCATTCAGTACAAATATCAGAGGAGAGAAAGGGTGCGAAAATTACAGCCCACAGCTTGGCCAGAAAAAAGCAGGGACAAGTAATTACAGGGAAAGTGGATGGTGAGATTTCCATGCTTCAGGGCATGAAGTTCAGTGAAAACACCAAATAGTATGAAAAGAAAGCTTTCAGGTGTCTCAAAGAATAAAGTCTACAGTTGTGTTGTCCCAAGCCAGCACCATGTATCATCAAAAGTGAAACGACAGGTGGTGTTGGCTTTCATCAAAGTACAATTAGACATGTGAGCATGCAAATATCACAAGAGAAAGCATGGCCATAGAAGAGAATACAGAAG
This sequence comes from Nautilus pompilius, assembly GCA_018389105.1. Taxonomy (NCBI): domain Eukaryota; kingdom Metazoa; phylum Mollusca; class Cephalopoda; order Nautilida; family Nautilidae; genus Nautilus; species Nautilus pompilius. The sequence goes on along the minus strand of JACATO010000350.1, from coordinate 255,089 downwards.
CTGAGCATCAGACTAGCCATGACAAAATGGCTTCACTGTGTAGCAAGAAAATCAAAAACATAACCCAAGTTTAAAAGGTCTAGAAATGTGCTGAACATAAAGGTAGATGTTTATTCTTTTTCTTAAAACCTACATGTCAGCATTAGCAGAGAACTGGATGGAGAGGTTAGCTACATGACTATCATAGAAAGTCACTACTTTGATTTTTTTAGATATGGAAGGAAAATAGAGAGTGCAGAGCTAGATGATGAAGAAGAAGTCATGCTAGAATGGTACTCTAAACTGAGCCAGACCCAACTAAGATGATAGCTTTGCCCTTCAGTCTTAGCAGGAAAATATTCCATATATACTGCATAAATATTGGAAACCAAGGAAGGCCAAAGCCACAAATACACATGGATCTTGTGCTCAGTGTTGAAAGTACTCAAAATTGCACACTTCATGCTATGTAGGTGAAGGGCATGAAGACAGCAGTGAGCTAATCTGCAAAGAAGCACAAGCAACAAAAATTATCAGAAAACAGCATGTCTGTAGCTATTCTAAAGTGCTTAGAGTGAAGCCCAACTACAGATTGATATGCCAACATGCACCATGGTACATTCATGTACATTCATGTGTATTCATCACTGTATTTCTAACATCTTATTTCAGTTTTGGAAAGAAAAAAAAGAATATAATGTGTGTAAAATGTATCAAAAGAATGGATACAATAAATATACATTATGATTTTTATTTAATCACATCTAAAATAATGACAACAGCAGAAAGAAATGGAACGGCAAGTTTAAACATGAAAGTACTAAAATACAAAGTTGTAAAAACCTAAATTTTGGCTGGTCCTTCCATAGAACATTTGTCAGGTTTGGAACAAAGGAGGTCCAGAGAGTGGGGACATTCTAAAGGTGGTAAATAATGCAACTCCTCTGTGTAACTTTAGTTGGCTTTGAGCAAAGGACCTAACATAAGACAAAATGTTAGTCAAGAGTAAGGCCACCTGGGTGAAAGTGGAAACTGACAAAAAAATGGCCAAAGCATATGTAGCCTTTCAAACTGTTTACACTTAATTCACTTCATGCCAAGAAATCAATGATCCAGATAAATATTTCTGATGTAAATGTGTAGCAGTTACTTTACTTTCCTACTAACACAGTACATGCATAAAGCCAAAAACCCAGCCAGATAATATTTCATCTGGGTCCCATTTGAATGCCCCTGTTAGATTATATATAACATAACTGAATATCTCTCTTTATTCATAACCATCCTTGACATAGGTGAACTGTAATGAAGTATCATATTAAAAAGTAAACACAAATTTATAACAATTGAGAAGTGGTGTGACAAAGAACTTCATGCATGCTATTTATGATTTTAAATCTACATCCAGAATATGCTGTAAGGTTGTATTTAATAGCATAGTGGTTGGTTATTTATGTGTAAATGTGACTAACAAAGGCAGCAAATATTTTCCTAATAAAACTTCTTATGCATGCATATACTGAGGTAAGCTCTTGTCACAACATCCAATGGCAAAATTATATGTATTATATATATATATATATTTAAACCATGGGCCAGTGAGTCACTTTCTCTTACCTTCGTTGCAGCTCCTTGATTCTCACCATCATGTTTAAATGGCCCTGAGAGTACTGCTCAATCACATCACGAACATCATAAGGTTTCCGAGCTTGCTGCGCAAAAAAAGAGAAACAATTTGAAAAAAATTTTACATCATGCAGAAAAGTAGAATGACAACTGGAAAGTCCTCCCTTGTTTTCCAGACTGTACCGCATGTCTGATTCAAAAACGGTTTTCAGACCAACCGAAACCAGTTACTTGGATGGAGCAAGAGAACAAAACTTAAAACTACAATATGTAAAGTCATTGGCATCATCATCAGCAGTGGTGTGCTTTGATCACTTGAAGAGCAGAGTAAGATGAAGAGAATGACAAAACAAAACAGAAGACCTTCTATATTGTGCCCACACTGGGACCCTCGTGTCAGAAAACAGCTCAGCAGGGTGCATAGTTCAAACCTGGCATCAGACCCTTTTTCAGTTGTGAATCAGTTGATAAATATTTTTTTTCTTTTCTTTTTACAACACCAAAATGTCATATTTTTGTAGAGAACATCTCGTGAGTGGTGGATCAATAAATACATAGTTTTCGCACAGACCACATCATTCATTGCAGATACTTTGAGTAAGCTGTGGACATTCCATTTTTATGTGTAAGAGTGACCTCCCTTTGACTAAAAAAAAAAAAAAATTTACTTTTTTTTGTACATTTCAATCAAGTTCCTTGTATTTTTAGGAATAGATATTCAGAATATTTAAGTTAATGTCTTTTAGGACTTTCTGATTGCTTATGTTGACAATTTATTTTCATTAAAGAAAGAATAAATAAGGCAAGAGAGGCAATCTACCTTGCAACATGCGTAGAACAATTACATTAAAATATAGCCTCTTTGTATAGTTAATCTCAATGTGCGTTCTTTACGTGTGTACGCTCAAGGAAATAAAGCTGTTCGAGGAACACAGTACCTGAAATTTTCGCCTGGCTACAAAATATTTTATTTTCCTAATGACACGTATTGCTATCTTATGAGCATCTGTTAAACTAAAAAAAGAAAGAAAGAAGAGAATTATTAGAAAAGTTAACAGGCAACAAGAGTCATGTGGTGGTAGGATAATTCTATAATCAGGCACTAGGAACCTCTCTGCAATGAATGCCACAACCAAGTTGACCAGAATCAATCATCTTTATTGCTTGAAAATTAGTTTACTAAATAAATGAAGCATATCTTAACTCGTAAATGTGTTAAACATCTTTAGGGTTCAGTTATTATAATTTTTTTTTAGTGCCATGTACTAAGCCAGTAATTAAAAGCATCAACTAGAAATGTATTACTTATTAATCAGTGTTGTCATTGTTACAAATATATCAATATGATTTTCTGATAAGTGAATAAACTTAACTTAGGCTGGCTTTGTAGAAGTAGACTTACTGTAAAACCTTTTCTGGCGGCTCCTCATTTTCTGCATCTGTATCCTCGTTGTACTCTGAATTTGCACAGAAAGTTTGCCGCTGATAATCAGGCCGCAGAACCTTAGAACTGGAAGCTAAAAGTTAGTGAACAATAATTATTCTACTATATAGGTATGTTTTCACTTCTTATACCAACTGATGCCATCACCACTGGCTTTTATCTGAACAGACCTAGTATATTTAGAGAGAGAGAAATGTGTTGACAAACAAACAAAAATGATGTCCTGTACATAAAAATAGCAACTGATGTGCAATAGCCTCTGGAGTAGATATACGAGAGTCTAGAAGATGCACTGTAAACCAGTCAGTAAATTAAATCTACCTTACCAAAGAACAAAAGATAAATACTTTCAAACAATAAAGAAAAGTCAAGTACCATTTTATTAAATAAAAGAAATTGTATGTGGCATACAAATTAAAAGATAGATAGATTAGGGCCAACAAATTTAGATCCTTTTTTTTTTTTTTTAAACTAGTTGTATTGGTTATGTCCCTTAGATTTAATATTTTAGCAGGGTAGTGATATTTTCCCTTTAATGATATGTAAAATCAAGATGTATTGGAAGAGTAATGAAATTGTCAAACCAAACGTTTTCACCTAGGCAATTATGATAAATCTCTCATATTAGTTTATACATAATGAACAGCAAATACATGGTAATTAAAAAAGTGTGAAGTGTTGGCCTACTGGTTTGCCTACTAAGACTGCTGACATGGTTTCTTCTCAAGCCAGTTGGGGCATTCCACGTCAAGTGGACCAGTGGTCAACACCCGACCCCCCTCAGAAAAATTTGCGAAAAATCTGTTGTAGTAGAAGCTTTCAGAATTCTAAATGTAAAATTTGAGCATCCTAAGTAAGAAATTGACCGAGATGTGGTCATTTTTCTGCAAAGTCCCCTTTCAGACTCAAAATCATCGTTAATTTTCTTCCATTTATGCCTACATTTTTCTACCAGTTCCTGCTGGGCTACAGATACCTAACTTTGCAATCTGGAAGAAAATTCTACGTAGATTACAGCTATCAATTTGTTTTTTCTGTATCTCTTAACCCTTTCTTGTCAGTGCTCTGCAAAAGTGAGAAAAAATTTGGGCTGCTTTTTTTTTTTGGTGGCTTTTTAGAATGCCTGCTGTACCATCCAGAACCATGCAAATTGAGTTTTCAGTATACGATTAGTCATATAAAAACTAGAAAATAACATTGTGATGATATGAGTGATATCTCAGTCTGAACTTGCTTTCCCATGGAAAAATGGCCAATTTGGCCATGTCATACAATGTCAGCAAGATTAGTTTTTATTGCAAATGAAAGCTCTGATGTCCAGTTCTAACATATCCAAAATTCAACTCTGGTACTCAAGTGCTTCTATTTCTATATTTACCATCTTTTTTCGTGTGTGTTGGCAATATTGTGCATTATTGCATCTTCGTAAGTTGCAAAGAAATCCCTACTGTTGCACCACGATGGTCAATATCATCAGTCCAAAAGAACTTTTTATGTAGATTACTAATATATCAATCATATGTCTGAAGGAATTATAGTTTCATCCTGATTGTACGCTCAGTTGTGTTGGCTGTGTAGTGTCAGCTTGTCTGCTGACTGACACTAGCAGAGACAAATGAGAGTGCATGCACAGGGAAAAATGACAAAGAACACAACCGTTTCACGACGCTTATACAATGGGATCTCTGGTATATATCTAGCAATGTCAGTGCACGCACTTGATTAATAATCAATCAGCGAGGGACTCGACACCTTAATGTTTTCATTACAAATATAATCTGTGGCTGCCACCATAACAGGCCACCTTATCATCATGTCAGTCTGCGAACCCGATGCGGCACATACTCGTTGATATTGCTCACCAATCATCAAATGATGACATCATCCGATGATGATCGAAGGGTTAGGGTGTACAGGCATAGTGTTAGTCCAGCACAGGGCACAGGTGCATCAACTTTTGGCCTACTTCCTTTCATTTTTTTATGACCATTTACTAATTTTGTGCAACTTGATTTGATACTCAAGGAGGATGGAACAGTGTACGATAGGAGTGCAACTCAGAGAAACTTGTCATGGTAGACAATTCATACGGACATGTGGACTGATACAGTTTGTTAAATTAACTGAGAGAGATAGAAGCCTACTTCATTTGCATACAGGAAAGCAACTTGATCAGGAATCTACAACGGTGTGCCACCATCATGAGAAACGGTACATTTCCAAATACGAGTCTTTGGCACAAGAAGTGCGAGGATCCATTTAAACATCATAAATCAAGAGTAAAAAGTGAGTAGCATAATTTTCAATCGTTTTCATGTCTTTGCACATTTACTGAATGATTTCAGCAGTGCTATTTGAAAGCTCTTTCTTTGTTCTTTAGACTAGGATTAATGAATTGAAGAATATACTTTTCAGAGGACCTAAGCAAGGGCAGTTGATTCTGAACTGGCTGAATCTACGAATTACATTGTTAAGCCCAGACAGAAATTATGCAAACGCTGTATTGGGGAAATGAAATCTTGGACTCCTGAAGTATCATCAGAAGATTCTGCCAAGGAAGGTCACGAAGCACTTGAAGTCGATGTATCGGTACTTTTCAATGAACTTAACACCGGTTTCAGTGCTGTTGGTATATCGCCTTTCAAGCTACATTATGTTTCGTCTAAAGTTAGCTATGGCAAACATAAAATTAAAGCTGCTGCTGCTTAAATAGCCAAAATTATACAGTAGATGTGGAAGATGAAAATTTGTCTGAAGAGCCTACCAGTAAACAGTACTCTAAGTGTAAAGATCTAGAACAATTGATCAAACTTTTGAAAGAAAAATGTGAAATAAGCACAAGACAAGAAAAAATAAGAATCCTGACTTTGTCATTGGAATCATGTTTGCTTAAAAAAACAGCTGATGAATTCAAGGTATCTAAAAGGATGGTGAATGCTGCAAGGAAACTGAAAAAGGCTAAAGGCATACTATGTTCTCTGCAAGATAAGAAAGGCAAGACATTAAATGAAGAAATAGTAAAGAGAGTGAAGAGCTTCTATCAGATTGATGATTATTCAAGACTCTGTCCAGGCAAAAAGGATTTTGTGTTCGTGAAAATAGATGGACAAAAAAAGCTAATTCAGAAGCGATTGCTTCTCATCAATTTAAGAGAGAGTACAAAGTTAAAAATCCTGATGACCAAACAGGGTTTTCAAAATTTTGCTAACTTCATCCAAAATGGTGCGTAACAGTTTCCAGTTCGGGGACTCATTCAGTATGCGTTTGTGAGCAGCACCAAAAGGTCAGGCTAATGACGGCTGCCTTGCCAGTCAAACTTGATTATAAGGATTTGAATGAAAAGATGGTTTGCGATTTTGATAACAGAGGACTGCATGCTCAAAGCCTGCGAGAAATGCCCAGGCAAAGTGGTAAAGGCATTTCTCTACCAAATTTTTAATGAGAATGATATGGAAAATGACGACAACATTAACTACATGCAATGGGTTCACACTGATAGCACCTAGCTAGTTACAGTGGAGAAGCCTGTGCAGGAGTCGACAAATTACGTTGTCACCATTACATTGCTAAATCGCAAGCCAGTACATGAAGATCTCTCAAAGAAGAACTCGATGAAAAAAACTACAATACTTTTGCTTGACTTCACCAAGAATTACAGCTTTATAATCCAGGATGCAGTGCAAGGTCACCACTGGAATAATGCTCAGGCGACCCTGCACCTGTTCGCTGTTTACGTTAGAGAGGGTGATGCTGATGTAAGTGCATCAGATTTTGTGTAATTTCTGATGAACTAAAGCTTGACACAAATGTCGTTCACGCATTCCAGTCACTTATACTTAAGAAGTTAAATGAAGATTATCCGCATTTGGAAAAAATTGTCTATTTTTCTGACAGTGCCACCAGCCAGTACAAAAATTTATCCAATCTGTGTTTCCATTTTGTCTACTATGGGCTAGAGGCTGAATGGCATTTTTTTTTTGCGACCAGCCATGGCAAAAGTCCATGTGATGGCATCGGCGGCACCGTCAAACGCCTGGCCACTAGGGCCAGCCTGCAAGCTACCACTAGCGATCAAATTTTGACACCACAAGATTTCTTCCAATGGGTGGTGTGTATTAACGTTGATGGAATAAATTTCTTATACGTCACATCAGAAGATATTCAACAAAACACTAGCAACTTTGTTCTGGAAACATTACAAAAGTGTAAAAACTATTCCTGGTACCAGATCACATCATTGTTATATTCCTTGCAAGGGCAAACTGAAAATGTTCCATATTTCATCTGATCACTTCAACGAACAAAAACTGACGAGTGTCAGTTTAGGTAAGGAAGTAGTAATAGACTATCAGTTTATTCCTGGAAAATATGTTGCTTGTTATGATAACCAATGATACGTTGGTAGCATTTTGCAAAAATCTGATGAAAATCGTGATGTTCAGGTCAAATTTATGAGAAATCAGAATGGGCATTTATCTTGGCCTCAGAAAGATGACATTGTCTAGGTGCTATTTGAAAACATTCTCTGTACAGTGACGGCAAATATCTGCGGAAGTTTGGAGTGTCAATACAGCCTGAGTACAAACGAGCAAGAAAAGTGGCTAGACTTTTCTTGATCCAGAGTACCCAATCAAAATAAAGTTTCTTCTTCGTTGAACTGATTATTTACCTTACGTAATATGCCACATGTTGGTACATGAGCATCCTACTTGCTTATTGGGTCATATGTGGCCGGCTGACCTGGCCAGCTAACTGATAAAGCTGCTTTTTCTATGATCTTCAAAGCCAATTTGCAAAGAAACTGTAGATGGAATTGCTTTGTGTTTGATATATTTATAATCTACATAAAATGTTCTATAAGAATGGTGATTTTGACCATCTTGGTGCAAAAGTAAAGATTTCTTTGCAGCTTATGAAGATGCAACAATGCACGATATTGCCAACACACATGAAAAAAAATGGTAAAAATAAAAATAGAAAAAATAGAAGCACTTGAGTGCCAGAGTTGAATTTTGGATATGTTAGAACTTGACATCAGAGCTTTCATTTGCACTAAAAATTAATCTTGCTGACATTGTATGACACGGCCAAATTGGCCGCTGAAATGGCCACTTTTTCATGTGAAAAGCAAGGTCAAACTGAGATATCTAGGGGGATATCACTCATATCATCACAATGTTATTTTCTAGTCTTTATATGACTAATCGTATACTGAAAACTCAATTTACATGGTTCTGGATGGTACAGCAGGCACTCTAAGAAGCTACCAAGTGCCAAAAAAACAAAGCAGCCCAAATTTTTTCTCACTTTTGCAGAGCGCCGACAGGAAAGGGTTAAGAGATACAGAAAAACCAAATGCATAATCGTAAAATGTTCTTCCAGATTTCAATGTAGGCACTGGTTTCCTCCCACATCTAAGCAAAGGGTTATAGTAGGGACCTTTTGCTTGGCTGCCTGCTGCACTCCAGTGTAGCAGCCAGTCCCTTGGCTAGTCATCATGGGAAGGACTGAGCACTAGGCTGACCACCTATGTCAGCTGGTCATGGATATGACGGCATGACAGACAGACAGAAATTATCTATGGCCTTAAACTTGATAATACTTGGCATTCTGACCTGTCCAAGAAAAAGATCTTTCGTTTTTGTGTATAGTGGTATTATTTTTTTTTTTTTGTGCACTACATGCACGGACTCCGACATTTTATACGCATGCATGATTGTCAGGTCTGTCTGTACATGTTCATTTTTGCACTTGTCACAAATCCATCTACTGGTCAGTCTAAAGGGGGCTGCTACCGTTGAGTCTATAGGATTTAAAAACAAAATGAGAGTTATGCTTATAAAATGGTTTTTTTTTCCTCTCTCCAGTGGATTAACCTAAATCATACACTTTTTGTAGTGGCTATAAGCTATAAAATTACCAATGAAAACTCTTCTGTTTGCTAGATTCAGCAACAAAATTTCACTGTGAATTTAACGCTACAATGCACAACCAAGACTTACTCGACCGTTCATCCATGAAGGAGAGTGAAGTCATACTGTCGCGGCGAAAATGTCCACCAGGTGAACCCACTTCAAGCCTGGAAGCCCTCCTTTTCCTCAAAGTGAGGCTGGCCCTCCGTGCCATTCTTGTCAAGACAGTCTCTTCCTGGGAGGCATCTTGCATGTGGATTTTCCACGTTGCCTCTGAATGGGAACTTGGATCTGCCGCAAAGCATCGCCAAATGCACTGGAATACATCAAAAGTGACTGGTCAAATACAACAACAACTTGGGGAGCATGTTATTTATATTTTTTTAATGTGCCAAGAAGAATCTAATATATATACATGCTGAGCAGTTTCTTGATTGTGTGTCCCAGACACATGCAGAGTTGTGAAAGAGGGAGAACAGTTGAATCAATTTTTAACTCACCCCTCTTGAGCCAGGTGGTCACTTTCTCGTTGGTACAAAAACTCAGGTCGTTGCAGGAAAACAGATTTTGTTTGAGAATCTCCGTGGGCAGAGAGAAGCCGTTTGCCAGCCCCTGTTTTTTATTCTTGGTGCATCACGTGAGAAATTATTGAAAAATCTCTTCCCAAACTTCGTAGGTAGAAGCTCTAGTGAAGCGTTAATAATGTCCAGTAAAACGAAAGTACCCCGAAAATTACTACGCGATTAGTCCCTCGGCAACGCTGGTGACATTCAAGGAAGACAGTCAGGTGAGCAGCTTTTCTACCGATGATAAAGTTAAAAGTTTCATCAGTTCGTTGAAGCAGAATCGCAGGAAGCGGCGCACAGCAGCAGTCAGAATTTATTACCTGTGCTGCCTGCTTCCTGTGTAGTATTTCCTAGGGACTATATCTGCACACTTCAGTATACATTTGTACTGTGTACTACTGAAAACTCAAACACCTTTAACCTTTTAATTTTTTTTTTTCAATTTTCATTCTGAAAGACGTTTTGAAATCTGCATGATGCGATACATTCAAATATCACCAATTTGGAAGCTTCCGCAATGACAACCTAGGGAATGTCAACAACCCCTCTGTAAAGAGCGAGAGCACCTGGCTCATGAGTGGCGGGTTAAATGTGATTGGGCTATTAATGACAAGCAGTAGTTGTTAGCCAAAACAAAGTGCATGGATTTCATCTCCTAAAATTTCTGTGTGGTATATAACCATTCTAAATACTTCCTTTCCCCACACACACACACTTAGCTAAATGTAGGATGGTTTTAGAAGCTGTTCCAGAGTTTTGTTCCATGAAGGTGTACGAAGCCTTTCAGAGACTCCAATGAATGAGATACCTTGAACAGGGCTAAAATTCTGCTTACCAGCTATTTACTTCTAGTATAAAAATAAATTAGGAGCAAATTCTGTTTTTCATTCAGAGAGTCGTGTAATACATTGAATACAGTAAAATAAAGCAACATCTGCTGACAGACAGGGCAGGTTTGAAATGCTGCCAAATGCTCAGCAGATGTTATCTAGATGTAAAAGAATGGAGACAATGATATTTTGAAAAGTAGCAGCCACCAAAACAGCCAGAATGTTTAGTCCTGCTGATCAGGTTACACCACATTGTAATGTGGAATAATTACAGTGTGTGTGTGCTATCTTTAACAAAACAATGTAGTTTAAATGGTAGAATGCAACAGGATTCTAAATAAAATCCACTGCAACTCTCACCTGAATTAAAGTGGCTGCGGCAGGAATCTGGCGATTGAAGTGTTTCTGGCGTTGCTTCTGTTGTACTTTGAGGGCAAACCCTGAACCAAGAATGCCCTATCAAAAATGAAGACAGCTTAAAGTTATAAAAAAAAAATTAACCATTCCACCTGGTGGATCTTTTTTTAAAAAAAAAATTATTTCTGCTGAAGAAGAAAATTAGTTAATCCCATCATCAAAAGCTTCACCACCATATGTATCTGCAAATTAGAAAGTTGATTGTTGCTTAAAATCATGATCACACATTTTTTCAAAACCACAAGACTAACAGATCATCTATAAAACTGTTACACAGATTTTCTTTATTTACAAACTAATAAAACTTCTATTGTCTTAATTTGCAATCTAATAGTGTATTTTGTAAACTGTTCCTTGCTTGCCAAAGTTACTCCACATAAGGGTGAAAACTTGCATCACACAATCCCCACTCCACTGGCTTGTGTGGAAGGGAGGCGTCATCATATTCACTTTTACTTCGTCCATGCCCAAAACAATCTGAGACTATATTGAAGAGATGGTATTAAAATATTAGGAGGAGCTCAGTATAAATTCTCTGAATTTTTCTGTTTCAAGAATTTGGAATATTGATAAAAGATTTTAAAATATTAAATTTACCAGGTATCAGATATTTGAGGAGAGATCTGATGGGCATTTTCAAGATAGTGATGTTTTTAATGTGGGTGGACAGTTACAAAATTCCTTCAGCTATCCAGTTTTAAACAATGCAAAGATTCATAACTATAAGCTGGCTAATGGCATCAAAATTCAGCAATATGCTGATGATACCACCCTCCTGATAAAAGATGTGGCCAGCTTGGATGCAGCTTTCAAAGCCCTAGAGGTATATGAAAAAGCCTCTGGGGCAAAAATCAACCGAAAGAAAACCACAGCAGCATGGCTCGGGGTACTCAAAAGCCCCTGAGTAAATACAACATCAACTGGGTGGAAGACAAAATCAAGTTACCGGGAATCTTTTTCCCAGTCAACAGTCTTACTAACATGCAGCATGATAACTGGCAACCTGTAATTAATAAAGTCAATGCTTTACTAACTGCATGGTCCTCGCTAAACCTTTCCTTCTTCACTAAAACTGAATTAGTTAATACTTATCTAGCACCCAAAATTTATTATAAATCTAAAATAATAGGGATGCCAGGCTGGGTGCCCTCCTCCATAGATGCTGAGTTAAATCGGTTCCTGTGGCAGGGGCGTAAACACCTGGCAAATAAACAGATAACTAGACTCCCTCATAGCCAAAGAGGTTTAAACCTCATAAACCTAGAGAGCAAAATAGGTGCTCAACAAATATTAAACATAATAGATATCATAAGAACGGTAAACGATAGACCAAGATGGCAAAAACTCCTCATTACCCGTTTAGAGAAAGCATTCGATACCCTCGACGAGGTCGATGTTCTCACTAACAAACTAAAATTATATAGAGCACAGAAAAACTTACTAACCGACTACCACATAACCGCCCTACAACACTGGATTAGCTGCAACATCTCTATAGGAACAGACAACAAAGTAAGCTTAGGAGATGCTAAAATTGATCTAGACAAATTATCCCAGCGAGATATCTACCTCTTCCTGTCGTCACGACCCATCGAGGAACCGAATTATAGGAAGGTACCCTAAATTCAGGAACACTTCCATGGGACAGAATTTGGACTAGTTCCATTAATCGTCTCGTGGACGGATATACATCTGACATTCACTGGAAATTACTAAGGAATGTTCTTCCCACAAGGGAGAACAAACATAAATGGAAACTAATAAATTCTCCCAAATGCCTCGCCTGTCACGAGAACGACAAAACGGCAATCCATCGCTTATTCTCGTGTCCGATGAATATAGAACTATGGTGCCTAGTCCGAGATTTGATTTTTAAAATTAAGAGTCCCCAGAACAAACTTACTTCGTTCTGTCGCATCTTTGGCTTTAACAATAGAACTAAAAAGGACTGTCTTTCGAACTTTCTGGTCTTTACCGCTCAGCGGATAGCCTGGGGTAGCTGGAAGGCGGTCAACCTACCTCAACAAAACTATGTAACCAATTGGTTACAACAAAAATACAGTCATGAAATCTAGTATTATTGACAGACTAACCTACTCATCCACTTGGCTAATCATAACAATGCCCTAGGACATATTAACACAAATAATCAACTACAAATACACTTTCACACATCACCACTTTCAATTATTAGCTTAGACCGACCACCCTGAGTCAACCCTTTCCCCTTCCCTTGTTAAATTAATCTTTTTCTTTCAGATGGGTCATTCTAGCTTCCTGAAACAGAAGAATCTCTTCTTCCTCATTCCTTCCTCCTTCTCTCTCTTTTTTCTTTCTCTTCTTCTATCCCCTTTCTCTTCGTCTTCAATATGCATACTTTAACTTGTACTCTAACCTTTTAATAATCAACTACTTAGGAATTAATATTATCTAATAAATCCTTGTAGGATTCTACTTAGAACATACTAACTCTCTACCGAGAGTTCTTACCTTTCAATCATATAATAGATTTCATAAGTAACTTCATTATCATTATAATCATTTTTTTGTAACATTTTTTTTTAACTTTAAAACAATATTATTAAAATCATCCCAATCCCCCTTCTTCAGTGTAAGCCTCTATTTATTTATAAAGTCCTCCACCCCAAATAATCCCATGGACTAATCATGATTCTTTCTTCGTTTAAATCCACACACAAAAGTCCATATAACAGCCTACAGAAGAAGACTAAAGAAAACTAAAAGTGGTGTGGAATGGGGCATCGGCCGCTGTGATGACAATCGCCGCAGCAGTTGAGCTACTTCCTGGCTCACCATCAGCCAGGGAACCTTTGGTCCCCCTACATGGGAGTAAAACAGTGGTCATAAAGACCACCTGTTTTTACCAACAACATCATGGGAATCTCTGATTCCCCTATGAGGGAGGACTAAAATAAAGATCAAAAAACGGAGGGAGAACATGTCTGTCTCCATCCATCATCCCGCAAAAATAAAAATAGAACTCTTCCCATCCCATACTTCCATTTGGAAATTTGAAAAATAAACAGTGGCCCAAACTTTCCCTCTCAGCTCAAGGACACACAGAGAGAAAACTCTGTTCTAGAGAGTTCAGCCTGGAGAAACCTACCCCTCCTGCCGTGCAATACGAAGGAGTTGGATAGCCCGCTGCTCTCGCTAGGTTGAGGAACATTCACACAATACACACCCCCCCAAAAAGTGTCAACATGCTTGTTATTAGAACAAAACATTTTAGCAATAGAATAATTTATCAGCAGATGTTTTATAGAATTTTGTTAATTCCTGGCAGCATTATATCAACAAAGCTAAATGAAGTTAGCTCAAAGTCTATGTGCAGCAGAGAAGCTTTGGTTGCTGACTCACTCCTCTACCCAACAGTCCCATTTGTGATCTCCTGATTAATCAGGGTTCACAAGCAAGCACTGCCTGCCTCCACTTAACAGAATGGTGAAACAAAAAAAGTTTACAATTTAATTTGAAGGGGTCAGATTCTGGACTAGCACTGACAGGAATGTTTAGCAGCTCTACCCTCCCAACAACTGGTGAGTCTTGAATGGCTGTATTTCCAGCTATTATAAAAGGTTCTGTATAGCTCATCTGTGCTTAGTAACACATTTAAAAAGTAGTAGGGTTGACAAGAGAATTCGAGTGCCAATACTTGGATGAATAGACAGGAAATCAAGGTTTTGTAAGTGGAAACTCAGTGCTATATGTGAGATATGCTTGCACATTTACCAAAGAGAGAGAAATGGACCTGCTTGCCACTATCATTTTATGAACAAACTGATGAGGATGATACTGTGTTATAAGCAACTTTGTATGACTAAATAAATGATGGGCTTTTCCTGAACAATGTTGTGCAGTGGCAGAAGGAAAAGTTGTGAAAGATGGAAGCGCTTTTCCTCCACCACCAGATAGAGGAAGAAAGAAACTACCTGTAACACTGCGACCTGTGGGGTTGGATACTCACTGCAGGCAGAGCGAAGAAAGAAATTGCAAAAACTGCAAAACATGATGCTACAATTTTCCCGAGCCATGTCTGGGGAACTTTATCACCGTATCCAATAGTCATCACAGTTATCTGAAAGAGATAAAAAGGAACTGGTAAACAGACTGACTTCAACATCAGCTGCAGAGAGAAAAGATAAAATTATAGTATTACCTGCATAATATCCCCAAAGTAATGAGTTCTTGAAAAGGAAATCTGTTTTTAATGTTACCTTATTTAAAATTCAATTTCAACACTAAAATCACATAAAAAAGATAATTAATTAATTACTCTTACGATGGTACTGTGAAAACTGCAGTCTTGTTTTTGAGCCCTTTTGAAAAGAGTGGGGGGAGCAAGTAATGGCATCAGAACTCACAGCCTGCCATACTAAAAACTGATAATGCCCACAGTTATTTGCGGTCTTTTTGACAGAAGAGCTACGCCACTGCCCATACACACATCTGAAAACTAAAGTTCAAATTTACCGGAATCCTCTTGTAATTAATTATGTAAGTAAAGTTATTACAAAATTATTTTTAGTTCCTTTTGAGATAGTTTGAAACCTTATAAATAAACTTTGTGAAGCAGGTTTAACTGATTTATAAATTCCCATAAAATATCATCATACCACCAAAGAACAACATTTTGATTGAATATTTTTAAATATTCCCATGAGTTGAAAATTTGGTAACAGAACTCACTAACAAAATTATTTACTCCATTTCAAAAGAAAACTGCTTATTTCTGAAGATCGACAAAATTCCTCTGAGTGTCCACTTTAAAATCTGATAATAAGTGAAAAAAGAGAAATATGTGCCTATTGTGTAGAAAATTTTGCATCTATTTAACATTTTAGCTGAGAACTGCTGATAAAGTTTGATGAACCATATAAAATCCAGAACAAATTTGTTGACTTTTTTGTTTATAGATTAGATTATTATTATTATTATTATTATTATATTATTATTATTATTATATGTTCTCGTTCTCATGCTTCACTAAGTCCTTTTCATGGTCTTAAGTTGAGTGTCAAAGTTTAACTGTCAGAAAGTCTTTTCCTAAATATATGAGATGTTCCAACAGGACATTCTCCTGGAACTCTGCAAATGTCCATTTGGCTGGTGTTCTGTCATTTTCTTGTTAACCACTCCGTAGTCCTCCTCTCCCATCACTGTTTTCATCTCTCACAGTTTGGTATTTCTATCCTGATGGTATTGATTACTACAACCACAAGACAACCCCTCTTTTTGTCTTATATAACCACCACCACCTTATCCTTTCTATTCACTTAAAATTCCTCCCAAACAAAATCAAATGTTAAAATTTAAAGCAACATTATCTTAGATAATCTCCCAGACTGTTTAGGTGTGTCTACACTAACCAAGACAGTGCACATTTCTATGCTTAGCTTTGTTTGTTTCACTTGTTGAAATTTCCCTGGGAGGGCAGAAATATCAGGGGGTTATGTTTTTTTTAACCCATTTTTCTCTGGCTTGAATTTGCATTTTGCAGAATGCATAGAAAGTTTAATTATTATACTTGATCTTTGCTCATCTACAATAATTTTCCATTCTTACATCATCTTGGAATATATTTATTAATATGAAATAATCTTTTCTGTTGGAGATCTAAGAAGTTTTTTTTTAGGGAAAACAGGGCTAAACATGGCCCCCTTTTATTATTAAATAATTATTGTAATGTATTCAATAATAATATCACTTACAACACCCCACCAGAGGGCATCTGCATAGCTGGCAAAATCTTGTTTCCCCTCTTTTCTTTCAGCCAAGTACACGAAGTAAGAAGAGAATATAAGGCCCAGAAATCCAATGTACAGGGTGGTTATTAGTTCCTGAAAATATGGGGGGAAAAAAATTGATTCTACAAATTGACATGGCCACAACTAGTTATCACTGATGATTAGATTACCTGTCAGTGTAGAAAACAATGCAAAATTGGCTTGTCAATAATATTGGCTCATGTCATACTGAAGGAAAAACAAACAACAGTAATTTGCTTTTGGAAGATACAATTCCAAATAACTACATTTATATATATATAAAATGTTTAACCTTGTAAAAAGGATGCTAATCATCTACTGGTGGAGAAGCTGGTTAGGATAAAATCTATTTTTAAAACAAGAATTCTTGAAGGCAGACTTCTGAAATTTTCAGATTTGTCAGCTTTAACAGAACAGAGGTTCATAAGACAATTAATTAGTCTAGTTAAAGGTCTCCTTATCCTCTCAAACACCGCCTCGGGTAGGTGACTGCTAACCCTCAAGTGTATTTGGTCTTCAAGTGTGGACCAACCTGGATTCTCCTGATTGCATATGAAAATACAAATCTAGAACAACAATATTTTTACCAATAAAATACATCTCAGAAAATATTATTTAATAGCACCAAACTACTAACTACAAAAGATCAAATTAATTTTTTTTTAAAAATTTAATTCAAAGATAGAACCAATAATAAAGTATTTTCAGTTTTATAAATTTAACTACTGACCAAGTGTACTGTCACTGAGGGTATACAGAGGGAACCAATGGCATATCAAAGTCAGACCAGGTAAACCTGCTAGGGCTCATTAAAAGAAAAGGGGAAACATGCGGAAAATATGCCATTGGCTATATACCAGACATAATAAAAAATCATTGCATCAGCAAACTTAACTTGCTCATCTCTAAGTAACCAATGTAGCATATTAAATAACATCACATGCTTGAGCAGAGGAGCATTACAAATTTTGGAACCTAAGGTAGCAGAGTAGTTTACATTTATGTCTCATTAGTGGGTCTAAGATGAGAAAACCCGACATCTGTTACTCCAGCTGAATTCCAAATCTTGTGATTGGGCAGTTCTGAAAAAATCTCATTAGGTTTTTAATGCATGAAGGTGCATGGCACTTGTCAGTTCTTTGATACAGGTGGTGAGTAACAGCAATAAGGATTGCATGGGTTTCGAATTTACAAGGTCTCAAAGGTAAGTCACGGTGAGACTGAGCATAGTCCACTCTGCCCCGCTTAGTGGCGGTCGTCGGTGTATTTGATGAAGTGCTTTGTTTACATTATGTCATCACAGAAATACCAACCGAAGTGACCACGTGGCCGACAGCCGGTCAGTGGCTTTAAAATACAAGACCGACTGACGTCGTCTAAGATCATGTTTATATCTGAAACGAACCTCCGTGAGATACTCACCGCTGGCTGTGCCTTTTGACATTATAATCACAAAGACAGCTGAGGTTTTCTCATTAAAGCTGTATGATTTTATTTATCTTTAGTCATAGGACAAGGAAAATAATCCCCATGACACCTGAGCAATTTACAAATAGCCCACGTGGAAATTTGCAGCAGACTTCATCTTCTGTCTGCTTCAGAAGACAAAAGCATCAGTGATTCAGTATCAGAAAATAATTTTAACACCTCAAAAGATGACTTTGTACAGAGTCAAAACCTGCCATCATCAGCCAGCAGAACTCAAAGAAAAAGATACTTCATTTAAAACATGCCTTAAATGTGTTATTTTCTCCAGCACGATATGCTAAGTGTTACATCTTGAGGACACTAAATACAGTTTTGATTTCAACATGGTAAATTATAGATTTTACTCTATAGTTTTATGCAACAATTACTCATATACACAATAATTATATCATGGCTGCAACTGGAAAAAAACATTTCACCAGCTGACAGTTTGCAGAATGATGAGCAACAACAGCCATTTGCACTCACCTCAATCCGTGACAGAAAAGTACAGAACACTGTGTGCCGCTGATATATAAAACACTATCTCATTCAATGCTGCGAAACAAAGATAAGTTTCTTTTTAAGCTCAAGCAGTAGAAACACAAAAAGCACAAGTGAATACACAAACAGCTGTTGTTGTCATCAAGACTGATTTACAAAGTTTAATTCTGCTTGATATTTAAAGAAAATGCTGATGGTTTGTACTGTCTATCATGGAATCTGTTCTTTTTTTCCAGGCACTTCCTATCACCACCCCAGAAATATAATCATAGAACCTTACCAAAATTAAAAGGATGCTCTTGAAGATCTCGACTGAATGCCTTTAAGACAAATATGTAAAGGAACCCAGTAGAATAAATGTCACCGCTGCAGATGAAAATATTAGATGGGTAAATCAGAGCAGGGAAGAACTGAGGTCTCTGATAGAGTGTCTGGAATTTTGTGGAAGTTGGGGTATTTCTCTAAGAGGTCACAGGAATGATGACATTGGCAGTAGCTTCAAACATGTAATTCCAAGGCATTACTCAAGTGGAGAATTGATGCTGATGACAAGACATTAGAATAGTATCTCAACAACTGTAAAAAAAATGCTACATGTGTCAAAAAATCCTTAGCATGACCTGCTGCTACATATCAGGTGGTTTTTCAGAAAGCAAAGTTCAGACCAATTGCTAATATTCTCCCAAAGAAGCAGGGGATTAGAAATGTCATAGTACTAGTAGTAAATATACACAAGAACAAGATGACGACAAAGCATATCAATAAAACAAAATTCAAATTATTCTGTGAGATGAGATGGGCTGAGAAGCATAGAACTCTGCATGACCATGATGTCATAGCCTCTCTAGAATCTGGCTGGTCAGGAAGATGATTTGTATGGCATAAGAACTATCTTCATAGCGTGTTTCCAGACAAAGATCCACTCTGGACATTGCTGAAGATTTTAAAAATGGTAACCCATGTGAAGTCTGTTATCTGCTGTTAGGAATGAAGATGATGAATTTGGCACAGAGTACAAGAGAATTTGGAAAAGGTACCAGACAGATGCAAAGAAAAAGAAGAAAAAATGTTCCTTCACAAATTCCAAAAGAATGCTTCAAATGTACTCTCTTCAGTTCATTTATGGACTCTCTTGTCCAACAGTTCAGCATGCAATATGGAGACCTCACAAGCCAAGTCATTTGAGTCCAGATCCTGATTCCCTCATCCATTAACTTGTTTGATCAACCAACTGCCGATGCTTTCCTGAAAGCCATATCCTTGTCCATTCTAGCGAGATGTTAGATTCTGATATGTAAGGAGAAGCCAAGACAAGCTGAGGTTAGCAGATAGAAGGGCATGCCTATTGATGTATCCAAACATAAGAAAAATCCTTGATCTCATCCTGCTAACATCAGTCACATAAAGTGAAGTTGAAAGAGTAAATTCATCTGAGAAACTAATCAAGAATTCACTGCTTAGCTGGACAGAAGACCACTTCAATGCCCTGATCCCTCAAAAATTATTGACGTGTCTGCCAGAAGACATCTCAGAAGGATGCATTTGTCAAATCCCTTGTTCAACAATACAACTGTTTAAAATGTACTGAATTATTTTAGATTGCATCCTTATTTCATCCTCCATGGCTACTGTGCACACAGAATAGCACAAAAACATTCTTTATTTTTTTTATTTCAAATGTTTGCTCAGAATGTCTCAAAAAAATAAAAACGCTAGAAACTTTAAGACATCGGAGTGAGAATGCCGACTATTTCAGGTTTTCCCATGTCAGTGACTCTCCCATGAAGAAGTAATAGGGACAGAAAACAACGCAGATGTCCAACCTGGAAAGGTGGTCTAAAAATGTCTTGCTTCTATTCAGAGATCACAGTTTTGTGAGTGTCTTGTTAATTGAGTGCTTGCTGTATTAAATCTAAACTTGGTGTATCATTAACTAATTAAACTTGGATTTGGATCACATATAAAAATGGATCATAAATTATTTAAAACAGAGTGATACGTTTGTTGAAAATGAAACCAGAGTCACTAAGCCAGTATACATTGGGACAGGGAGTGGGAGGGAGAAGCTGGCAAGCGTACCTTACCTGCCTGTGTAGGTATATGACTGATCCCAGAAGTCGCCAGGTTCCTCCCTGACGGTCTACATGTAGCATCCGAAGAATCTGCAGAAACCGCACACCCCTGAAATGGCATGAAATCAAAAACAATGCAACAGGTGTTGTTACCCAAACCATGATGATGTAACAAAGGAACATCTTCATGATCACAACCAAATAACCAACATTACACCTACACTGATGTAGCCAATGTACCTACGCTATCTAGGAATATACACCCAAAAATCCTATATACTGAATCTACTTAACAGTCCACTCCTAGCTGCCATAGTAGCTCACTGTTGTTGTTGTTTTTTCACTTCAGCAAGAGAGCTATTAACCGTGTGCATCATAGTATACATTTGATTGCCTCCCTTGTCAAAAACTGAAAATAATAAATAGCTGTTCACTTTTCTATCAGTAATTTTTTTAACTTAGCCAGGGTGCATGGAATCTGAACCCTTCAGCAATATGGCAATTCAAATTGGATGTTGTTATTTTCCATTGTAATCAATATTTAAAATATTGATGATGTTCCCTCCCCACTTTCTTTCTTATTTTTAAAGACTATAGATCAATATTTGTATGCACTTCTTTATGCCTGTTACCAAGTATCAATACCACATCCTTTCTCCTATCAGTGATGGAACTGCTAGTATACATTGTTATCCAGACTTGGACTGGACTGGCTTACCTGATGGCTGATGCTGCAAATACCTGCCCTTCTGCTCCCACAGTAAAGACAAAAATAGAGGCTATCACAACAATTAAATCTGAAAATAGCCAACAAATTGCAGGTGCAGTAACAAAGGGGTCATGGCAAATTTGTAATAGTTCATACAAAACACTGAATATTGATGTAAACAAGTTTTTACATTTAATTTATATAATATAATATGAATCTTGATCCTTTATAGGATTTCCTATACCATTCATGGCTGCCGTTTTTGTAAGTATTTCATCCTCTCCCATGTGGAGGGACCCGTTAATGTTTCCCTCGTCTTTATGGCGCTCATTAAATGAAGTCATCAAAATAGCTTTTGAAGAGGCGGTGGTAACACATAGATGATTTCCTTCAGGAGGTTAGAATCAGAGTAGCAGCAATTTGTTAGCCAGATTAGCTGAAATCATCCATTAGGCACTTCTGGACAGGCCATCTGATGTCATGCAGCTTCTTTGCCTAGAGTTTTTCATTCCTGCTAGAAAGCTCCCATTTCAGGCAGTCAGGGGATACAACAACAAAATACTCTATTTGCAGTCTCTCACTTAAAAGTTGTACGTTTACTCTAAACATAAAGTTTGACTGGTTGATATGTAATGAAAGTGAACCAGTCTGTAGTAATGTTCTTAACAAGAGAAGCAAATAATCTTTAGCACTTAATGCTGACCTTACCCTGTTGAACTATGTAAAATGAGTTTATGGTTGCTAATATTAAAAGTATGCTTTGGCAAGTCTGCTGTGTAAACTTATTTCAAAAGTTCACACTAACATGCTGAATTAGGATATTAAGTTTCAATGATGGTAATTGTGTGTGGAAAGTTCAGGCACTGCATCCTGTAATGCGAAAACCTCATTTGTGAAATGCTATTAGGTTTCTCTTGTCTGGATCTATCTCATCAAAATTTCCATTTGTGAACAAAATGGAAGGTTTCCAAGTGAACCTTTAATAATGTCAGGCTCAAGATGATCGGGGCTTGGTTTCAGGCTAGAGGATAGGACACCAATAAGCTTTCACTGTTAATTGTTTTTCAATTTAGGTACCAACAGCAACTGACCAGCCATCTTGTTTTAAGAGAAAAAGTAATGTTAATGGTAGATTGATTGATCATCAGGAAATAGGATGAACTGACCCAGAGACTGGCATTTGTCTCTGTCCACTCCCCACCCACCTTGAGATTTTATCCTTGAAATGTTTAATCTGCTAATGGATATGCACCAATATTGTATTTCTAAACTAATCTATATTATTTCCCTGAGAAAACTACTGATGAGATCTCAAGCTTTGATATTAACTGAATGTACCTGGTAATTAATTATCTGTCTTTCATTCATTTTTTTTTTACCAATTAATCTTCCAAAAATTGGGAAGATGATGATATTCGTGGTTCTTCTTTATTACTGAATTCCATTTAACTTCAAGCTATACCAGCTTAAAGAACCCCAATACCTAATCACCCAGTGCAAAATCTAATAATGTTTTGAATAAAAATTAACCTGGGGGAAAAAGGGGGTACATGATGTAGATTAACGTGTCATTAAGACATAAAATTTTGCATTTAGGAAAACAAAAATATGCAATTTAAAATGATTCATGATTAGAGGAAACTTTCGAAATAAATTAACTTTAAATGATTTTAATGCCAAACTTCTCTTAGAAGCAAAGAAAAAGAAATTTTTTTTTTTTTTTTTTGTTTGATATTACGGCCCTCAACTCTTTATTATAATGATCCTAAAATCTGGCCTCTGTGCTTTTAGATCTAATTATTAACACCAGGACTTATTTGACTGTAATATACAACTTTAGTCTACACTCTGGACAGCATCTCCACCTAGGATACCATTTCATCCTCAAGGATGCTGGCTGGTGTCCCTGCAAGGTACTTCCCAGTAACAGCAATCACATGCAGCAAAGCTACAGCTTCCATCACGCCTGGTGTGCAACGTGGCTGGACCAGGCCAAAGCCTCACTAGTCCAAACGTAGTGTGTACCCATCACAATAAAAGGCTGTAACACTTGTAGCAGAGTATCTGCTCAGATACAGCAGCAGTTATGACTGGCCTAATAAGAACCAGCCTCTCAGGCAAAAAACAGTGCTACAGGCAATAGAAAATGCTATGGCCAGGACTTGGGTGGAGGAAGGGTAACTACTGCTGTAACAAAAAAAAAACCAACAATAACTCTTCTGCTCGTTTCTCCACCTGGTCACCCCTGTAAGGTTTACCTTCAGAGGGTACAGAGGGGATGTTTACCACCTCATTCATACTGCTTTTGTGGAAAAGGCACACAACTGGACACAGCTTCGTGTCAGCCGTGACAGTGATCAGGCCTGACACACATTCATTTACACTGAGGAGTGAGTTGTTGATGGGTTACACAAAGGTGTACCTGTAAAATATGGACAACCTTATCAGAGAGGTACTGCAGCAATTCAACAGCAGCCATTTATTGACCTGGATATCAAGGGCCCCTTATCCCAATTACATGGAATGTGAAAGAAACTCCACTTGATGATGGTGACACAAGTTTTGCCTATATCATCAAGCTCAGGGCTGGCTACATGGCTTCAAATTCTGGTAGATGTGTGTGCTACTAACATCCTTGAGCTCCCTACCTGACAGTAGGTTTATACTCCAGATTAAGTTTTTCCATGAACAACTTCACAATTATCAGAGAGAAATAGATTGGGTTATAGGGGGACAAGTCTGACCCAGTGCTAAGTGAGACAAGACACCACAGAGATAATGTAACTATTCCAAGGGCAACACCTGCTACCACTCTTATCTCAGACAACACAAACCCTACTACCTACTACAAAAATGCCTACAGTCTAAAAGCTGTAGTTTATGGCCTCTATCTACTGAGGGACACAGACCTAGGACCTAGGTAACCCAGGTCATTCTCTATCCCAAACACCCCATAGTTGGTTCTCCAGAGATTCCTCAGTTCAGCCTGTCAGAGATTGTGGTGCACTTTATGGATAAGTGCCCCATTTTTCTCTAGCTGTTTTGTTTTACGAGGGGGATATCCACTGGGATCCTACACACAACAGTGAAAATCAAGACAACTGACAATAGAGCACTAGTGTGTGCCAAGTTACCCCTGTAAGAGACTCCAACATTTTACCATTTCTGGACTTAAGATATACCTTTTTAAATTTTTATTTTCACCAGTTACTCATAGGAGAGACTAAGCTTATTTCAGTCTACATTTCTAATGCTTCATTTTTGGTTTTGAATTTAAAGTTGACTAAAAAATTTAAAGATGAGCTAGAAGATTTTAGTGAATATCAGATCAGTGATGCAAAACAACAACATTCTTTTTAAAAAATTCCCATGGAAGTTTGGCATTCCTGAAAGTAGAGTCATACTACACACATTTCAAAATGGCAGCGTCTGCTGGTAGATTGCTACTGTCAAGATTCAGAGAGCCCTGAGTGAACCCCCCCCCCCAGTCGAGGCCAGCTTGGTTTGGCATACCTCCCTCGTAAGGTTGGTTTTCTTCCTTCAGCACCACCTGGCCATGCGGGGATCTCCTTCAGACATTGCAGCTTTCTCCACATAAAAAAAAAAACGACAAAGAGTTCTAGCAGAGCAGTTCTACAGTAGACAGGCGGCTAACCTCTAACCTCCACACCTTGTTCTCTGCCTGATTAAGAAAACTGAAACAAAGCATCCTTTGGAGAAAAATACTTGGTGGACCAACATCAGCATGCAAGGTTTCAGAAGACAATCTGCTGATTATTTTCAGACACTAATAAATTACCGTTGTCAAGTAAATCCGCTCTCGCTGTTGATTTTATTGCTAATTCAGCTCATGCAAACTTGGATATTTCCAATGTAGTTTTTGGGAATCTTTTAACAAAAAAGTAGTATTTTAGCCACTGATGGAAAGTTATCAACAAAGGAATGAAAATATAAATGTAATTATGTTGTTTTTCTATTGTTTTTCTTTGGAAAGAAAGTTCTCCTAAGCAGGTTACAGGCTAAAATACTAAATGATTTCCTCCAAAATGCTTGCATAATTTCAGTTTTCTTTTGTACACCACTACTAACAAGGGAAGCATAGCACCAAGCTTGTAGACAAAGAAGTGTTGCCAAATCTGTGAAACATGGTGTCCAGCAATTCAGACTTCGGCATGTATAATTTACCATTTGCTAAGACCCAAACAATATTTTCAATATTTCATGAGTAATTTATCATCTGCCATTGCATAGAAATTTATTCATTTTCTGTAAAAAGCAAGTTATAAATAATTAGATTTGTTTTGTTTGCTTTACTTCATCAATCAATAACGCAGTAAGTAAATTTTCAAAAAAGAACAAAGGAATTTGCCCCAGATCTTTATCCACAGGTATTCTGCCAATACTTCTGCTGGACAACCTGGCTATAAACCATTCACGCTTTTATAGACAGAAATTATAAACTACAATGGATCCTTAATATGGTAACTCGCTTGTCAGCATAACAGTCCACTAGATACATTTAAGTCTGATTCAACAGAAACTGCAAAACAAAAAGAATTTTTTTCTATCTTTTTTCAAAAAAACAATTTCATTAAGGAGATATTCATTGTCCATGCTAGTCTTTCCATCCACCCACGCGCACATGGATTGGTACTGGTTTTATTGATGATGATTCAGCTATGACAGATTGGGCGCAAACAGAATTCTTTATCAGCATTTAGTGAAATTAATTTATAAGATTCAAGGAAGAAAGTGAATTTTTTTCAGAGATTTAAAATATCAAATTACTCGAGTATTTCCACCACTGCAACTGCTTCCAAATTAACTGTTTCATGCAACAAGTTATTTATGTTTTTTTTTTCTTTTTTAAATGTATATGATCAGGCAGGATGGAGCAAGTAATTAAAGAACTTTCATAATTACTTTAAATCTTTCAGTCAGACATCTATTTTTACACAGTCGATGAAAAAAGAAAGAAAAAATCTGTTGGTAATAAAAGTGATTACAAGTCATTGCCTGTCTGATGTAGTGTGTATAATGGCAGACACAAATTAAGCCTGTGTTTACATCCTCTGGATACACCTTGATCTGGGAGAAAGATTCGAAAGACATGTCCCGTGGTGCTCAGAGTTAACTGTTGAGCATCTAATTTCTGCCAGTTATGTATCACAATCACCATATGCCACAAGAAGATGGAACTACTGCACATGCTAAATCTGGAATGGAAGACATGGAATAACCTGCAGTTGCTTCCCTTGTTCCCCTCCCAGAACCTAGATATAAATTTTGAGCATCTATGAAAGCATCCTGATGGACACTCAAGAGTCAAATAATATGGGTCATACCTGCAAATTTCATGGGAAAACCTAGAGCAGGTTCCTTTTGATAATTTTAAAGAGTCTATTCTATGCCCAGAGAAATCAGTCTTTTAACAAAGCTGGTTACTGAATGTGTTTGTACACCTATAAAGTGCATATCAACTGATATCTTCATGTACAGCAAATACAATAGAAAACAAGGTGTTCTGATACACCAAATATGTATTGTTTATTGCAGTTTAAACTGCAGCATAATGATATATATATGTGCATATAATCACTTTTAAAGTGTTAATATTTAGTGTAACCACCCTTAACTTCAATAACAAACATTCTAAATAGAGAAAACTAAACTACTATATTCAGAATATAGCTTTTAACTGACTGAACGATGTACAGTTTCACTGATTCACGTCTTCTCTCGGCCACTCAAACGGACTTAGATCCAAAGACCAATCCAGCATCACCAGCCTTTTCTTTGTGAAATTCACAGAGTCTTAGGTCTGCTCTCAATCTTTGTCCTGCTGGATAATATAATTTTGGTCGCAAAAGTTTCCTTGCTGATGATATCACTTTTCTTTCCAGTATATCCATGTTAGGGTTCTTTTTATCAATTCTAACTGACCAACTTCTTTCAAGGTCATAAAAAAATCAATTTTAAAATTGAATACTAATCATTAAACTCTTCCCCAGACTAAGTACATAATAAGAATAATATTAAAAATTTTTAAAAAAATGTTACTTTTTCACTTTTTTCATCCCACGAAACTTTATCCCCAAACTTTGGGCTCTTTTTCCCATGCTCTTTTGTAATAGTCAAAATGGCTTCTTGGCCACTCCAAGTAATCTGCTACAAGGCAATGCTATCGTCTGGAGATTAATAATAATGCCTTCTCCACTCTCCTACAGCTCTTTTGGCATCCTATGAAGCAGCTTTTCTTTTCCATTACCATTCTTCTTATCTTTTTGTGTGTTCTCTCTCTCTGGTGATCATTACTAGTTTATCAATCACATTCCAAGAGCTATTATTTGGTCTCTCTCTCAAAAGGAATTAATGATGAGATTAAACTGTCATCATGATTGCCAATGAAAAAGAGACCTAAAATTAAAGATCCTTCACTTTTTTTCTTTTAATTTACTAAAGTAATCTCCTTTATGGTGAGATTGAACCAATCATAAATAATTCTAACATGTTCTGTGTAGTCTTGTTCATATCATGGAGGACTTTGTTCTCCAAGGAACAAAATTTGTTAAGGGAATGGAATAAAGCTTCCAACATGACAAACAGATGTTAAGTGGTGTCGACTGGTACATGTACATCATTTGAAATCTAAGGATTATTCTTAAAATTAAATTGCATCAAGGGATATTCTCATTTGCATGCTGTTTTTGTTTTTTTAATGAACAGACAATTGAACTGCCATGGGCCACTTTGGAATCATATTAGTTTGGCATACTTCCCTAGCATTTTTTCTTCAGCAGCCAGTCATGTGGGTTTCCTCCAAGCTCTCAAGTTTCATCCCACATCTAAAAATGAAGAGTTTTAGTAGAATTTTTAGAGTACACATGATGGAGGTTCTTTAAATGGCTTACACCCTGATCACCAGTCATCCAGTCAACAGCTCCCAACCATACCTAAGTAACTACTTGCTTGGTCACCAAGGCTGATACCTCCCCACCTTCCAGCTTCTAGCTACTGCTAAGAAAAAAGAAAGAAATCAGCATTAATTTATAATTAACAAACCAAATAAACTAATTTACTGTGTTAATTCTTTTTTTTTTTTTTACATTGTTCTATCTTCTTCTGAGGACAAACTGGTCATGATGTAGTTAAAACACAAGATTAGCAATTAGCAAACATGCTCTAATGAGATGTCTTGGGCTATAACTTTCCCTATCAAGTGACTTTGCCGGTTATATTCTAGTAAAAACAGTTAGCAGTTTTATGTAAACTTTCTGTTACAGGTATCAGCACCAGAAAGATGACAATGATAGTGTCTCCTTTAATATGGCATATTGATTTCTATTGCTAATTCCAGTTAGCATGTTTAGTTCAGTTAATACAGTGACAAAGAAAGCCATCACCCTACGAGGCCCACCCCCCTCAGTGGAAAAATGCACAGAAATTTATTTTTAAATGCCACCATGGTCGCCAACCCAACAGATGCCAAGATTTCTCTTTTTTTCTAACATCAAGCCATGAAGATTATTTTAGTCTTTAAAATACGACTGTCAGTTCTTTTCTTTTAAAATCCACATACTCTCAAAACCCTTAATTATTTTTAAAAAAATATATATATATATATATCAATTATCTAAGATTTCCAATGGTTGTGATATGTTGTAAAATTAAACAAATTCTTGTTCATCAGAATACTAAGAAAAAAAAGCTATTCTCATCATTAAATTCTCATTCATTCAATGACAAGAATTCATACCTGGTCATCACAGTGCACATCTTAACCTAAATAAGCATTTAAAATAGATTTGATTCAAAAATTGCACAGAATAAGCCAATACTTAACAATATTCAAAATATTGTATAAATCTGAAAAAAGCTTCTATCTGCCAATAGTTAAAAAAAAAAATTCCCAGAATGCAACTCCACAGGAAAAGCCATACCATTTAGCTTTAGTAGAATGTGAAAAAAAATATTATTTTCTTTAACTGACAAAGTTTTTAAAGCAGACCCTGGACATCACAAAGGCAGTGAGAAAAGGCCACGTCCATACTTAGTTGAGATGGTGGGGTCATCTTTTAGAGAATTTCATTGTGAGCATGTTTACTAAGCATCAACACAAATGGGAACTTGTTAGACCCAGCTTTTGTAATGGCGGTACCGTTAAGGTCAGGAGAAAAAACTGCCAATTCTCTTGCTACCAGCTGGAGAACCCCCCCCCCCTTACGACTCATTTTAATAATCCCTCATTGTCATACACATTTTATCATTACTACTACTAATAAACGTCCAGCACAGGATGCTAAATACAGTACTTTTATCTGCAATAACAGAAAAATTATATATAATCATTATCAACTTCTTTAAAAAAGAAAAAAACAGGACAGCTGATCCATGACATAAAGCAATTTCAGTAAGTTTTGTTTAAATGACTGCACGAGATTTACCTTAATATCTTACAGTCTACTGCTTCACCTTCATCAACCCTAGATCTCATTATTTCACATTCTCTCTTTTTTAATTGTAACCTAGACTAATATTTTTCTCTCTTACAGATTAAAAATCTGTAAGTAGTGGAAAAGTACCATAAGCCTGGAAACAGGTCAGTACCAGACCAATATTTAAAGAAAGCTCCAAGCATGATTACAATAATTACAAAGCCTCAGCAGCTGTGGTTATGATACTTGAAAGTAGAATAAAGGAAAAAACTTGCTGTTTATTCAGAGGGCAATAATTTACTTAGAAACCATCAAAACTTTCGTTCAAGAAAATTTTCATTAAGCAATTCTCTACAGTTTCTTAAGGGTATAACCAAAAACTTAGGTATTAATTAAATAAACGTTGCTCATCTTGATTTCTGTAAAGGATGTGACACAATTCCCAGATGTTAGGTAGAGAAATGTAAAAGCTAGTATAAGTGGGAAACTTTTACTGATGAGGATTCTACATGTCATCATCTAGGGTACCTTAGGGTTCATTTCTTGGGTCTGTTCTGTCTCTGATTTTTTATTTTTAAATTTATATCAGTTCATTTGAAAGATAAATTCTATGTTGTATATTTTGCTAAATCTGAAAATTTTCAGTTTCTCACATTTTGCAAATTTTTTTTTTGCTAAATTCATGCATATGGAATCCAGTTTGCCACATCCCTACTTCATTCATTTAGCAACTTTTATTAAGTTAATTTCATGCAGGTGTCAAGCACAAATAAATTTGGAAAGTTTCATTCAATTTGTTTAATTTAAAAAGTGCGATAAACATAAAAGTGCTAATTGATATTTTCACTTCTAGCATCTAGGCCATGGTTCCTTGCCATCTTAAACAATGAATCTTCATTATGCAACAGTGTAAATAGAGATTAGTGAATGGAACCTGAAGCAATTGGTATTGTTCGTTAAGCTATTTGCGGGCCAGTTTCGCAGTTGGCAGTTATTTTTTTGGCCAACTGTGTGAATTTGGCACATAAATGGGAAAAAATAAAATTAGTAATTTTATGACTTAGCATAATGTGAAGTACAAACATGCATATGATATCACTAATGGAACCTTTAACAATATTATAAAGCAGTAATGATGTTAACACCATTGCAATCTGATTTTGATTGTCGAGTATATGGAACACATAAATGGTAAATGACTAAATATTTCCAAATGGAAACATGTTAGCGTTGAAAGTTTGAAATTACTCATATTTAACAGACAGTGGTGCACATACGAGATGAGTAAAACAGATAGCACTAAAAAAAAAAACAACAACAACAAACAGAAAGCAAAACTTCAAGGTTCTGCTTTACTGTATAAATCAATGACAGCCTTTTGCTTCCTTTGGAATATGTGGTTCAGGCACAGACAGGTCCCCACATCATGCAAAGGATGTCAATAGCTAGGGAAAGATGTGTAGAGCTAAATTTACTAGACAGATGTATACAATTTAGTTACGAATACTGGGGAAGGTTCATTTGGCCTAGTTAGGCTTTTAACATTATTTTCTGGGAAAGAACACATTAGATTTTTTAAAAAAAAACGAAATTTCCAGTGCTAAAGATGTCCTAAAGCACTAAAGGGCGTAAGTATAAGATTCATAAGAAATGTTTTGAATTAGACACTGAATTCCATTTCTGTTAAGAGAGAGTAATCATGCCGAAAATGAAAGCATGGCTGCCACTTTCACAAAATGAATAATTAAAAAGTAAACTGCCATTTAAGGGAAATCTGGCTGAAAACAAAAATTTTTGTCATTGTATAAGGCTGGGTTTTATTCGAATGTCTCTCATATTTGACAGTTCTTTTGATTCCTTAGTGAGATATACACACATGCAAACATTTTCCCTTCCCAGTGCCACCTCATAGAGACTGAAACCAGCTGGATCTGTTTTAATATCCAACCTGCTAATTTGTACAAGGCCAAGTACATCTCGGTCTGGTACTCACAGCCCGTCCATCAGGTGAGGGAGCCAGCTAATGCCAAAGGCTCCTAGAACTCTTTTGCTAAGCTGTGGGAGGAAACTAGAGTACCCAGACAGAGAGAGAGAGAGATGGAGAGAGAGAGAGAGAGGGGAGAGAGAGAGAGAGATGGAGAAGAGAAGAGGGGAGAGAGAGAGGAGAGAGATGGAGAGAGAGAGAGATGGAGAGAGAGAGAGAGATGGAGAGAGAGAGAAGAGAGTGGAGAGAGAGAGAGATGGAGAGAGAATGATGGAGAGAGAGATGGAGAGAGAGAGAGATGGAGAGAGATGGGAGAGAGAGAGAGAGATGGAGAGAGAGAGAGAGCGAGAGATGAGAGAGAGGGGGAGAGAGAGATGGAGAGAGATGGGAGAGAGAGAGAGAGAGCGAGAGAGAGCGAGAGAGAGAGAAGAAGAGAGAGGAGAGAGAGATGGGAGAGAGAGTAGAGAGAGAAAGAGAAGATGGAGAGAGAGAGAGAGATCGAGAGAGAGAGGGAGAGAGAGAGGAGAGAGGAGGAGAGAGAGAGCGAGATAGGGAAAGAGAGAGAAGAGAGCGAGAGAGAGAGAGAGAGTGTGTGTGCAACAATAAATGTGTTCTTCAGCAAAATTGATAGCAAAACTAACAAAACTCTGCTTTGTTATTTAAATCAGTAAATACACTTTTGGAAAAAAAGTATAAAGAAAAATGAAAGCAAACTGCTAAATGGATCACATACCAATAATTGATATAGGCTTTCGAGCAAAGCGAAATCTTCCTCGTATACCCATGTACTTGCTGCGGCAGCCAGCTGACCACAGACGGATGCCATACTCAAACCCAAAGAAAAATACCAATGCTACTTCCTGAAAATAAAAGAAAACTGTTGCTAGTGTTGTACAGAAATTTTCTGAAAGTATAAAACAAGAAAACCTGAAATGCTGAGGATGTGATGAGGTATAACTGCACAAGCTGACAGGTTTCGTGTGGGTTAAGAGAAAGAAAAGCATTTGTATATTTTTAAAAAATTTTTTCCCAGTGTTAGAAGTTCTCTCTTATTTTTGGGGGAGGAGACATTTTGTTGTGCAGCTAAAAAGAAATTAAGGAGAATAATTAAAAATGTTTAGAATCATCCATTCTTGGTACTGCAGAAGAGTTAGTAGGAATGCAGCTCGTTTTGCTTAGACCGAGTCACCGAGAGAGAAGGCAAATAAACAAAGTTGGAAAATTAATGTGTGAAAAGAATACTCCTGGAATTAAATTTTGGGACAACGTTTTTCCTAAGTACCCTCCTGTAAGAAAATGTGAAATACTGGCCCTAACTCAATTTATGCATTTTTTTAAAAAGAACCTCTAATTACAATATGATTTTTATTGTTTGTCTAGATATCAGTACAGCTCCATCATTATGATTTTTCAAGAAAAAATGTTTAAGTAATGAAAGACTTTTTCTAGAATTTTAACAATGCCATAATCCCCAAGAGAATTTGTTCCTTTATTATAAAATATTTTTAATAAGAGCCAGACTAAAGTAAAAGAAAGGGTTAAATCTTTCTAGACAACGTGTTTGGGTATTATATTAAAAATTAAATCTTTCATTATAATTCTAGAGACAATAAATTCTTAACTTTGGTTTTTTTTAAGATAAATACAATCTTTTGGTTTCATTTTTTTTTTTCTCGGCTAACCTTAATAAGTAGGACACTTGCTCTTTGTTGATTAATTTAAAACGATCACCAATATATTTTCATTCCATTTGCTTGCTTTCATTCACATGAAGTCTTAGAATTATTTCAGCCTCTCTCTGAACCTTGTCGTGTGTATCGCCTTCACACAGCTTGCTGGGATAGGCCAGCAGGGTTAGCAACTTGATGCTCCCAGTTTCTCTGTTTGGATTGTCTGTCTCATTTCTCATGACACTCATTTAATTTCTACAGCAGCTTCCACAGGCGAAGGTTGGCGTTTTGATCATGATACATCAAGCCACAGATCCTGTGAGGCCCTAGCATCCCTGTCACGACAGTAGCATGCCTGAAAAGCTGACTCTACATTACATTCACTGCTGTATGAAAACTTTACAAGTCTAGGGAAACTCTGTTCAGAGGCAGCTCTGTAAGCAAACCAACACATTTGACAGCTCTGTAAGCTTATATACAGAAGATTAAATACCAAAGGTGACATCACATAATGTAAGACTCCCCAGTGGAAAAAATCCGCAAACTCTAGGAATGTATTCCTCATGACCTCCTGTGTGCACACACATTTCTTTGGATAAGCCAGTGACTGCAGGTCACCTGGTATTAGGATAAGGGAATCTACATAAAAACACCTGATACTATAGGCCATGAGCATGTCATTCTTCAAGATCTAGGATTTTTCTATATAGTATGACTGACTACCAATAGGAGAAGCCATAAAACAATAAGACAATCACAGAATGAAGCCATCACCCAGATGCTAATGGTACATCCCATATAAATCTATGAAATCTATTGAAATTCTTCTGATAAGAAAAATGAAGAACCTGGAAGGAACCTATATAGAATGAGTTGGAAAAGGAAGACAGACAAACATACATAGTCTAGAGCCATCACCGTGACTACCATCATGTCATACACTTTACAAAAAAGGTGCACATTGCGTGCATATGTGTTTATAGCTTCTCTCACACAAAGAGGCTGCTTTATGAGAGACAGAGAAGTGTGTACCAATAATTTCTTTTTATATTTTTGGCACTCTAAATCCCATTCTCAAGCCCCTGTTAGGACCAATAATAAAGCTTGGGTAGAGAATACTCATAATCAATATTGACAGAATGCTTCCAGACATGAACATTTTTCACGAATACACATCACACACAGCAAAGCCACTGCTCACTCTCCCACAACACACAGCCGCCCTACACCTCCTCCCCCCCCCCAGAACTGGACAAACCACACAAAAATGGTGATAACAGGAAAATATTTGTGCTATCGCAAAGCTCATTTATAAATTGCTTCACATCACAATATGACATGCGATGGAACACCTTTTTGAAAACTGTCTAAGACAGAAAGCAAAACTAGTAGTAGGTGTTTTAAAAAACAACAATGTAAAAGCACCTGTTAACAGTGATGGCTAACAGAACAGACACCTACATATGCTAACTGCTGGAAACAAATTACAGTAGTTTTTTTTTAATAGCATTTTGGTGTTAATAAAAGAATTTTACTTCAACATATCAACATAGAATACCTGTCTAGTTTAAAGGCTAAGCATGCAGCCATCCAAGAAACAGGTGTTTATTTTTAGTTTTCTTCCAGATTGTGGAGTTTTCAGTTCATTGCTACCAGAGGTGTTCCACTGGAACCCAGCCAGAATTGACTAGAGCATTTTTATTTCGGCCGATTTCATTTGAACAACCTTATGCATCTTTTCTTCTTTAACAGCCTTTAAGGTTCTACATTGGGGATTTTCTGTAAATGTATTTAAAACATATTTAATCATCAATTAACTCTTCCCTGGTTTGTTAGCAAAGATGATGGTTTAAGATGCCTCTCTTATTCTTGTAATGTTTATGTCCGCAGATTAATTACAGAGTTCATAAAGCTGTTGGACTGCATAACTTGAAAACAAAATCATGAACAAGTTCTAGAGACTGATGACTTCCCACATACCATATAGGTAAATATGAATGAGCCAAGATGTTATTCTAACACCTTAGTATGAGAAACATGCATTCTCCGCTATTAATGTAAGCCACTTATTTTTTTTTGCTCGCTCTCTGGATCAGAATAATTGTGGTAGCTGCTGTTCTATAATATATTTGAACATCAGTTATTCATTTTCATTTTGATAAAAATGTGTAGAGGTGTAACATAAAAACTGACTTTTAAGTATAGCTAATCAGTAATTAATCACTCAGATTACACAGCTAATATCTATGGCAATTACAATCATTATAATTTTGAATTATGAACTTCTGAATTTGCTCCAAAATTGTAAAACTCTTCTTTCAATCAAAATTACACTATCCAGGAAAAGATTACTTTGGTAGTTTTCTTCCTTCTGACTGATTTTCATTCTTATTCTTTTTTAAGCCAAATGTAGAAAAGACTGACTGAAAGTTTCACACATAAGAGCCATTGATTTATTGCGACCAAAGATGGCGCAGCTGGTGGTGATGCTGAGAGAGAGATGGCTGAATAGAGCAATCTAACCCTTTCACAGTGGTTGCACATGTAGATTGAGACACGAAGCAAGATTGCAGCCAGTGACCAATGGGTCTGCCATTGTTTGTAACCCTGTCTCTTTCTCTCTAGGTTGAAACAACATTGTTTCTTAAACTGAGATACATTATCTTTAATTGCTGCATGTCAAGCACAACCTGTCATTTGCAGCTATTCCCAGATTGATGTTAATGTAGCATTAATTCAAGTTGTTCATTGTGATTTTCTAATTTTGTTTTTCAATCCAGAGACTGTCCCTTCCAACGCTTTGCCTGGCAGTCATTGGAAATGTTTTACAGTCTGGTCATATTAGTTTGTTTTTGCATTGAATCTTCAAGTTTGATTCAAACAAAAGATGTACTCCATCTTGTTTCTCAGATTACAAATGAAAGATTTGTGGTGTTGCCTGGATTGGTTCTAAATTGTATGAATAGTTCTGTACTACTAGGGACAGCCAAATAAAACCAACTGGATACTATTACAGACAGCAATGCTATTTCAGCCCGATTTTATTTGAACATCTCAGACATTTTAACAAATTGACTGAGTGGCATGGTTAGGTGATTCCAAAGTTTTACATATTAAAGACAAAAAATAGGCAACTAAAATTATTTACTTGGAAAATGCTTGCACTTATTTATGGATGACGACAAAATTTTTCCAAATTGTTAAACTTTTGTTTAGCATTGCCAGCTAAAAAAAATTAAATTAATAATCTAAAGGAGAATTTCAAGAATAACAGCTGTTGTCTGACTATAGTGCATCTTAAAGTAGCTTTACCAATCAATTATGCTTTGCAGATAGCCAATTAACTAATGCCTCTCTAACGGTACTACTAATTCTCAACTTTTATTTTCAGTATTAAATATCTGACTACGAAGAACAGTTTAATTCTGAATGATAATGAGAAATGTTTCCAATTCTGAAATGTCAGAGCACTATTAATTTATCATATTTTTGAGTCTTTTTTTTTAAAAAATCCGATATATGGCCATACTGCTCTGGAAGCTATCATCTTATTGTACTATTCAAAATGCAGCTTAATTACAGTGACATTTTCTTCCTTAAGAAATGGCTTTTAGCATCTAAATAGTTACCATAATTGTGCACAGATTGTTTGCTGGCAAATAGGCACTACTTTTGGGTTGCTAAAATTGAGAGTTTGAGTTTGGCACCAGCTCAGCTCAGCTCAGTGCTTGATGGAGGTTTCACAGATAACTTTTGACTGGCTTGCATCTTGACAGCACTGCTCAAGTGCCCCCCAAACCATTAAGTTACCTGGCTTGAGATGCCCCACACCTGCCATTTCTATAAGATGTCCTCTGCCTCGAGGTCAGGACAGAAGTCTGTGACAAGAGCAACAAGTAAAAACAATACCACTGCGTAGGGTTTTCACAAAATTATTGCATTTTCATGCAAATGAAAAAAAAAAACAAAAAAACAACCTGAAAGTGCAGTGTTAAAGGTAGCCTTAGAAAACAGAAAAACATTTTTGCAGGTATAGCGTTCTAAAATTGTAAGCTTTTAGACAATTCAAAAAAAATAGAGCGCATTGCCTCTCCTGTGCCATGAGGGACTGGACATCTCCAACGCTGGCAGGGAAATCACAACTGGAACACGTGGAAGGAAACACACGCAACTGGTTGGTGAAGAAGAGCAAGAAGAAACTGCGCTGGAAAGGTGGTATGCTGAGCCGACACCAAGTTCTCACCCTTAGCTCTGGTGGTCCAAACCACTAACTGTCCTCTGAACATGGATGTCCAAAAGATGGAGAGCAAACCCCCACCACAAAAAAAAAACTGGTGGTGATAGTGTAATGATAACATTATTTTTTTTTTGCTCAATTCACCGTGCTCACTGGTGCATGGAGAATCCGGAAATAAAATAGTTTGACCACATTTGGCAAAGGGTCAGAGGCCAAGGAAAATACAACATAAAGCGCTGTCAGAGTGTGCGCATAACTCCCACTTTAATTTACCATGCAGACATTTAATGTCATTTTCCCTACCATCAGGAAAAAATCTTGTGGACACCCTTGTCTCCCCAATAAATATTTAATTTCGCTTAAAATTTAAAAACCATACACTCATCATTCGTTAATTGGTATATTATTTTTCATGCTGTCATTGACTTTTTTTAAAAAAAATTTATTAAAAAAATACCAAAAGATGTGAGTATTTCAAAAAGAGAAATAGACTCTGAAAGAAGAAAAGTAAACAAATCCAGCTTGATGACAGCAGATTCCGATTTGTTCATGTTGGAATTTTGCAGCTTCTTATGGAATGCTGGTCTTTTTTTTTTTAAAGTTACTAATAACTAACAACCTGGATATCTTGAAAAAATGAATAATAATTAATGAAATTACCCTGCGATCTAATGTTCCAGGTGTTAATATTTTTGAAACCAAAGCCTAATTTATAATATTAAAAATATATTCCAAAAACCTGCATTAAAAAAAAAAAACTCTGCATTATCATGTGTATTCCTGTAATAAATAAATAATTTTTTTTTTAAAATACCAATTTTAATTTGTTAAATTGCATAACATTTCAATTTCTGGTGTAGACTTAAACAAAATGAACCATAAAATATGGCATGCAGACATCAACAAAGGAAACTGGGAGAACATATTTCATTTGTTGTGTGTTGTAATGTGCAATCACTACCTGATTTAAGATTTTTAAAAGAAGGGGAAATACATAAATCACAAATAATTATCAGTTTTACTTTCAAAGGGAAAGAAAGTCATGGAAGATTAAATGTAACTAATGTGAAAATTTATTTGTGCAATCCAAGACGAAGATGGGTTTTCATTATTCTCGCCAGCCTTTGGGACTAAGCTAGAACTTCAATAACAAACGATGCCGGGATTGGGTAACCAGATTAATGAAACTTAATGGTTAATTAAATTTGACAAGAAGAAACTTTTTTTTAGCATTTGGCTATTAACCAAGAAATCGCGTGTGGTGCAGGAGGCTGCATTTAAAATTGTATTCAGAGTATTAAATCTTGGTGATGGGGAGGAATATCACTGAATAAACTTAATTCATCTAAAGAGATTTTCAGTATTTGCCATTCAGGGAAAACTGGGGTGATATGTTAATGCTCCTTGCTTACTGGATAAATCAGCATAAATGTGTCTATAGTTGTTATAAATAGACATTGAATCCAATTTGTAAGTCATGTAAAGTTTGGACAGCTGATCTAGGCTACTTGTATTATATATAAAATCAAATGTTGTCCATTATTAAAAATAAACAAATGTGTTTGTCATCATTATAAATATTTTATTGATAGGAACTTCTTGAAAATGATACGTAAAGAAACAGTTTCCAGATTCATTGACTGTCTTAACAAACGTCAATACCAAGCAGGTGCTTTTCACAAGAGCCACACAGCATCATCTCATTGAGTCCTTAACTCTTGATGTTCTCTTGGTATCAGCACTTATTACTAGTGGGGGGCTGATTAGGAACTGCTGAAGGGTATAGATGGGGGTTCTGACAATAAACTCAACAATGTGACATATCACATGCATTGCAATGGTTCCATATCTATGCAACATAGTGCTGGCCATGACATGACAGTGATTTACCGTTCTTGAAAGAACAGCAAGAAAATCTTCAACCATGCAACCACAAAAATTGTCCTGCTGCAGGAAGTTCAGGTCAGGGTTTACCTGCAAAAAAATTGGCACAAATTGATTTTGAAAAATCTCATTCCTGCAGAAAACTGCATTTACTGGACCGTGGAAAACTTTGAAGTGCAGCCATCCCAGCATATCCTGCTACCTCAAAGATTCTTCTCATTCACACGACAGTCTGTTTGACATTCCACTCCACGGCAAAAGGAAAAGTGCCTTGGTAAATTGGAAAAAGAATAAGTGTAAGATAAGGACATCTTGTAGTAACGGTATCTCACAAAAGTATTTATGCATGGTAACTTGGTGCACTGGACCGGGTCACCCTTGAGTTTCTGCTGCTGTGCCTCAGGTGCATTACATGCAGTGGCGTATCTAGGGTAAAATGGCTATTATTTATTACTTATGAGTTATAAGTAACTAAATCATTTCGTTTATTTTTCTAATTTTTCCCAATATTATTACTGCTCCGTAATATTCAACCCACTAATTCCAACCGTCTTTTTTATAGGACATACCGTAAAAAGCAATGAACAAATGAGTCGTTCTTGCAAGTATCATATAAAAATGCTTATACTGTCATGTACCTGTTAAGCAAAGAAATTATTCTTGTCAAATTTCATTTATCTGCTGAAATGAAGTATGGATATTCCTAACTTTAAGCCCTCTAGAGCTAAATGGGTTAGGTTAGTTACTTCAAAAATCTATGAACTAAGAATTCTTAGACAGTAGTCCGATTTAACCCCTTTAAGGATTTTTTAAAGTTAACTTTATCCCAAGTACTAACTATTGGAAATACACTGATGAATGCATAATCTAAAAATACTCCTATGAATTGAAATGGAACAAAAGAGTAACAGAAAGTATTTACAAAGGGATCTTTCTAGCTTTCATTAATGCAAATTGATCGATTATGTCTTCAAAATCGGTTGTGTTTGTTTCTTCGCTTTCGATGCTGAGGAGGGCAAGGTCACGCAGGCGGCTTTGAGACATTGATGTCTGCAAATATGACAAAATTAGCTTGAGTTTGCTGAATGACCTTTCGCAGCTGGCAACTGAAATGGCTATTGTTTAACATAATCTGAAGACGATGCGCAAATTAGGAAAGACGCTGTTATCTCCGTATTGAACAATAAATTTGAGATGTTCTGGTCTTGATATTGAAACTTTGGCGCAAGTGGAGAACAACGCCCAGCAGTCAATGATTTCTTCGAAGAGCTCCTCGCCGTCAATGTCAGCACTGTAATGATTAGCCAACGAAGTGCATTTTGATCGAAGTGCAACGTCGTCTGGAAGTGAGGGATAACAGAGTACGAACATCAAGGAGGAAACCAAACTTTGCATCAATATCGTGTAAACGGGCGAATCTATGCTGCATTTCGGATTGATAACAAAACAATCTTACAATAATGTGGGCGTTCACCAACTTGAATTTTTACGCCAACAATCTTGGTCAATTTTGCGCCCCCCCCCCTCAAAACGGCGCCCAGGGGCACTTGCCCCCTCTGCCCCCCCATAGTTACGCCACTGATTACATGGATATCTCAATATGCCTGCCCTGCAGCCACAACATTGGTACAGTAAAGTTTTTGTAGTCTTGCAACTCCTCTTGCTGACTGACCTGCTGGAAGCATTTCTATAGTAATTCTCTCTTAAGATCACTTAGACTATGAATCATTACTCAAAAACTCCTTGGTGAACAATACTTGTCTCAAATAAGAAAATGCAGCATTTAAAGTTCTTTGAAATTTCACGATTTTTTTCTGCAATAACCAAGCAAGTATATGGAAATAATGCAAAAATTGATGCTGGTGCACTATGCATGGGTTAAATGGCGCTTTTTATTCATGAAAATTTTAGGTCATAGTATTTGTTAACATTTTTCAAACAATGTGCTTTTAATTCAGTTCAGTATAAATGCAAAGAAAATTTTTATGGAAATGTTCCCACTACAAAAAAAAAATACGTATCAATGCATTTTTCAAACTTATATATATATATATATATATCTGTCAGCAATTTAGTCCATAATTTATAATTCAATCTCCAGTGAGAATCAAACTTGGCTCATCTACTACAGCAAACCGGCCCGGTGGGGCAGGTGGTAGCGAGTTAGCTCCGTAAGGGGACCGTTGCTCCTGTACCGGGTTCGATCCCAGGCTGGGGTCGGAGGAGAGTTGTCGCTGATGATCGCCGTAGCGTGAAACAGCTGTACGACTTCTCCTTGGTGTCCGACATGAGAGAGACCTCCCGGGTCCTTGGGGCCCACGGTGTCGGGGGACCGGGCCGTTTGTCGGCTCGACGAACATCTCTCAGTAACGAGGAGGACTCGTCAGAGAACAGGCCACTTGTCTTTACGGGATGCGATGCCATTGCAAGAACCTCGTCGGAAGTCCAACTCGCTCAACAACAACAACAACAACAACAATCTACTACAGCAAGATGGCGTGCTATTCCCTGAGCCATCTGCCACTTTTATTATTCACTAATCACATAGTATAATGTGTGAGATGCTTTGCAGAATTAAATGAAGCCATCTTTACTTTGTGTATGACTGGAACAAAAACCATTACAATTCAAATAACAATTACTGATTTCAATTTAGTGTCATGCAGATATCTTGTAAAGATGGTCCATTGTTCTTTAAGCTGGTTCCAGTAAAGGTTATGTATTGTCCAGCATGATGAAAAGAAAGCATTAAAAAGACACCTTGGGGGGGGTGGACTTTGGATAACCTTTAAACAGCTTTCTACCTTTCTACATCCATAAACAAAGAGAGGCAGAAAAACCTCAGCAACTTTATCAAACGTGACCTTATGGCATAGGATAAGCAATGCTCTCTAGCTAATAACTGCAGTACTGCTATGTTCCCTCACCACCAGAGTTGTCTTCAATGTAAAGAGGTTATCTCTGGTGTACGACATAACAACAACATTCGGCACTTGACAATGGAGACATCATAAAATCCTTGATGCAGTGGCAACATTAACAAGCATGACCAATGTTGGAAAAGAAACAGTTCTTGCCACTTGAATGAGAGAAACCATCAACGG
This sequence comes from Nautilus pompilius, assembly GCA_018389105.1. NCBI lineage: Eukaryota > Metazoa > Mollusca > Cephalopoda > Nautilida > Nautilidae > Nautilus > Nautilus pompilius. The sequence continues at coordinate 212,460 of JACATO010000350.1, read as the reverse complement.
AACCAAAGATAGTCCTGTACCTCCCGCCGCTAATACCATTTCTAATTCTCAGTCAGCCAGTTCATAAATAAATTCTAAATAAACTTGAGAAATAAAGAAAACTACACAACCCACATGAGAGTGTACTCAATACTGAAGATGTAATGCAATATGTTTTTTTTTATGTACAATATAATACATTTATGCTGACATAATATCTTAATGCCAATATTTATTTTAAAAATCTATTATTTCTAGACCCAGGATTCTGCTAACAAACTACTGTTACTAAGATGTATTTCAGAAATCAGATTAGTTATTTTTTTTTAAATGCAGGACTGAAACAGATAATTTTGTTGATTTTGTTTTGTTTTCCCATAATTTACATTTTCATTATTTCAATTAATCCTTGCACTAAAAAAAGAAAAATTGCACATCAAAAGTTACTATGAGATACTGTTGTTTTTGACACAGGTGATTTAGATAGATATTGTGTGTGTACAGTATTGACAGTCCACTAACTTTATACACATCAAATTCAACCACAATGACTATATCCATTTTCTTACTGTCTTAGTATTTCCTAACTATTCTCAAAATGGCTAAAGAGCTTTCTCTCTCACCATAATTTGGTTGCTCATGTAAGAGAGTCCACATCAATGGAATACATCAGCAGTATCCATCTCTTGCTTGGTCACATAAGAAGATATAATAAAGGGGCAAAGTTTCCCAGAATTTCACATGGCTCTACAACTAGATTTTAAGCATGAACCATAGGGAATGAGAGAACTTTTCAGAACCAATAATAAATAACAGTGCTAAAATCATAGTTTATTATGGCTAACCAGCTACAATCTGTTCTTCTCCTAATTTAGGAAACTGACACTAGGTTCTTATAGTGGATGCCTCACACATTGATGTTGGCACATAGGTTTCCCAAGCCTTAGTTTAATGGAATTACTACAACACAGCCAGTGGTGTTATCATGGTATCATCAAATCCAAAAAAATTTTTATAGTAATGAAGACAACATACATGTTCAGAGTGAAGCAGAAAAAACTCAGTCAAAATAATGGTCCAACCACAGAATTTCTCCGTGTGGTTCTAGATTTTGTAGGCTGGATATTGCCACTGTAAAATCAGAGGTGTTGCCGTAGATTCCTCTTGTAAAAGAAAATCACTAGAGGACACAATTGTAATCAGCTACAGATATACTAACTAACAAACTGTTACATACTTCTCTTTTACTTCTGCCACTCGGAGAAGGGAGTTTTAAAAATGTATTGTAAAATTAAAGGTGTTGCTTACCATCCAGAATAGGGTTTCATTGGCAAAGGTCATGAATTGGTCAATGGTTGATAAGACACTAAAGATAAGGCAGATTAACACCATCATGAACCTAAAAAATAAACCAAAAAAAAAAAAAATTATTTAACAACAAATTTGTATGGGTAGTTTATTCTTAACATTAACACTATAAACAACAGAGCTTCTATTGGGTTAATAAAAGCATGAAAGAAAGAAAATCTTTGTGAACATAAAACAGAAGATTAAAAATTTTTAATATACACTTCTGGGCCAAATGGGTGGCTGATGGCCCAGTGGTTAGCCTACTGAACTACCAAGGTTGATGACCCAAGATTCCAGCTGAGGTGTGTGGGTTTCCTTCAGGTGCTCCAGCTACACCCCTTTAAGAATTCTAGTAGAGATTTCTCTACCAAACTCAGAAGTGTCCAAGCCTTTGCGACAGAAGATAACACCCTCTATTAAATGACCATAGCACCATGCTTCTTCACCCCCCCTTCTAGAGAGACTGTTGAACCAAAAAAAAAAAAAAAACACTTAAGAAACAATATACAATTGTTTACTTAACATCAGTTCACATATCAGTACCCAAGTAATGCTTTATATTACAGTCAATCAGTCAATACACTTACTTAGACTTGGGTATCCGGAGTCCTAAGTTAGTGACCACCATATATAATTATTCCAAAATGTACACTTTCCCACTACATAATAATCTCAGTTCAAACTTTCCCCAGACAGCTGTGCTTTTACCCCTTTACTGTATTTCAAGAATTTGAAATTGCAGAACCACCCTGATCCATTTATGTGACCAACCAAGCCCTAAAATAAATTCCGTAGAGAGATAAACAGAGAACATGTGCGCACTTTTGTTATCATTTATTAGCAATTATTATTATTATTATTAATGTACCCATCCCTATGTACTTGACATTTTGTACTTTTCAACTTTTTATCACCACCAAGTGGTCCAGTCAAGTAGTGCAATGGATTAGCAACTATTAGTTAATTTTTGGCACATGCTGGATTTGATCCTAGGAACTACAAGATTTCGAACCAGCATCATCAAAGTCGAGGTTAATGAAAGTTTTCGAACATAAGCCAATAATCCCTATCAGTACTAATCTCAGGAAGAATTTGCAGAAATGATGATAATTGTATAACAACAGAGATGGCGATAAAAGCTAAAGTAGAAAGTACATGTCAAATGCTTTATTTACACTATAATACCATAAACACATCTTCTTATCACCTACTAGATGATTATTCATCAAGTTCATCCTCTAAAATATCAATAGTATCAGACCAACTAAAAGGAAACTGTTTCCAATGACCTTATTCTCAAACAGCAACATAAATAAGTACATTTTAAAGCTCCACCACTTGCTGATACAACAGACTTGGATTATGGCTTTTTTTGCTGTAAAACAGACCTCATATTAGCCCATTGTGATGTTCTTCATCCTTAATCACTTGCTGACAAGCAGATGATAGCTGATTTTTGTTGCTTTTTTTTTTCTTAAAAAGAAGTCCAACATTCATATAAAGTTGTGTTAATTACATTAACCTTTTCCCAATATGATTTGATGGAGATGTTGGCCTTTCTTATCTCCTAATGGAATTATCATCCAATAGTACACCAAGATAAAAGTCACTGAACTAGTGAGTGGCATGTGTTTTTAGATATAAGATATAATTTTCCAAAAAGACTAACGAGTTAGTCAATTAGTTGGTTACTTAGAGATAATAATTTCTTCTAATGCCCTTTTTAATAATACAAATAATTTGAAAAAAAAAACACGACAAAAACGTTGCAATAGGCATTAGAATACTGTCATTAAGCGCAGAACAGACCAAAAGTAAGGGATTTTGCACATGAGAACCAAGGAATATCAATTCTGTTGAAGCTGCCCACTTTGCATCAATGCCTTCAGCAAGGGGAGGGAAGAACCTAGTAGAACTCTCTTGTAAACACATTTCTGAAAGCAAAATAATTATAGACTTCTATTTATGTTTTTATTTGTTTGTTTTTAAAGAGGAAAGTTTCAAGTCTACGCAGCTGCTAAATTACAAACTTAAAGTACAGCTTTTATCTGCAGTGATTGTTTAATCGGTAAAGTTAGCTAAATTATGGCCACCTTTGAAAAAATGTGACACACAGGTGATTTTCTCTTTCACTAGAGTATTTACTGGCCACCTATACAATGGAAAAAGAATTTGCTGCCATCCTTCCATTCTAAATGCAAAAAGCCTATTTAAATTAGGATTATATTCAACTGCCTTGGGAAAATCAGTGTGTTCTTGACAAATTTTGTTTTGTTTTTTCAGCGATTAGTTTTATATGTAAAAGAAAGAGTCAAAATATAACATCTCTGAACCACATCCTTAATGATGTATTGGTATATCTCCAGAAAGACTTTGCAGAGTGATTAGCCACTGGCCTAGCACAGAAGAGGGGCAGTTACTGCGTAAAGATACGAGGCAGAATTCAGTAATACCCACCATTATTTACTGTCGAGCTCAGCTGCTAAACCAAAGCACTGATGATTACTCAGTCAAATGCCTTCGTAACTAGGCATGGAGCCCTAATGTCTTTGATTTTATGAGAGAGAGAGAGAGAGATTTATGTAGTCTTCGTAATGAGTAGAAGTGTGTACTTGGGGAAAATCTACCTGTGCCAGAACGAAACCGTGCTTCGCACACTGTCCAACATTGCAGGAATGCTTTAACAAGCCTTGCTGGTCTGAGAGCACTTCTGCAGAATCATAGCCTGATAAATGCAAAGCTCGGTACAAATGATGTTTTATAACTGATTAATTTTTAAAATGTAAAGCAATTGAAAGCATTTTTTAAAAAAAAAAAAATTTTTTTCATCCTTTCCCCTGTTATCCATAGAGAGAAAGAAAAAAAATGGTCTATTTATAGTAGATCTTTGACGTCCCATTTTAAAATGAAAAAACTTTCTTTGATGTGTTTTCAAAAACGTGACCGATAAATAACCAAAAATACTAGAACAAAGACCAGGAGCAGACCTTTTTAAGCAAGGGGCACTGTACGAGATATAATTCAAAAACAAAGAAAGAAAGAAAGCAAAAAAACATTCCCATGATGCAATGATCCAGAAGCTGACGAGACTGCTCAGTTCTGGTAGAACTCGTTTATAAAGACATTTAAAAAAGAAAACAAATAAAAATGAGAGGACTTAGTGACACTTGAAGGCAGAATGAGGGGACTGTGCCTGTGTTTAGGTACAGTGGTCAGCTTTAACATCACTGCATTGTGGGAACTGCTTTTTTTTTAATTACTGGCAAATAAAAACTCCATCTCAAAATTTGACACATTTCTACTTAAAAGAAACTCTACAAACGGTAAGTTTCCGTTGTTGTTTTTTTTTTTTTGTAATATCTCACTTTCTCATACCTATTTCAGTAAATTTACCAGTTAGTAGACGTTAATGGTAGTATAGACTGTGAGGGGATGGCTTCCTGCCTTTTGCTACAACTGAACAAAGCAGGAAACAAGTAGCCATAGGAAAGCTACAAACATTTTTGGCTGGTTTATTTTGAAAATCAAATCACGGTTCTCTAGCCATGGTTTTAATTAATTTCAATTAATGTTACAAAGAAAAATAAGCTTCTGCTAATCAAACTTGAATCTACCTTTAGGTGTATAGAATGGAATGTTTTGAGTTTCTCTCAGAGATTTCGTAGGATTAGTTAAATCTAACTATGCTGGCATTTCAGCATATTCAGTTCTTTAGTTACTTAAACGTGTTTCATATTAATGTTTTTCTTCTGTTTTTTTTTGTTTTTTTAACTAAAAAGGACTGACACACTCTTGATAAAAACAATGCTTTCTAACAGACAACCATGGTGGCACTACGATTCTTCAACAGAGTTTTCTACCTTGCATACATCAGCGAATAATGCACAAACCACTGGAAACTCCACACACATGACCACCAGAGAGAGAGAGAGAGAGAGAGAGAGAGAGAAAGGCATTGCATGTATTTTGTATAATGGAATGAACTGTTAGCCTCTATACAAATATTAAAATAAAAATTATCAATCAATAAATGTGGTGAGCAATACACTGTATATTCTGAACTGACTAAAAGGTGTATTTACTATGTAAGGTAGAACAAAAGTATATCTGCTAAGTGTAAATATCATGCGTAGTAAGGAAATGTAAATACGCATTGCCACTGTGAACTCTGATTTGCAGGTCATCACCTCGGCTGTCAAGCAAGATTAGTGTAAATGTCAAAATTCTTCATGAATCTTCAGGTTAAAGATATGTCAAGTGCAGAATTTGATTAAGACCTCAATATTAACTTTTGTGATCAATAGAATGTCTGAAATCCTTTCTTCTCAACATGCATTGTTCTGTCAATCTAGAATGTTCCTATATCGTTAATCTATCATTTACACACACATACATGAAGTCCATAGTTATTAATCTACCCAATGACGTTGGAATAAAACAACTGTCTTTTATTAAAATCCAGTATGATCTAAATGCCTAAAGAATAACCTTTAAAAGTAAAATTCAATCCAAACAATTTATTATTTAATATTTTACCCTTTGCTTTTAAAAAAAAAAAGCATCCTTAACTCTTTCTGACAAGATTACACCAAATTTATCTTTCCAAGATTCTTCAATAATTCTCCAGTGGTTACTGAAATTTGATGCTTGTCTCTTTCCTTTGTTAACTTCTATGCATCCATACATTTTCAACAGGGTTAAAATCAGGAAACTTGGGATTAAAACTATAACTTTGAGAATATTTTGTTGTACTTTTCCCAACAAATACTCTGCACAGTTTCGCTGTATTGGTGTGCTAGAATACAAAACCACAACCCACTTGGTTCCAATACAATGATAACAGGGAGCAACCATAAATCATCAGAAATCCTCCAACATGCTTACTTGAATGTAAATACACAATGGATTCAATTTCCTGTGTCATGACTTTTGTGACTGCCAAACAATTCAAGTTTTTTTGTCTGAAGAAAATAACCTTTTTCCAATCTTCAACTGCATCCTATGTAAGGTTTAGTCCAAATTAAGTATTTCGCAAGGTTCTGCTTCCACAGAAAAAGATGGCTTTACAGCTACACAATATGCTACATGGGGTTTAAAAAGTATCTTCCACATGGTTTTTCTTACTGGAGTATACCTACAAAAACTGATATCCTGAAGAATGATTGACAGATTTCTTTCTATCTCACGATATAATGATAAAAGGCAACTGTAGTGGTCAACATGTTTGTTTTTTTTCCACTTTATCTTGTCCAGGAACATTTTAAAGCCTCGAGTTTGCAAATCTTTCCTGAGCGTATGTAGCACACCTCTCCTTCATGCCATAAGTTCTGCAGCTGTTCCACCTTAGAATTTACCTTGCTTGCTTAATAATAATTTGAATTCTTTTAGCTTCAGCTAACCCCTTAGGCATTTCACAATATCCTGAAAAATTTGAGGTATAGTTAAGTTTAACAATATTTATCCAATGAGCTTTCTTAAATTAATGAGCAAATGCCTCAAGCTGCAAGAATGTTAAATTATAATTATTTGGAGAAAAAAAAAAAGAAACAACTGGTTATTAAGGCTTAATATTTTTTTTTTTGAAATTTGAATAATTGTTGACATTTGTCATTTTTAAATAATATTAGATACAAAATAAAAATGTTGTTTTCAATACTGAAATTACCAATGTGGGTTAATAACTATGAACCCTACTCAAGAGATTTTAAGAATAATCCACATATTTGTAATCTGCTATCAGTTTTTGCCTTACTTATACTAATCAAGCCCCCAGATGCACTAGTTATGGTGTGCTGAACTGGATATATATCTAGTAAACATACTAATAATGTAAAACACATGGGGATGAAGTGATATGGATTTGTTGTTACAAATGCTTGTAGTAACAAGGATGATGCTATGTATTACAGCCTCACAGCCTCACAGCCTCATTAGCTCAACCTGCTCCTGAGTAATACAGATTTGAAGAGTAGCGGAGTGCAAATGAAACTCTGTTTTGTGCATTCTGGGTGCATTGACTAAACAAACACTAGCTACTACTTCTAAGATAGAATGGTATACGGTAAAAACTAACATGGCGTATGGAGAAGGGGTAAAAACATTACCCTTTTCTTCCTTTAAACACATGCAAGTTAACATCAGCATCAGGTAAAATGTCCCTTGCTAGTAGCATATAGAAAATGTTTTTATTGGAGGTTTGGCATTAAAATTTTTCTGAATTTTAGGTACATGAAATGTGTGTCAATTAACTTCTTTACACAACTTTTTAACCCACCCCCTCATGAGCCAGGTCCTCTCGGTCTTTACTGAGGGTTGTTGACATTCTCTAGGTCGTCATGCGGAAGCTTCCGAAACATTGATATTTGAATGTATCGCATCACGCAGATTTCAAAACGTCTTTCAAAATGAAAATTGAAAAAAAAATTAAAAGGTTAAAGGCATTTGAGTTTTCAGTAGTACACAGTACAAATGTATACTGAAGTGTGCAGATATATTCCTGAGGAAATACTACATGGGAAGCAGGCAGTACAGGTAATAAATTCTGACTACTGCTGTGCGCCGCCTCCTGTGCTTCTGCTTCAATGAACTGATGAAACTTTTTTAACTTTATCATTGGTAGAAAAGCTGCTCACCTGACTGTCTTCCTTGAATGTCACCAGCGTTGCCGAGGGACTAATCACGTAGTAATTTTCGGGGTACTTCTTTCGTTTTACTGGACATTATTAACACTTCACTAGAGCTTGTACCTACGAAGTTTGGGAAGAGATTTTTCGATAATTTCTCACGTGATGCACCAAGAATAAAAAACAGGGGCTGGCAAACGGCTTCTCTCTGCCCACGGAGATTCTCAAACAAAAAACAAAAACAAAATCTGTTTTCTTGCAACGACTTGGGTTTTTGTACCAACGAGAAAGTGACCACCTGGCTCAAGAGGGGTGAGTTAGGGGTGTTTCATTCAAACAAGGCATCCAGGACTTTGCCCTATAGAGTTAGGTGGCATAATAATGACATTACAGATGATTGTGCAGTTAAAAGTGCAAATAAATTTAACCTTTTAAGGGGCCTTAACTTCTAAAAGTCCACGTTTTCCACAGGGAAAGTGCTTCAAGGGCTGCGTTGATGACACCATATAATGTCGTTCAGGTGTGTGGGCCCCAGTGACCCACAGGTACACAGCTGGCAACACATTTCCAGCTTTCCTCGCTGATCTAACAACTTGCCAGGGAAAAAACTTTGAGTATTCCAAACAAACTCAAACTGCACTATTTAGTTGTTAAGTGCTGTTATTCACTGATTCTCACTGTTCACATTTGCATTTCAAATTTTTAAACTACAGTAATTATTATTGGATATTTGTTTTTCCATGAAACCAAGCCTTTAAAAAAAAAACGATCAAAGCAATATGTCAAGTAATTTACAATAGATAGACATTTTTAAGATCCTTAGATTTCCTATTTTTTTCACCACAAATATTGCCACCCAGCTACACCAATGCCCATCACCATCCTAGATTGCCCAAATATGTATTTATCTACATTGTTCTTTGTTTTTATAATCAAAGGTATGAATCCTTCATTAATATTTTTTAGTCCATAACTACAACATAAACATTATGCTAAATTTTCCAAACACACTGAACTCTTTCTAACTAAAATTAAAATTGAACATTGGCCAACAGATCAAAAATGAAAAGGGAAGAATTATCAGGTAATAGAACCAGTTTACCAAAAATTTTTGTTATTTGATCTGAGTCCCAAAAAATTTTCACATAATAGAACAGTTTCCTGCGAATTGCAATGTCTTAATTTACAAAGTCTGAGACACCAGATAAAGAATGTGCATACATTACATATCTTCCAGTACCATAACGAGTGCTGAGATCAGACTACATGTCTGCAAAAGGTGTGGCTCTAAATTTACATACCACCTTACCATGGTTTCTGATCACTCTTCTCTCTACCAGCCAGTCATGTGGATTTTCTCCCACATCTAAAACTTAAATGTTCTAGTAGGAATTTCCCCTGCTAAAGTCAGAAGTGCTAGGACCATAGTAGATGACAGCAGTACTATACACTCTCATCAGAGTTGTCCTCCCTGCAGGAACCGGTGTGTAATACAAGTATTGGGAACAAGCTATAGTTTAAAGCTTCATGAAATGTTCATTCAAAACAATCAATATAGTCAATTATACTTAGTTTATGCTTTTATCAGGTTTACCTAAAAATTTATTAAAGGCACAAAAAATAGAACGAATGTTGTCTTTAGACATGTTGTCCAATGGCAAAAAAAAAATAGAGAGAGAGAGAGAGTTCACTTAGCTATCAGGTTTCTGAAAACCATAAGAAAAGGTTGTTACTTATGATTTTTATTTCAATTCTAGTAAGATATTTTAATTTATATAAAATACAAAATGATTTTTATAATTGGTTGCTGTCGCTAGTGTAAAATGATAATAAAATGTCCGCTGGTACTTTATGGTATTTATCTCCCAATATGTTCACGGCATTTACAAAGTTTACAAAACTGCCTAACAAAGCAAAATAAATCAGGTAAAAAAAAATGAAAAATTCCTAAACATTTTATTGAAACAAATGCTTTCTCCAAATTCTATAAAAAGAATTACTAATTTCTGGTAAATAGTTTAAAAAAAAAAAAAAAAAACTCTTGTCAAGTTGGTTTTTGCAATTTTTCCAGGGCAGCCATACAGATAAGGCTGTAAATCCACAATCATGAAACCTTTCTTTCCAGGTAGCTTTGAAATGCCAGATTTCTGTATTCCCTTGGCTTTAATTTGGATGATCTAGTTATAGGGAAACACTGGTGAATGTTAAATTAGATATGCCTTCAAATAGACAACAGCAGCAGCAGCCTCACGTGAGAGCGACCTCCCGGGTCCCGGTGTTGGGTGGACCGGGCCACTTGTCAGCTCGACAAATGTCTCTCAATCGTGAAGACTCAACAGAGAAGAGGCCACCTGTCTTTACAGGCCGCATCTCCACGGAAAACCTTGTTCGGAAGTCCAACTCGCTCAACAACAACAACAACAACAACGCAGCAGCAGATGGAATGACCCATAGAAAGACAAGTGGCATCAAAGTGAAAATTTATATCCTCAGTAGAGCACTGCCTGCAGAATTCTCAAATAAGTACTCAGAAAATGACATTTAAACTTCCACCACTGATAATAAGAACTTGCAAATGACTGCCAGTATTTAAAAGAAAAAAGGGTATGGCCATTTTCTGAGCACATTTATGTTAGTCTTTGCTTTTATAGATCACAGTTTTTACAATAAGTGATAATGTATGTAAAGCCACTGTTGAACAATTGCCATTGTAACACTACACCTTATGTCAACATTTCAGAATAACATAGTACTTGTATATATGTGATCCTGGCATCGGCGTTAGCTGCCTACAGTATCTTGAGATGCTGAAAATGCATATATGCAACACATCATTATACTTGTGACAAAAAGTACTAACTCAGTTACAGATATTGCAGCAAGTTCTATATCAAAAACACCTAAACATATTACTTATTTTCATACATTTCCATACCTCTTTATCCTCAACACATGACAGTAAGGGTAGCAGAAATGGAGGCCTGAAACTTTACAGTGCTTGGTTGCCTTTAAATGCAAGTATCCCCCCAAACACACCGTCACAGTTAAGTCAATATTATGCCACCATCTGTGAAAACATTCATGTTTTAAATTAAAAAGCAGCTGTGCATGCAATCTGAATACAGCTCTATGAAAATTCAAAATTTGGTTCCAATCATCACTAACTGCTTCTGAACATTTAACTATGTCATCATCATGGTGCAGATAGATTAAAATGCTCCAATGCACTACAAAAAGGAAATAATACTTAGCCCCCAAAAAAAAAGTACAACAGCAAAAAAACTTTGAATCTGTCTTTGGAGATCAACTAACATTTTAACTGCTACCTGAAGACAATTGAGTTTTTGTAGCATTGCACTGTGGGGAGGTTTTCTAAATTATCAGATAGAAACTAGATTCAGATTACATGCATAACTGCTTTAACTTTAAATAATTCTAAAAAGTTAATTTCCTCTTTGCAACTTTTTTCTTTAAAGCTATGCAGAGTAGATCTGATCAAAAGCCAAATAACCATATACTAGGGACATTCAAAATGATGCTGTCCATTCCAAGCTTCATTTGAATGTCCCTAGTAATGTGATTATTTACTTTTTTTTAGACTAAAAGAAATTTTTTAATTGCCAAGAAAAATCTTAATAGTTTTCAAAATCTTATGGTATCTTCTAATTTAGATTTCTGACTTTTCAGTGTAAATTTTTTATTCTGGAATTATATTTATAATTACTATACAAAGTGCTCTGGACAACACAGCATAGTGTTATCTCCCTAGCACAATTTATTCTCATTGAACCAGCTGACCACATTGGTTTCCTTCCACATCTAAAAATGAAGAGTTTTAGAAGTGGGGGTTTCACTAGGTTCATTTAGAAGCAACGAGTGCTGGTAACACTTACCAACCAAAATGAGCATCTTGGAAGGACTCAGCCATCCACCAAGTACTATTCTTGCCAAAGATGTAACACTGAGGTCATTTATGTCATACAGACTAAAAGCCAGGACAGTAAGGTACACTGAAGTCAAAATGCAAACAACCAAATAACCCCCCATATGGCTAACCAGTTTGCTATGATGCTCATGAAATATGACCCCACCACCTAATAACAAAATCTAAGGCTTATCTTCCTGTCCATCACCTTTTCCAAATTTTTAATTTCTCAAGTAGATTCTCAGGTAGTTCTATGATATACAAGACCATGATTTTCATAGATGCTCAGAGTAACTCATATCCTTCATTCCTCAAATCATTGTTAAGTTTTATACCCCTTCCAGGTTAACACCAGACTATAAAATCTAACCAAAGTTTTAAATAAAAGAACAAAAATAGTTGGTGTCTTCACTAGTTCCATGTGACCTACCTACCACCCAACTATGCAGATTATCACATTACAGGCTATAAAGATGCCAGTAATATTAGGCCACATGATTTTTATTTCTAATGTCAGACTCATTTTTCTTTAACACAACCACTTATATACCCAGCAATGGCTATTAACTGATATGCAAAACTGGAAACCTGATGTGGCTTGATTACACATATCTCTATAAATATATAATGTATAAAGAGTAATTAGCATCATTTTGCAGTTAATCCCAGTCGTTTTGAAGTTGCAAGCCAAAATTGGCACATAAGGTATCCACTACAAAAAACCCTTGGATTTTCAACTCCTAAACCAAGCAAGAAAACAAGATGTGGAGTTTATCCACAAGTCTACCATAGAAAATCCCTACTAGAATTCTGATAATTCCACAGTAGCAGCCAATTAATTCTGCCCTCAACTGTTGGAATACATCTTGTAATTAAAACCCTTTAGAGATACTTTGCTTCAATCCTAAGTACACTCAAAATTAACAGTTTTGTTCCTTTTAAAATCTTTTTGAGAATATCACAATTCTTGAGACAAATGTCATTCCTTAAATCCAAAATCATTGAACAATGTTCCATAATGAACACTAACCAATATATAGAGGCCGTTGGCAAGGAATAATATAAAAAAAATTTTATACACACTGGGATTGGTGTGACAAGTGTCTTTGATTTTGTAATTAAATTTTAAAAAGAGGGGCAAATAGAATAAAAATACACTAACTTCCAATGAATCAGTAATTTGTTTATATATGCCTGGTTATTTTCATATGAGATCCAGCAAAGAAGGCCATTTGTTAGTGGCATAGATTCAGTGAGTTTATCTCTGGCTGCTAGAACTGGGAGTTATAGCTAAGATAGATAACCAGTGATGGCTGATAACACAGGGGAACAAATTTTAAATAATTTTCAGTTGCATGGAATATTTTAACAAATTTTGATAGAACTTTAGGCGCTGATTTCAAATCTGAAATTAGTTTTTCTCTACAAGCTTTAGTTTGCATGCAATTTGAGGTTAGTGAAATTTTACAATGTGAACTTACGTCAACCATATATAAGCATTTTCATGTCCATATAAATTTATAACTTTTTGTATTTTTATAATTAAATTATAATTTATCATTTGTTTCAGTTTAAACATGGCTTCTATTAAGAGAAATCATTGCAGAAACAAGCCTAATGCCTTCTGCTACATATGTGCATGCTACACACTAAATCGTCAAAAACGTAATGTATCCTCCTTTGTCAAGCGTGCTTACAAGGCATATTTTGAAGTTCATCTTGGTGACCAAGACAAGCAATGGGCGCCTCATGTTGTGTGTCACAATTGTGAAGAAATGCTTCGAGACTGGACCAAAGGAAAACGTAAAAGTCTACCTTTTGGAGTTCCGATGGTTTGGCGTGAACCAACCAATCATTTAACTGACTGTTATTTCTGCATGGTAAACACATCGGGAGTTGGAAAAAAAACCAACATAAAATTACGTATCCAAACATTCCCTCAGCTATTCGCCTACTCCCCCCCCACTCTAGAGAAGTTCCTGTTCCAATATTTAAAGGCTTACCTTCATTAGACGATAAAGACATTGAAGATGATACAAACAAACAAAATAGTAGTGACAGTGAAGTGGCAGAAAAATGTTCGTCGTCGGAGAATTCTTCTTCAGACTCTGAACCTTTTCCCACCCCTAAGCCTCTTCTGCAAGTTGAATTAAATGATTTAGTGCGATATTTGGGCCTTTCAAAAAAAGCAGCAGAGGTTTTGGCATCAAGATTACAAAGTAGAAATCTTGTTGATCACTCTGTTAAAGTTTCATATTTTAGAAATCGTGACCAACTTTTTGTAGCTTTCTTTTCAGAAGACAAACATTTTGTTTACTGCCATGACATTCCAGGGCTTCTTAAAGAACTGGGTGTATCTTACTATAATCCTGCCGAATGGAGACTCTTTTTGGACAGTTCAAAACGTAGTCTAAAGTGTGTTCTTTTACATAATGGCAATGTTTATGGAGCGGTACCTATCGGTCATTCTGTGCATTTGCGAGAAGACTATGATGATGTGAGAATAGTCATGGACTTATTAAAATATCATGAGCACAATTGGATCATTTGTGTGCACTTAAAAATAGTCAATTTTCTTCTTGGACAACAGAAAGGTTTACCAAGTTTCCATGTTTCCTTTGTATGTGGGACAGCCGAGCACGAGACAAACATTGGGTCCAAAAGAACTGGCCTATCCGTGAAACTCTTAAAGCTGGCATGCCAAATATCATAAAAGAGCCAATTGTAAACAGAGATAAGATCATCTTTCCTCCTCCTTCACATAAAATTAGGTTTGATAAAGCAATTTGTTAAAGCCCTAAAAACCGAAGGTGAATGTTTTCAACACATCATCACAGCTTTACCAGGGTTATCATTTGAAAAAATCAAAGCAGGTGTGTTTGATGGCCCACAAATTAGAACACTATTTCGTGATAATCAGTTTGTTGCTAAGATGAATGCTTTGGAAAAAGCAGCATGGTTATCTTTTGTGGCAGTTGTTCAGAACTTTCTCGGAAACTATAAAGCGGAAAACTACTGTGATCTTGTGAACACAATGCTCCTCGCTTTTCGTGATCTCGGGTGCAACATGAGCATCAAGCTTCATTTTTTGAACAGCCACCTTGATAAATTCCCTGACAATCTGGGAGCTGTAAGTGACGAACAAGGAGAACGGTTCCACCAAGACCTAAAGATCATGGAAGAACGTTACCAAGGGCGCTGGAACAAAAGCATGATGGCTGATTACTGCTGGAGCATTAAACGAGATTGCCAAGATAAAGTGTACAAACGCAAAAGTTACAAACGCAAATTCCTTCCTGGATAAAATACACATTCAGATAAAAACTAATGAAAATATGGCACGATCAACACTAGATAATAATTTAATTTACTCATAAAATTTTTTAAATGACTTTTTTGCCGTTTTAAGATTAAAGTGAACAGAAGAATTTTGATTAATGTTGGAATTTGTTAAAATAACGAAATATAAAAATGTCAAATTGCATGAAATCTGTAGCTTGCAGACAAAAACCGACTTTAAAATTAATATCTACATATTCAAATTGACTAGAAAAAAGTATTTTTTTTAATGCAACAAAATGAGTGTTCCCCAGTGTAATTGATAACAAGATGATTAATCATTCCACCCTGTAAAACATCATGACATGACATGAGTGAATTTGGAAGTGTGGGTTGGGGGGGGGGACTAATCCAAACCCCAGTGCATGGGGATTTACCTTTGAAACAGCTATCCACTGCATGCCCCAATATTGTTAAAAGCATAAACACAACAACAATGCTCTCAAGAGAGCCAAGTAGTGACCCCACCTACACAATAGTAAAGCATTCACTCAAAATTGCAACAACAAACTGCCCAACATAGTTCTTTAGCTGTTTACAATATTAAAGTGAAATTTAAACCACCTAAAATTAAGAAACCAAAAAAAAACAGCAGCAGCAGCTAGTATATCACAGTTTGTTCACTATAATTTGACTGAAAACACTATAAGTAGGATACTATGTGGCAGAGATTTTTAATTCTGAGAAGTAATTGATCAACAGTGATAAACTGAGACCAATAATGTGATTTAAAATTTGCATTTTCATCTGGGGAGAATATCTGGGTCTGAAAATGATCAACTGGGGAGTCAAATTTTATAAAAAACAAAAGACTATAAATTTGAGAAAATGCAGGATGGCTGAGCAATGTTGAATTTGAGCATCTTCAACTCAACCAGGTATTTCTTCACATGTTAGTGGAGAGGAATAGTTGTGCAGCTTTATAGACGGTCTTGTTAAAATCTGAAGGATTCCTTTTCACAAAAAAACCCATTCTTTAACTGATAAATGAATTTCTTAATTTCCAATTTTAGCCATATTCCTGTTCATCATT
Source organism: Nautilus pompilius (assembly GCA_018389105.1). NCBI lineage: Eukaryota > Metazoa > Mollusca > Cephalopoda > Nautilida > Nautilidae > Nautilus > Nautilus pompilius. The sequence continues at coordinate 196,211 of JACATO010000350.1, read as the reverse complement.
TACAAACTATAGTCCTACATAACTTGAGAACAGAACGTGGCAGTAACTAAAAGTTGACAGATGCTTTATCATATCTAATTTTAATTAATTTTTTTCATCATTTTTCTTCAACCACATAGTCATAATTATATTCTCTGGTCTTGATAAAATTGGTGAAATGACCAAACATCTGCAAGTCAACTAGCTGCTCATGATTACAGTTTTGAATGCCATGTTCTCCCATCCTCCACACACTGATTCTATTCATCTTCAAACGTAGCACAAACAGAAACCTCTTGCTCTTTCTGAAATATCCCAAAATTAAGTTAGGACATCTTGCATGTATTTACTTTTAATACATCCTAACAATTCCTGTTTTTTTGTTTTTTTTTTACGAAAGTTGAAGTGAACTCCATTTAGAATATCCAACCTAGTTCTTTTATATAATTTTAGTTTACAAAAATCCAAGAAATCGTGTGTTTTCTTGGCTGCCAGGGTTAATGCATGTCAGATAATCCTGTTAAGTACTTCATAAGTTTCAATGAATTTGGCAGCCTTATTAATTACATTCAACTTCATTCCTGTAATCTTTCAATCCAAACTTGTCTAGTCCTGAGATGTGTATCTACCCTCCATAGACTTAATATTATCTATACAATGTGCATTAACACTAATGCAATTTTCACAAGCCACAGATATCCAACCAATGTTATGAGGTAATTCTTCAGTCTTCATACAATTAAAAGCACACAGGTGAATCAGTGCTGGAAACCAAAATACTTATTAAATTTCTGAGTCCTCCAAGAACATCCTTTTCAACAAAAATCACAATAGTTCTACTTCCAATTCTTCATTTTCCAGTTGTGTTTTTTCCCTCCCAAATATGAGATTATTATCTGCCAAAGCCAAGCTTTGTTCCCCACCACATCAGTTAAAGACAATTTGCTAACTGGGCAATGTTCCTACTGTACTTCATCTTGTTCATAAAAATTTAAACATCTATCACCATTTCCATTTATCCGTCCACCTTATTTCATTAACCCTTTGCTAAACACCAGCCATTTAAATATTGACTATTACTTGTGTTCGAAGAACAACTTTACCAACTTCCCACAGGATTTTCACCATATTTTGACATGCACGCGCGTTGGTTATTTGGGAGATTTTCCTTTTTGGGGAGGCAGAAAGAAAGGGATGAGAATGCTGCAGGGAAATTTTAAACAAAGAATTTTTTTTTATTTTTAATTTAACATCTCTAAAAAGAAAACTTTAAACCAAATTCATTGACATCACATCACTTTGTCAATATTTCCTGGACATAAATTAAGTCATTTTACATGCATGCTTTCCAGAATTTGTGTTTGCATATGCACGGTGTTTCAGAATTTGTTAAATTAAAAAAACATTCAAAATTGGTAATTTTTATTCAACAGGACCCTGCCATATTAATTTGCCCACCCTCATAGCTAAATGCATCTGATTGAAATTTTCACATTTCATGTGATGCTGCAGATATTAGATATCTATCCTCAAGTGCAGCACAGACAGAAAAGGCCTCTTTTGTCTTTCTCAGATATCTCAAGATGAGGTTAGAAAATCTGATACCTATCCAGATATCATTAAGGCAATGCTACTTCAACATCCTTAGAATATAATTAATATTTATGTGCTAAATCAATCTAACTACTAACATGTAATAGTAGCAGTGTGCATTTATTTTCCTCAACGTTGTGTTATAAATTTTAAGTTTCCTGTCAAAGACTCGATAAAGTTGGTGTTCTAAATTCGCAGGGTTGTGTTTTTATCACTGTTTCTCACTACAAATATAATTCAGATCTAACCACAGAATGAGACCAAAGTAGTAGCTCTGCCAATATTTTATAAATTAATTCCTTTTCAGTTCCAAAAGTCCTGGTTTTTAGAAAGTTCTAAAGAAGTTATTAAAAAAATCTTTACATTAAAATGTAAGGTTTCCTTGGTGTAGTTAGCTGAAAGTGATTCTTTGGGTGCATGTAGGCTATAGACTTAAAATAACATTTAAAAATTAAAACAAAAAATAAATTACTTGTCATTTCGTTTTTGTGATAGGATTCTGAAATTTATATAATGAAAAATCATAAATAATTATAAATTTCTTCACAGTTATAACACAGAAACTTTAAAAAGTAATTGTTTCCAATTTATCAAAATGATGAGGTGAACCAGGTATGCTAAAGCAGCAGAATGAAATTCTAATTAAGAAAATTAATTTGTGTCAGTCTTTCGATAAATATCGAAAGTAAATTCTGCTGATAAACTTGACACTGTAGCCTAAGTTCTTACACCTGCAGCCAGGGATTTGAAATGCCAAGGTGTTAGAAGTATCCAATATCTTTACTTAGAAATTATCAGGAAAAAAGTGGCCATTATTCAAATAGGATTTTGCTGCTAATGTTGCATTTCACAGTGCTCTTATGTACTTAAATAAGAGGGGGGAAATTGTTTTGCCCTTCATGTTCTCAGAAAACAAATTTGATTAACTTTTGCATGCGAGTTTCTAGAAAATGTAATAAAAGTTAACATATCAAGCGGTATGCCAAACTGCTTAAAGTCATGTAATGTCCTCAGAAGGGACCCTAACCCCAACTACCTACCACTAATTCATATTACAATTTCTTTTTGTTTTTCCTGATTTGGTCCTGCTTGTTTCCCATTGAACCCCTAAAATTAATCTGTAACTTACATGTTTCTTTGAAGAAAAAAATTGTGTTACATGAAGAGGGGGTTTGTGTTGATCCTCTAACTATTTCGGAAATATTGTTGTTTCTTTGCGTGTTGCTTGACTTTTGAAGACCAGTGTATTTTAATGATCAAAGAAAGAAAAACAAACAAACAAAAGCCCTCAGTCAGAAAGACTGGTATTTTCTGTTTTCCACAACAAACAATCAGCCTGACCCTCAGTCAGAAAGACTGGTATTTTCTGTTTTCCACAACAAACAATCAGCCTGACCCTCAGTCAGAAAGACTGGTATTTTCTGTTTTCCACAACAAACAATCACCCTGACCCTCAGTCAGAAAGACTGGTATTTTCTGTTTTCCACAACAAACAATCACCCTGACCCTCAGTCAGAAAGACTGGTATTTTCTGTTTTCCACAACAAACAATCACCCTGACCCTCAGTCAGAAAGACTGGTATTTTCTGTTTTCCACAACAAACAATCAGCCTGACCCTCAGTCAGAAAGACTGGTATTTTCTGTTTTCCACAACAAACAATCACCCTGAGCCTCAGTCAGAAAGACTGGTATTTTCTGTTTTCCACAACAAACAATCACCCTGACCCTCAGTCAGAAAGACTGGTATTTTCTGTTTTCCACAACAAACAATCACCCTGACCCTTAAACAATCATTTTTTTTTAAAATCAAAATTCAAAATAAATATTAAACCTTTGGATGAGGAGAATCTTTCATTGCACAAAATTTAGATATAATAAACTTGATTACAAAGAATTAAAGTTAATTACGCTCAAAACATGCAAATTGATGTATTAACTAAACCAAGTAATGCTATTCCCACAAAATTGAGAAGCAAATTCATATGCAAATATACAACAAACAGAAAATCATTCTCCCTGCATTTCTATACAAATCCTTCAACAACAACAACAACAAAAAAAAAACTGTAATAGCTGTCTTAAAAAGTCAGAAGAAATTAGATAGTGTAAGTCTCAAAGCCAGTAGGGTTTTTCTTAGACATGGGATAAAATGGTGAGGCATCAGTAGTTGGACTTACTCCCTTCTTTGTCATTCTTTAGTGTTAGGCCACGTTTGGAGAATTCAGTTTAGACACTAAACGAGAGAAGACACTGGGGAAAAGCTCAAAGAAAGTTTTCTGAGGAAATTAGCAAGTATACATGATCTCCCTTGTGAAGAGAGACTAAACAAAGTTTCAATTCTCTAGTTCAGCTTTCAGACATTATTAAAGTTTTTATTTTTTTTTTTTAAATATTTCCGAGAAGAAATGCGTAAAGTTAGATTTTTCATTACTGGTGACCAATATATTGAGAGGTGTCAGCGTGAGGTAAATCGATATTTTTTTTTTAAATATTTTAATTTGATATTTCAAAATGTTGGGAATTTTTTCTAAATAACTATGTCATATCTGCCCAAACCTTTTTAGAAAACTAGAACATGACATCTAAAACAGTATTAATAGTAATCCTTCCTTGAACTTTTATCACAAACACACTTTCTCTCAAAATATACGCACTACTTTATGCTGAATTGATTGAATTCAGTTATTGACAATACTGTCTTATAAAATATGCCTTCAGTTATTAATATGTGCACGCGCACGTACATGCTTGATAGTATACATAAACTGGGATTACGTGCCATATTATGACTGCAGGTACAACTTGGGTAGTCCTATCTGAGCTGGAGAGCAAAAGACAATCAATGGTCTGTAGAATAACTAACGTGCACTGCTGCCATCAGTGGATTAACTGATGGCTACAGTGTTCTGGAACATACAGAATCTCATAGCTCTGACCTTTACAGAGAAAGCCAGGTCTTTTTACCTAGATGATATAGGGCCAATAATTTTTTTCCTACAATGCACTGCATGACTTCCATCTTAAATGATCAGCAAACAGTGACCAAGAATGGTATATATATATATATATATATATATATATATAATGGAGTAGTTTTTGATTTATATTTTTAAAAAAAGAAAGGCAAAAGATATAAAGAACTATTTGGTTTTAAATCCTAGTTCCCTTTTCACCTGTCAACTGACTTCAGAAATTTCAAAAGCTTGTATTTGCATAACATAACCAACATATTTATAATCATGTGAACACATTAGTGATTGAAAATGAATGCAAAATGAAAACACACACAGACCACATTAAAAAAAAAACGACTAAATTAAAATTTCAATTATTTTTAGCTTATCAAAACTTCCAAAAAACCTGTAGAATATAGTTTTTCTTCACTAATGATGCTTTTAAAAGAATTAAAATATTTTTCATCTTTATTTATTTTACCTAGCTGTGTAGATTTCATTAGTCAAGTTTTAATCTAGCCAAACAAGTTCTGGTAAACCCAGGCATTCGGGTAGATTCCTTTCCTTCTGTATTGATATACTTTCAATATATAATGATTTCTTGTCATTAAGAGTAAACATTTAAGTTTCACTAAAATTTTATTAAAAGAAACAGAGTTTTGCAATCTTTGCAATAAACAGTAATCATCATGGTAAATTTAAATTCTCTCTCTTATCTCTAACAGATTTACTATATTCAAATACATTCTTATCGTTTAAACTCCTTGTTTTTCTTTTTTGATATTTCTGTAGACCTCATTCCATTTAAAAATTTCAGTAAACCTAGAGAATCTACTTACTGTCTAATATTTTTAAATAATAAAAAGAATAAACATACATTACATTGTAAATGTTGATTATTCTTACATTTTAAACTAGATCTGGCAGAAGACAAATGCAGCCAGTCTAGAAAGGAAAGAACAAATAATGTAAATCTGAGCAAAATATTCCTATTTCTTGAAACAAAAATTACTTCAGGTCATGGGTTTGTATTTCACATGAAAATTCTCTGCTGGAGATATTTGAAATATTTTGCTCCAAGTGGTCAATTTGTCCCTTTGTTCATGCTAAGTGTTTAATAAATAATCAAATATGGATGCATTAAATTAAAAAAGAATAAACCTTTACAACAAATTTAGTGAAAAAGATGGACTTTACATGATATTTATTAATGCATTAAAGATGTGAACAGTGACATTATTTCTTTCTTTTAGTATATTTCTTCTTTTTTAATATAATACTTGGAAATTCTCCATTTTAATTGTACTGCACAAGAACATGTGTATTAGAATTAATACCACCAGCTATTAAAATAATGAGTGTTTTGATAGAGCTTGTACTTGTGTTATATACAAGCATGGAGTGTCATGTATCTGCAAAATGCAGAGTCCCAATTTGTTCCACATGCACCACTGTGAATGATTCACCTAGTGGCAGAGTAGTTTCAGTTCAAAGGAGGCAGAAAGTGTCTGAATTAACCTTTAAAAAAGAGAGAATTTATCTTTAAAGACAAATAAGATGCTACATCCTGAATACTGTATATGTAGGAAAAGTTACATGATTCTAAGGATGGTCAACAACTGGACTGCTATGGTTGAAGGCTTGAGTTTCTTCTTCTTTGATCACTCATTTCATAAGAGTGGGATGCATTGCATCATCGTTATGCACACTCTGGCCCAGTGCATCCGTCTTCAGCAGTAGTTTATTCTTCTGACTTTTCCTTGTCATAGGAGACTTGCCTCTGTCATGGCTATAGAGCATCCCCCGCCCTTGGTTCCTCTATCTGAGTGCCTACACAGGCCACTCCCCAGCAGCAACTAGAGCAATGCCAGTAAAGTACCTTGCTCAAGGGTAACAACAATGTGCCAGCATCAGGAATTGAACCCAGGACCTTAGGTCCTAAAGCCAACACACTCACCACTGAGCCACATTGCCTGGCTGGCCTCAGTTTGATTCTCAGAGAAGACCAAATCAGATTATACCTCCATAGCATGATTTCTTCTCACTCCTCTTCAACAGCCAGCAGCAAGAGTTTCCTACAGGTGCTCTAGTTTTCTACCACATCTAAAAGCTAAAGAATGAACTCCAAATAAGGCTTTCCTTGCCAAAGTCTAAAGTGCTTGGCCTCTTATGGTGCAGGATTGGCAGCTTCCTAGCAGACAGTTGCAGCCACTCCACTCACCAGGATTATTTCTCCTGTAGAAATTGGTGTGTGACACAAAACAACAAAGGCAGTGCTGCAGTTTCAGGGCATCATGACTTGTTTCATGCAGATGCTGAGTTCTTGTTTGATTAAAAAGAAATCAGTAAAAGTCCTGCTAAAGACAAAGGTTTGAAGTCATATAAGATATCTAATAAAAGTTTTTTTCTTTTTTTTTTCCAGATATAAAACAATTTTATCATCATTAGTTTTCTTGTGTATGAGCAGGTTCGTGGCTGAAAACCATACCAGGGAGATGAATAGCTGACATAGTCTCCCAAGGCACAAATAGAACTACTCATATTTAATTGAGGGAGCAGACCAGAAAAAACATTGTGGCCAAATGGGGATGAGTCAGGTAACTACATCAAAGCTCCCAGCCTTTACTGTAATTTTGCTAGGACTTTAAAATAGTTTCACCTTTACTTAATCTTTTATTTTAAAGCTCTATTCGGCAGTTCCGTGACAAAGCATATTTTTTGGTAATCAGGCTTTAAAAATTATTTAAGAAATAGCATGTGGTCTTGCCTGATTGAATGCTTCCTCTGAGATTACAGAATTCTCTTTATTTAAAAATGAAGGAAGAAAAACCAAATGGCTACTTGGTGTTTTTTTGTGCTCAATCAATCATTTCCAGAAATCCATCTATGCACTAATGTAGCCATGATTCTGAGCGGTGTGTTGCATCGACAGGCTACTGTGCTTGTATTCAGTTATGATCAAACTCATATACAAATTTTGTTCTTAAAAAAAAAAAGATTTAAGCAATGGTGTGATTAATTACTAGCAGTGGCTGTTTCTATTAAGAGTATTATAAAGTTGGAAAAAAATGGAATAGCAAATATTTCTCTTCTAAAGCTTTCGGATGCAAACTGTCAGCTTCATGTCTTTTTAAATTAACTAAACAAAAACAACCATTAATAAGAGAGCAGTGGTAACGAGAAGAAACGAGGAGATTGCATTAACAACAAACGGTAAAAAAGAACATTTCAAATCCCCACACCCTCTCATGTTCAAGAGTAAAATTTTCTTTGTACGTAAGCTTGAGCCCTCCAGAAATAAAAAAAAAAAAAAAATGGCTCTTTATCTAAAATTGTGTTTTATATCAAAGGTTAAACCATACAGGATTTTCTCCTTTGACAGAACATTATTTCTAAACTTGACCTTCATGGAATCAAAGGGAATTCTGACAGTTTTAGTGTCTATGAAAACAAATTGCAATCAATGATAAATATGGCGAGCAGTTATGGGGATACACATACTGCGTAGACTGAGATTGGCTCAGGTCATAGTGATTAATATAACTCTCCTCTGGTAAGACTTTTTATTAGCATTAATTATATGCAGTTTTGTAGTGATTCAATAAAGGTATATAAAATAACGTATGGAAAAAGAAAGTAACCAGTGTCTTTGTTTTACGGATTGGTTGCAGACTAAAGCTACGCAAACAACAGAGTTGATCATATGCTGACCAACGTAATTCCTGAAGATAAAATGGACAATGTTCAGTCTTTTTAAAAAAATGATTTATTGACCATGCTAGGTCAGCATCCAGATGCACTGTGGTACAGCTTGGACACTTGGACAAAGTAAAACTGTCCGTAATACCCTATTTTGATTAGGAAGATATCAAACTTCTCACATATCTCAATAGCCAAAATGAGGATGCCACCATCATGAACAAACTAGCCACTGCCCTTTATATAATGTGTGCAAGCACATGGGACACACATGGGACTGTGACTTTTGGACTTCTAAAGTTAGTTTTATAACAGTTTTTTTAGCTGCCTGGAAATAATAGAGTTGTAGAGTTCAAGTATATTTGTGTTATTGTATATTTACAAGCTTTTATCACAAACTCTGCTGTTGTTGTCAAATTATCAAACAGAAAAATCTTCCTTTTGCCATCCTCACCAGAGTCCTGGTTTAAAAAAAAAAAAAAACTGCTGGGGTTTTGTGAGAATGACTTTGAATGGTGGTGGTTACAATGCTCAATGAAGTCAAGCCTAATTATCAGGCCTCTCCTGAACATGGCAAGCGGAAACCTCCCAAATATTGATAATTTCATAACAGCAGAAAACGTGCCAAGCCCATTACTTATGTAAAATATTCTGTAAAGTGCTTGTGTGTATTATAAAGAAACATTCTGCAAACTAAATGACAACCTTAAAAAAAACAACCACCAATTCAATTTTTGAGAATATTATACCTTAAAGCAGACTAAGTAATTGCTTTCCCTGGAGTTGGAAATATCAAGAAGAATTAAATCTGACAAATGCTTTTTTGTTAAATCTGCTAAAAGACATTTAAACAAAAACAGGGAAAGTTGCTGTGCACAAGAACAAAATTAAAGAAAAATTTCTTTAAGGCTGATGTTTTGATTAAAATTTTTTTTTCCTTACTACTGATTATCAGTTAATAAGCATTTATACCTATCAGAGATCTTTAGTCTAGGTGTACAGTCCTATGAACGTCAGCTGTTGATCCAAAGGCAGTTAAATAGCAACAAGTGAAAGTTAAAGGAATTTGGTGTCAAAAGTGGGTGCTGGAAATGAGAAAATATCATCAGCCAATCACCAAGCTGTAGGATTACTGCAGAATTAACATCAGTGTTTACTTATTCTATAATAAGTTAGTAAAAAAATATCTTTTAAGAAGGTCCAATTAGTACATCATTGAGTTCAACACTATATATATAAATATTTATACACTGGTGGTTATAATTATGAACTATCTAATAAAATATTCCATATCTAATCAATTTATTAGCGTATATACTAACATATATTAGTGTATAACTCAGTCATGGCCAAAGTGCGACACATCAAACTTTCAAATGTGGCATGGGAGCTCAACAGCAATAACTTTTTGTTCCAATGTAACCATCAACCTTTCAGACTTTGCATGGATGGAATACTGAAAACCTCTTCCCTCCTCGCCCATGTAATGGTTTTGCTCCTCCCCTTAGCAGACAACACTGCAAGCTTTTCAAGACCACATGTATCCAAGACTGCTGGACAGTACTGTTCACCAGGCTGCTCAATTTCTTGAGACATCTCCGCAAATAAAAGCATTGTGTAAGGTGATGTCACAATCAATAAAAATGCAATCTTTCTAAATGATGGTTTTTCAACAGTATGTGTTGTTGGTGATTTCCTGACAATTAATGGTTTACCCACAATTCTCAGGTGTGACCTATGCCAATTAGCTAGTGACAAACGAAGCAGAACTGCCACGTTCTGTCACTCAGTCAGTAAGAAGTATCTGTGGCACTATTTACGTAAAGCGAGGTCATCAAAACAAATGAGATAAGGACATATCACACTTTGAATTTTACACCAGCTGGAAAAAGCAGTTTTTCTTATAGGAAACCCATGTGTATCTTGTGAAATACAATAGCAGTATCAAAAGAGTTTAAATTAGAAAGACAATTACAACAAAAATATAGACTTATTGATGAGAAATATGCTATGGAATTGAAAATATAGAATGATTTTGTAAAAAATTTTTATCATTTCAGTATCAGCAGTCATTTTTTTAAAAAAAATCTGTCTAAGTGTTGGCAAACACAGTGATTACATCATATGAAATACCACTACTACCTGTGCAGAAGCAGCAGTCATGTTCAGATGGGCAGGACATGGTTAAACAAAGTTTAATGATAGCAGGCTGGAATTTGGCAATTCTAAAGTACAAAGGAAAATGTGGTCGAATCTCTTTTTCACGAAAAACAGTGAGGACAAAAATAGATGAAAATGACTAAAGATGTGAGCAAACTGCTAAAAGGGTCATGCACATTCTTTTCCCTTGCTACTGACAAGGGTCCTGATAAAGCCAACAGAACTCAGCTTAGTGATTTCATTCACAGCAACAATAAAACCTTTGAAGTAACTGAGGAGAACTTATTAGACAGGAGACACTGATCTCCACACCTAAGTGGCACTCTAAGATGCAAGCTTGGCCAATCACCACCAGTGTAACTTAAAAATATGCAGAACAAAAACGCGTTACAACCTAAAAATCCACAGAGTATAAAGAAGCAAACTGAAGCTGGGAAAATTCTATTTGAAACAAAATTAAGATTCAGTATTAGAGAATAAAGGAGTGACACTGGGATAAGAATTAAGCATTGAAATTAAAGTGAATCAAGTGTATCTAAAGGAAAACACCTTCTCTTTTTTTTCTTAGCTTTCATGGCAGCAAACAAATCAATATCACCACCAAAATTAATATTTCTTGCCAGTTCATTCTTGATGCTTAAAATTGTTAAACCATCTAATCGTTCTTGGCTCGAGGTGCTCCTCAGATGATTCTTGATCAGCTTCAGCTTGCTAGAAGCAATAGTCACAGGAACTGTACAAGAAATACGCAGAGCAGTGCATATGTTGAGGAGAAAAGAATGCGTTAAAAGTCAAGTGTGTAAAGCCTGAAGTAGAAAGCGATGAATTCCACTCAGTACTTCAGGGGCATTGTTTTGACAGAGTGGGAAATATCTGCTTGTGGGGCTTGGGCCCTGTTTAAAACCATAAAGAATGAAACCAAAATCGCACTCATCTCAGTTGAAGATTTAATCAGAAATATTTAAATTTCCATTTTAGTTGTTGGATTCTGGCCAACACTTGGAGATTGTATTTAGTGAAAGGTAGATTAATGGTACTGGTTATTTGTATATATTGGTTTTTGTTTAGTGTTTTTAATATGGCAGCCCCCACCTTCTGTGTGTGTAGTTAGGGAGCTGATATTGTTAATTTTGGTGGGGGAGTATAGCTTGGGGGCGGGGTATTTATTCTTTTATTGAGTTTCTTGGGTGGGTTGTATAATTTAGTAGCCAGTGTTATTCACTTGAGGTTCAAGCAAAACAAATTATTTACAGTCATAATAACAGAAATTAACTAGAGCCATGACTATTTGGTTTTTAAAATGCAAGCTGTAAGACACCTTTACTGACTGCTTTCTTTATGAAATACATATTTTACAACAATTCATTTAATTTGTTTGTTTTGCTGTCCTTTACCTACAAAGAAAATTTTCCTTCCACTTGATACCCAACAAACCTTATCGTATTACTGCTCAGCAAGAACACACATCAAAAATTTTAGAAATTAATTTTTATTTAGCTTGAGCTGGAATCACAGATTCCAGTTGCACATATTTACTTTTCATAATACAAGCAACTTTTAAAGTTTCTCTTTCATCAAATGCATCTTTAGAGAGAAAACATCGCCATCAATTACAAAGCAATTTATAACCCTGACAAGCAAACCAACATTTATTTTTAAATAAATTATAAGCCACAACCAACAGGGTCTAGTTCAATAATTAACTGAAGACAAACAATCAGTGCAATGAAAACAGCATTATGGCAGAATAAACACTCACCCTAGTCATGGTAAATTTCCTCCTTTCTACAAACAAACAGATACCTGTGCATGATTTATTAGCAGGGGTACTAGGTGAAGGGAAAAGGAGACCTCGTTATTACAAAAACTGCCTTACTAGACAATCTTTTGTGCACCAACTACACACATTCACATACGCAAGCAATCACATACACACACATACATTCACATACGCACGCACATTCACATATGCACGCAATCACATACACACACATACATTCACATATGCACGCAATCACATACACACACATACATTCACATATGCACGCAATCACATACACACATACATTCACACACACACACACACATACATTCACATACTCCAACTTTTCATCATGAGATTTTAAACATTTTCAATTATAAAGTGAAAATGATGGATTCAAGAGACATTTGCACTGATATGAAGAAATCATGATCAACAAACTTGCAAAGAGCCAATTTGTCAGCTTTAAAGTAAGTCAAAATATCCTTTCTTAACTTATATTTTGAAGATTTTCTGAGTTTCTTTCCTCCAACACACAAACGCACATTGCACAACAAAATTATAATATAAACTGATTTTAAAAACCTGTCAATGCATCTATAGAAATCAACTTCTGATAATATAAAAACCATTGCAAATCAATTGAAATTTTTACTGCTCCACCAAATCACTTACTTTAAAATTAAACAAAACCACGTGATAGCAAAAAGGAAGTGTTATTTTTTTCCTGAAGACTTTATCTAAACAATAAAATGCTGATTCTTTTCCTATCTTATTTTTTTTCCAATTAAAGAATCTGCCATATCATTAAATAATATAAAAGCAATGTCAAGAATCAGCTGTGAAATAATCTCTTAAATGAATGAAATGGGAAGTGATGTTTACAAGAGAATAAAATATCTATACATCTGTATACATCAAATATTTTGTGCAAGTCAGGGCCAATGGACCATGATTAACAGCACACAACCGCCAAAATGGACAGACACTGTGCACACAATCCACACAAACAAACAAACAAAAAAGGACCAAAACACAATTAATGTATAAAGTCAGAAGTGGAAATGTACTTAGAACAATGCTAACAAGAACACAGATCAGGGGAAAGTCTATATCTAAGTTTGCAGCTAAAACAGGAGTCTACAACAGAAAAATCTGCCATCAAAAAGATGAGTTAAAGGCCCCTGGTGAAAGCAGATGCTTTCATCACTGCTTTCTCCACGATAAACTTTTCTAGCTTAGACCTGACTAACTGAAAATACATTTTAAAAGAAAACCTTAATTCCTAAAAGCTGGAGAGAGTTTCCCTAAGATGCAATCATAATGGCTAACATTCATACATATATAATAATTCATACTTTTGTCTGTAGTATGGAAAGGACTAATAAATATGACTGGTTGATGATGTGTTAGAGTTTGGGAGTTACAACTGAATGCATTAATTTATGGTCACATATTATAATTACACAGCATATTGCTCTGATCAATAAAACCTGTCAAAGACAATTAGGTTAACAATCTGATGATTCCAGGGGAGAAAAAAAAAAAGCAAAAGCAATTCTGGCTAGAAGTTTTTATTTAAAGTGAGAGAAATTTGTTGAAAATTGCTATGTCTGATTGTTTTCTCAGCATTTGGTTGCCAAAAAAAAAGGTTTTTTTTTTTTAATTTGAAATTTTAACAAGTATGAAAAGTGATATTTATGCATAAGTGATAGGTCTCCATTACTAACTAGCCATATACCATATCTGTTTTTTTCCTTACTTATACTGCTAGTGTTTGTAAGACAAAAAGTTGATGGGATACAGATTTGTTGTTACAAAGAGTTAATTAATGAGGAAGGCACTTTGTGCCACAGCCTTTATGTCCCAAATTGTGCTGCATAATACAGATTTGAAGGATAGGAGACACAAATGTACCCCAGAGGGTACAGAGAGGGTTAAAGAAACATAAAGAAGGGAAGTTACTATAAAATATGTAAGGCTTGGCAATTATAAAGATACAGTATTTGCATTAATACTTATAAACTGAATTTTCAAAGTCTCCCATTTTGCTACCTTTAGAATCATTTGGTCCTACTTAGTATGTCCTGCAACATAAATAATTAAAATTGATCAATGTGTTCATTGCTAAAAATGAATGTGTTCTTATTATATTAACTTCTTTCAGATCACAGTACTACAAACCATTCCAGTTTGTTCTCTTACTAAACTGCCCAAAGCTTCTGTAAATAATAGATAACATATGATTGCTTCTCAATATCCAAGTACCAGTATTAACAAATTATCAATGAAACAAGTACTGACTGGCAAACTGATACACAGAGATCTGTTTATTTTTTAAGGCCCTGTAATGGGTAATTTCAAAATTACACTTGAACACTGAAGAAAATGTAACAAAAAATTGTTTAAATGGTGTGAATATTTTATGGTTAATAATAAAATCTACATTAAAGTATCTCTCTCTGTTCACTAAGGTTTTTTTAAAAACCATCCCTGGATACTAGCAGCAAACTATTTACACCATTTTTAAAAGGAAGTGCATTATGGGAAACATTTTCTTAGCTATCAGCAAACAGACACTTTTTTTTCAGATTCAAAACACACCTCTTTTGATGATGATGATGATAACGGTTGTCATTTGGGTAGTTGATGATGACTGCTTTAGGAGAAACTACATGTGGTTGAATATGTTTTCCCTATGGGTTTACCAGCCCTATTTTTGGAGCCGCAGTATCATTCAATATTAATACTGCTGATTTATTCTCCAAAGTCGTCTTCCTTCAAAATGGTTGGCAGGCAGCTTCATGAATTATATGATGCCACAGCTTTCTGTCATCAACTGTAGCTTCCAAGTTGTATGATCATAGGTTGCACAATTACATGTTCTGTTTCAGTGTGTCTTTGTAAAACTTATATTATCCTCCCTGATTGGTTTAGGTTCCACTGCCCCTTATTAAAGTTAGAGCTTCATGACTTCATAGGGTCTATGTTTCATAATATTGAGCTCTCTTACTAAAAACTGCAAAAAAAAAAACAATTTAATTAGTCTTTAGTTTAAAATCCTTGTCTATGGGTTCATAAATCATGCAACCTTTTGAACGATCAATTAGAGCTATGGAGGAGACACAATCACATTTTGATTAAACTGGCAATGTTGTTGTACTACCCTGAAGACATTGAAAGGTAAAGTGAGAGATTTACTGCAGACAGAAAAAAATAGCTGCCTTCACAGTCTTCCTTAGAGAAGATCGGTACAGCAACCAGATAGACCAGCAATCTTCCAAGCTATGCTGTACTGTGCCAATTTCTGGGGCACAGCAGTCAGCTTAGTAGATATGCATGAATACTCAGAGTTACATCTATCTAGGACTGGACAGAGACCAAACTCAATGTTAACATCAAAGAAAAGGAAAGCATCCATCTCAACTGACTGCTCTTATAAACCATGAGAATGTTGGCAAAATATGAAGAACTAATGAAAAAAAAAAACAAAAAAACAAAAGGATCCTCAAAGATTTTGTTGCTACAAAGTTACAGTGCAAGAGCTAAAAATTCTCTTATTAGGATTCAAAAACCATTAATCTAATAGTTCAGGAGAGATAAGCACAATTCTTCCAAATATCTAAATAATGGGATGATGATAAGCTTCACTCAAGAGTTTAAAATGAAGTTACCTACTAGCAGCATCAGCACACATTTAGGGTTTATCAAGGTGTGCGCTGTTTCTGCTCAAGAGCGCTGGTAAAATAAGCTGAAGTTGCTGAGAAAGCATCTTGCTGGATATGGGCCAAGAGAGATGACGACCTTGGCAGTTAGCAGAGAACTACAATCCCCCCCATCCCCTCTGATCAGTAGCCAGTGAGTGAGTTGGTAGTTAGACATACTGAGTAAGAGATCCAAACCCCACCAAATTATCAAATGATATCACCAAGAAAAGTCACAATACAACAAGGGGAAACTTGGACAGATCATCCAATTATGCTCTCTGCCCCCTCCCTAGTGCGTGAAGTTAGGGCGCAAAACCTTTGCTTGAAAGAGGCTCTCAGCAGTTTCCGATTTTCCTATATAGTTTTTGAAATCATTACATAAAGTTGTAAAATTTAATTTTCTTTAAATCAAAATAAAACCCATGTAAAATTAAGATGATAAGAATTTTGGAATAATCTGAAGTCATGCTTTTCTGTACATTTTACCTTTCTTATTATCCTAGTTTCTCTACAAACAGCATTCAGGTAGCAAGAATTTTTGCAATAATTTAATTTTGAAAAACTGCTTTAAATTTGCCTTTTGTTGTTTCTTATCAGTCTATCTTTTACTTTTAGTTTTTTTTTTCTGGATGTCAAAAATGTGCACCACCTAACCAGATTTTGTAACTAGTTCTCTTCTCTAGGAACCATTCTAACCTCAGTAACTGAATTCAATAGTAATTAGTTGACTAAAAAAATGTAAGATATATTGCTATTCTGTTTGGTTTTTTTTTTTATTATTTGAAGCTAGTGCTTTGTTTCTTCAGGTAATTACATCCACTATAAAATCAATATTTTAAAACATTTTTAATTTTTCTATTTTTAAAAATAAACACTGAGCATGTCAAATGGGGCAAGAAGTTTTATAACTTATACAGAACTCGTTTTCCCAGAAAAATCAGCATCCAATCTGTTTAGAAAGCCCTTATGCAATCTGCTTTTGCTATCTGATTTGGAAAAAGCTTTCCAAACTGAGATGATACAATTTTCTAATTTTTGCACACTACTTTAACATTTTAAACTTATGCTCACTGGTTGCATATGATATAAGCACCAGTAATCAAAAAATTATCTAACTGAATGCATGCTTTACCAGAAGTCTCCACGATAACATTTGTAAACTTGGCAAATGAAGCCTCTTTAATGTTTCCTCATAACCAAGGTTATGAACGATGGTAATCATTCTAGTATATCACCTTTGAACCTTCTCCAAGCTATCAACATCCTTTACAGAATATGAGCTGTGACTAAACTGCATAATGCAAAAGAGGTATTACTAAAGATGATTTATAGAAGGGAATAATAATTTCTGGGGGTTTTTTTTACACTATATATATAGCATAATTTAATCTACCTGAAACCTAATTGTCTTTCAGTCGACACCAAGCATTGTTTTGGCTTTCTCAATGTTGAAAGATGAAAATTCAGACATTTGTAAAGAAAATGATTTTAAAAAAAAAAACATGGAAAATATTTTCTCCATGGACACCACAAAAACCTGTATTTTGGAGAAATGAGAGCAACTGTTTGAAGCCTGTACTGTTTTTTTTTTTTTTTCTATTCCATGAGAATGGCATATTAACGATATATATATATGGCTATCTAGCATCAGTTAGTTTAAGCTAACTCCGTCAATGTACACAAGCACATCGCACACAAATGGATGCCCTGCTTGTTATTCGTGATAAAATAATCTGCTTTTGCTGCATTTATTCTTTAGTTCAGTCAGTTAATGTCTGAAAAATCTTTTTAAAAAAAATTACAGGAAAACATTTTATACAAATATTTATAAAGAAAATAATATTAAAATATTTATTAGAATGATAAAAAAAAAAAGTGTGCTTGAGCAACTGTCAAACTGCTGAAGATGCAGGATATTCAAACAGAAGTTGGAAAACTGCAGGTGAAATGAGTTGTTCAATCTAATTTGCACTTTCAAACTTTAACCATCTTTACTTTTAAACAATTTGGCCAATGTATCAATCAAGTCAGGTGACTCAAGTTATTTGTGAGCGGCTGCTGAAGGTTAACCTTATGCACCAATATGTGGCAGCATAACATGACAGCCTACTGGGATGGAGTATAAAGTAATGAAAGTGGTTTATCCATAGGCATTTGTTTTATTATTTATATCGCAAACATTTTTCTTTCCCCATGAGAATGACATATTCAACAAAAACATAGCTATCTAGCATCAGTTACAGTCGAAGCTAAATCCATTAATGAACAAAAACATGTCACACATCACCTGCTTGCTCTCATGAGAAAATAATTTGCTTTTGCTATAGATCGGTGCTAAAGATTCTTTGGGAAATAAAACCAAATGTTAATGGTGAAATCATTTTTATTAGGATAATTAAAATGGAAACTTGTGTTCAGTCAGTTAATGCCTGAAAAATATATTTAAAAACTATAGTAGACCATTATTTGTCAGTTTTCAGGGAAGCAGATTACAAAATGTTTTCTTTAAGGAATTTACTGTTATTTTAATTTAACATTTTAGAATAGTCAACATCAATAAAGGAATGTAACAACTTTTCACCAAAGGTAAAACGTTAGGACAGCAGGCTAAAGTTTTATGTTAGGTGTTCATGTGAATGTTTTCAGTCAATGGGATTCTCGTGCCCAAAACTATTGCCTGCTGTCCTAGCACAATAAAAGATTTTTTTTGTTTCTTTGTTAATCGAAAAATCCAAATGTCAAAGCAGCAAAACTAGATCTCTCCCTTTGACAATCACCATCTCAGTAACTATATTCACTGCATGTGGAATAAATAAAAGGTCAGATTAACAAAATTAGAAGAAACATAGACACATTAACTGAGCACTTTGGAAAGTTACAAGATAGTTTTTCTAAAACTACATACTTCTTTTTGCTTCCTTCAGAATTAGATGATGTGATAAGTGTGTTTAAAAAAATCTTTTTCAGGGTAGAAAGTCATATCTCCACGTAAACTTTAAAACTGTGCAACATTCTATATAGGCTGCAGGAAACCATGTGTTCAGTTTCCAGCAACAACTCTAAATAAAAACAATACTGCATTCCTCCTCTCCTAATAGAGACCACTTCTGTTTAAAATTATGGGAAAGGGTCAATCGCTAAAACTAGTAAATACTCTATCAAAATTACTTGATCACTAGAATATCAAGATAGGTAGCATTGACTACATGAAAGCAAGCTATAAGAAAACAAATAAAACCTGTACTTACACAGTAAAGTGATAGATGAAACATTTCCAGCCAGTTGGTCTCTCCAAGAAGTTATACACCTGCCCTTGCATTGTTAACCTGCAGTGGCCTTTGTGTGCAGGATGCATGTGAGTGGGGTAGACTTTCTCGTAAGGAGGTGGTGGGGGAAACTTGGACTCATACGACTGAGAGTTGGAACTTGATGACAGATCAGACTCCAAGTATTCCGTCATGGAAGGAGAGATACCATTTCCAGGAGCATCTCGCTTCTTCCGCTTCAGAAAGTGTTCCATTTCAACTCTTGGGAATATTCTCTCTCTGATGCATTCACTGTAGCTGTGGTGACTCATTTTTTGTTGTCTTGTCAACCTAACCAATCTTGAGGAAATCGGACCACCTACATTTCCTTGTGAGCAGGCGGAACTGATACAGCAATGGCAGAGCCATCGATGGAGTCCCAGTATGTCACTTCTCAGGCCTGTATATATATACATATATATAAAGAAAAAAAATATATATGATGAGAAATTGAAGTATAAGCCTTGAACAGCCAACTATCAACTCAAGACATTTATTAGTGTCTTCCCATTCTGAAAAGATATGCCCATCTAGGTCTTCCTAACTGCCCACCATCAACCAGCACAACACACTGAACACAAGATGTGATGCTCTACCTTCAGATTTTGAATGACACCAATTCCAATATTGATCTCTCTGCTGAACATAACTGTGTTGCTGAAATCAAAGAGACAACACATACATTTCTTATACATTGCTTCAAAGCCAGTTGCCACTAATTACCATTAGCAAACTGATTCTATAGCTTGCATGTTCTTTAGAGTCAGCAGATTTTTGGAAACACAAGCATCCAAAATGAAAGTTAAATAGTTAAATACAGAACAAATTGCTCTGGTGGTATTTTTTTCCAGTGACTTCCCTCCAACAATAACAACAAAGTGATAACACAAATTAACAACAATAAAAATATATATAGCATGAGACATGACATTTGCGAGTGCAAATGAAGTTCTAATTATGTAATGGCTTCTATTTTCAGACAGGGGAATTAATCATCTCCACAAACTACAAGGAACTTTACCTTTCCCTTATAAGTTCATTGTTTTTTTTAAAAAATGACAAAAATAACATGGAGTAAAACATTTGTAGCTGCTACACTTCCAATCATATTTCCCTGGTCTTTCTTCATCTGCTGTCTCGATTCTGCCAATGTATCGTTTACTCCTTTAGCAACTTATGTAGATTTGTTATCTTCTCAGCATCAACTCCCTTGACCTACACAGCAACTGCTGGAATGCAATTTATGCCACTGCTGCTACTCTCTCTCTCTCTCAATAAAGAAACTTCAGCCACATTTTTTTTTTTTTAATTGTTTTACTACAAAATATTTTTCCCTTTAATAAATAACCCCTGTCTTCACAGGTGACTAATACAAATGTCTACATCTCATAAGCAGCTTTTTTTTTTCTTTATTGTCAGAAACAATGCATTTTAAATTTTCCACTTTCTGTAAACAAAGGAGTTTATAAATTCTAGTTTCAGCTTAAGATTCATGCCAATTAACCTTTCACACTTTTAAAAATATTAATTTACATTAAAGGGCTAAATAGCCAAGAATAATTTGTTGGTGATCCACCTAACAATATTTCATCTGTCTCATCTTTAGTGCTTCATTAACTAGGGCAGAGAAAAATAAAATACAAGTTACTGTCAGACTGATGTCGACATTAAAAATTCAATCCTATTAAGTTTTAACAGATAAATACTGCATGTGTTTAACTGCTCCACAGCTACTTCATGATAACTCT
The DNA here is from genome assembly GCA_018389105.1 of Nautilus pompilius. Lineage (NCBI taxonomy): Eukaryota > Metazoa > Mollusca > Cephalopoda > Nautilida > Nautilidae > Nautilus > Nautilus pompilius. Next base: position 175,303 of record JACATO010000350.1, on the reverse strand, counting down.
ATTTCAAATTTTTATCAAGGGAGTTAATTATAAAAAAAACTGAAATGGCATAAAAACAATAGAAATGGGTATTATTCATATTGAATTTTTAATACATTTCAAGTTATTAACAATGAAAAATAGTTTTCATTTTTTAAACTTATTTATTTACTTTTTCTTATATCTGAAGTAATTTATATATTGGATATGCCTGAATCAGTTTGTGCTAACTAGGCCTCATATGCAGATTTTCAACAATTTGTACAAATTAGCAACTTGATTTGTTCCAAAACATTGCCAAACTATTACACTGTGACACCAATGTTTCAATGCAACAATGACACAACGACACACCTGTTCAATTAAGCATTCTCCTACTTGTCAGCAATGTTAATTATCTCAAACCAAATAGGTCAAACTTTGATTCAATACCTCAGTAACCTAGTTTCTGAGGTTTTTCCCCACAAGATACTAACTCTATTTGCATTCCTAAGTAGTGTTTATTTGGAATTTTTTTTCTACATAAATACACCCATTTGAGCAGCAGATCTAAGACATGCTTTTCACTATTTTTAGGGTTTATAGGATGTTATGTAAAATTAAAGCTATTCCATCTGCTGGATTACTTATATATTTTTCATATGCAGCAATGTTACTTTCTTCCATTTTTTCCTAAAAATTTTTTGTTTACTCCAATGAGCTGTTCTCACCTTTTTGTTTTGTTTTCTAGAATTTTTTTTTCTTTAGTCAATCATCAAAGCAGTGAAAGGAAAATGGACTGGACATATTTTTCAAATGGGGAAAGAAGGGGGTGGGAGTGTATAATATGGAGATTAGGTGGGGTGCAGATAGAGACCATGAACACAACAGAAGGATGTGCTACATCAGGACTTATGGTCACTGGATGTGGATGCAGACAGGAAAAGATATAACACAAAACTGACAGAGATAGAAGCAAATAGTTGCAGCAACAGAAGTCATAACAGGCCTATTGTGCTAGTTTAACACCATTCAATCACACTTTGGCCCCTCAAAGTACAGATAGCAGCAAGAGTTCCCAGAGATATTTGCTTTTTTCTATCTATGCTAACAGTCGAGATTTATAGTAAACATGATGCTTGTGAGGTTTTCAATGGGCTACTGCTACTTTTATATTGGTATAAGACACATCGCAATAACTGGCTGGTCTATCGGTGGTTTTTCATAGCTTACAAATGACAAAAGTGCTTAGTTTGAAAGAAGTGATATCTGACCATAAGCATTTTTAAATGCGTTTGTAGTGTTTTATTCCCATTTGTGTACCATCTCATTTGTTAATTTAACCATTAATTCTAATGTAATAACCATAGTTGAAAGATTTCATTCCTCATATTTGTTTACATCAAAATGTCTGGCTAGGACAGTAGCTGCCACCACACTTATGTTAACTGTAATGTTTACAATTACAAACCAATTTTCTTTTATCATTATATACCACCACCTATTATATTTTGTCATCAACTAAAAAGGATGAGCACTCAGGAGGAGAAAAATACAGAATTGTACAAATAGCTAAGTTGTAGAGCCTCCACTAATTGCTAACAGTCAAGACATATCCTCAAGGCGATAATTAAGAGCAAAATTCAACGATATGGATTCTAGGGTCAAATCTCTATCAAATTAGCAGTCTACATAACAACTCTTGGGGGGAGCTGGCTCCAGAAGGTGAATCCATTAGCACCCAGAGATTAACCTCATGATGAATATTTAAAGTGGGAAGACTGATCTGCCATCAGCAAGACACCAGCACTTACCAATATGCCAAAGTGAAAAGTTCTAGGTCACTTACACTCAAAAGTCATTAAGCTTATAACCAGTATAAGCTGCTGGTAAACATTAAAATTTACTCTTTTTTTCCTATAAACAAAAATAACCAAAGTGGCAGCAAAAGAGGCGTATGAAAATAAAAACAAAACTGGGTGGATATTCCAAATTCTTACTTAGTTTAATGTCAACGTGAGAAAGCCAATTCCAGCACAAAACAAAATACTGCAGAAGCACAATGCTACCTCCTTTAGGGTTGGGAAAAAGAAGAAAGACTATGCAGATTTAAGGAAAGAGGTGACTGAGGTTTTATGTCTATTCAAAATGAACTTCAGATGTTTGATAAACAAAGATTCCTGAATCTGAAGTTTGAAATCAGAACAAGATGTCACCAGTATCCTGTCAACTAAAATGCATCAGGGATTTAGAGAGACATGATTAAGTTCGTTGAATGTGTGTGTTCTGAAGATAACCTTTATAACAATGTGTTGGCATTTGGGGTTTTGTATATATATTCCAGTTTTTTGTTTTGTTTTTTTTAAATAATTTCTTAAGTTTAGAAAATTACAGAATTTAACGCATTCATCCAAAACTGATAGACTAATACAAACATAGTCCACGGGCTAAAATCTAACTGGAATCCTTCCTTGAATGCCTGTAATGAAAAGTAAGTGATAGGAGATAGAAAATGATACTCTAAAATACCATATTTAGGATCATGGTATTTTTTGAACATGTCCTGCTTGTGATCAAACAAAAAAATTTATAAGCATATGATAGCCAGGTATAAAAAAATATTTTTTGCAAAACCTTGAAATCTTTTTTAACCACAGATCTCTTAACCAAACTAAACTATGCACTCAATAGCCTCATGATACTGAAGTTTATGCCTGATAAGTTTTATCACACTTGATAGTACTACTATTTCATTATCATCTCATTATCATTGTATTATATTATATAATTTGATTTTTATTGTTTATCATCAATTCAAATTTTTTGCATTAATAATTCATTATTTTTTGATCTTCATTGTTTTACAGCAGATTACAAATGTATTTGATTGCATTATTAATTCAAATTATTTGTATTGCTTATTTATTATTAATACATTACTGAAGGCCATGGGTAGTAGTCATGCATGCAGGATATATAATCTGGCTAGATGTTTGCTTCCTGACCCCCTGGTATTTCAAAGTATTTATTACTCTGTCCTCCCTAGAGAGGGCAATTCAACCTTAGAACTGCACAACAGTTTCTTTAATTTGTATTGATGTTACCACTGGAATTTTACTTGGCTGGTTCGATCAATTATCTGGGGACAGGTGGGAGACACTTGGACCTACCCTCACACCCTGACAATCCTCACTTATCGTAGTTTTTTTATTATTGTATTTGACTGCATTACTGTGCTTTTTGCTATACTACTATTTATCTATTTACTTGATCTTTGTTTATTGCAGTTTATAATACAACAAAAGTAATGAACAGTTACAATAATAATCATAAACAATGAAATATAATCTATTTGTTTTCATTTTTATATGCTATATGATCATTTTTACATTATAATTTTGACCATTATTATGCATAGTTACATTTATAGCAGGTTACTTCCTAATCCTTCAAATTTCAAGGAAGTTTCAGCAAAATCAAATATATTCATTTATGTTGATTTAATGACTAAACACCTGAAAAACAGTCCAATCCAAATATCTAAATTATCTTGTTTTCATTCACTATTTTCCTCTCGTATCAGAAAAATTCTCACCGTATAATGCTCAACAAATATGCAAAATCTGGGTAAAAGTGTCTTGGGTTCTGCCTGACTACATGTGAGTTGGTTGTATGGGTCTGTTATTGTGTAGTTAATTATAAGCCTCTAAATACAACAAACATTTATAATTTCTATTTTCCTTTTAAATGATGTTCTATTTCAACTGAAACTAGAGCCAAAAGTAAAAATAAAGACTTACATCACCAGCTCATGGCAGATCAGGCATGATTTGATTTGTTGACCAATCAGTATAAATGGTTTTTGTTCTTGTTTTTTTTTTTTTTTTTTTTTTTTTTTGACTGAGCAGGGTTCTCAGACCTGTCACCTGCTGATGTCCTAGTCCAACATAATATCCGGCATCTAATCTAAACAAAATTGCAAAACGAAATCTCCTCTACACGAAGAGCCCTTTTGAAAACTTAGCCAGGTTGTTGATGGCTTCCAGAAATGATCAACTAAAATACAAGTTTACAAAACTGTTCTACTAGGAATATTCAAATGAAAGCTGGCTGAAACAGCATCACTATGATGGTAAACAGCTCCCAGGGTTTCATATGGACGTTTCTTGTTTAAGACAACATAAAAAAATTTTAGAATGATTTTAAAATTTATATTGGCCTTTGTAAGTAGGATTCTTCATATGCTGTACAGCTAATTTTCATGAGTGAATTGTCAACAACTGCTGAAGTCCAGAATACTCTAGCTGAATAAGTGACAAGGAATCAATCTACTTTAAAGAGCTGGTGATGAGGTATCAACCCCATCAAAATCCTCACTGCTAAAAAAATTTTAAAATCCTCAAATAATTTCTAAAGGACTTTCCTATCTTTATTTATATATGGCTTCAACTTTAGAGAAGAAAAAAAAAGCTAAAGTAATCCATGCTACCAAACTAATACAGTTATTTTTTTATTATAACTGCTATCCAGCATAAATCAATAATATCATGTTATAATCCTTTGCTCTGAAGTCAGCCAGAACCAAAATATACGGCTCACAGCAGTAAATCAATAAACCAAGATCCACTTAAAATGAACTTGCAGCAGAAAGCAGCTAGAAATCTATCTAAAGTTCAGGTTAATTCAGCATAGATAAAGCAGTCAAATGACACAGCATCAAGACTAATTATTGGTGCCCACCATAAATTAATGCAAGAGCTTACAGCAATGTGACTTTAACTCTTGTTTTTTTACCAATGCTGCATGTCTTTGCCAAAGATAAGCCAATGTGATATAAATGGACTATCATCCACTGTCATGCTCTATCCTATGTTCAGTTTGTTTCCAACAATTCTGATGACATACTACAAGTATACTGCATAGACATATATATATATATATATAATATATAAAAATTAGTTCGGATATATTAAAATATTCCAGATATGGCTATCTTCAGTAAATATTTAACATTTCTCAGCCAATTTTTTAAAATATTAATTCACCCAAAAGGCAGAATATTGTATGCTAAAGATTACTCTTTTTTTTTTAATTCTCGTGAGTAAATGGATGGAAATTAATTTTTCTTATGTAAAAATACATATTCTCCACAATTTGAACTCGTGGCTGGAACACCTACCAGACAGCAACTAATAGGAATTGTGAGATTATAAGAGTTCTACATAAACATTCATTTCCATTTATTTGTTCACAAAGAATAAAAATAACATATTATGCTGAATTTATGTTCAAGACCAGTCCTAAATATGGTCAGATGTCAGTGATGTTAACTTTAAAAAAATTGCTGAACTGCTGCTGCTCTGTGGAATCTGGCATTATCAGCAGCAGACAGGCAAGAGAAACATCTTCAAAATTGGGGAGAACAAAGGCTGCTAGTATATTTTCTTGGTAACATTTAGCATTTAGTTTTGCATAGCACCACAACCAAATTCCTCTTGCAATCAAAGTAGACGTATCACCAAAAAATTATGATCCCACCAACAAAAATAACCATCCAGGCATTTTGGTTCAAGTTGAACATTTGTTTCTCTCTACTACAAAATCTCAGCCAACCATTAACATACACTAAAATCTATTCCAGTTCCACTGACTAGTGGATCCTCTTGCATAGTCCTTTCAATCCATCCCACGCAATGTGCGCTTTGGCCCAAAGACTGATTTTTATGGCATTAATTTACTTGTAGATATCTTACAGGTCAGTGTGAATGATAAATTGTGTGCACATTGAGACAATTAGCAACAATTCTGCTTACTCTGGTCTGGATTGCCAAAAAATATCTAAAGTCAACCTGATGGCTGTTCCCCCTGAGATATCCAGAGCAAGGACTGGCAGCATCACCAGTTTCCCTGTATTTGGACCACAAACAGCCAATAAACATATGGTTAGTATTCAACTGATGATCAATATTTAGACAACAAAGTCCAGTTCTTTTCAAGAAATAATCGGCCATCTCTATAATTCACTAAAATGTATCTGATACATAACAGGAAATGATATATTGATCAAATTCTCATTTTGGCCATGCATTTTAACTGGCAAAGACATGAAGGTTATGCTAAGGCGGCAGCAAAAGAAACCTGTGTATTCCAAACTTGACACGTGAATGCACTAAAAAGTGTACAATATTTTAAACTAAAATGGCGTGGCTATAGAATTACATGATCTTACAACTTGTTCCCCTGAATAAGTTTATAGCATTACTGAATAAATTCCATGGTGCTTAATGTTTTAGAAAGAAATAAAGACTAAGGACAAAACCAGGATTTTTTCTAATGTGCTGAACAAAATCAACAATAAATAGATAAGAGCACAGATGAGTGATGCTAATTCGTTGTAGCATCATTAGAAAATAGAAAGCAGGTTGAATCCAACATTCGCTACCTTTAGCACTATATTTGAAATCAATGCTAAAATAAACTAAAACTGTTTTTGTTGTTTTTTTTAGATTTTTCTGTGATAGTTTGAGCCGCTCCACTTTTTTAAAATTAATGGTAAAGTAGAATAACTTCTCTACTCATGTCACCCCAAACGTCTGTCCATGTGTGCGTTCCTTATGCAAAACAATGTGAAGATTTTAAGAAAATACTTCATACTGTAACTTTATTCTGATGAAAACCAACAGATTCTGGTCCGACTGGTCACAGAATGACAAGCACTATAAGTAAAGCTGAATAAAAAAGCCCTCCCATTTCTCAAGAACAGCAGCAGCAGCAGCAGAGAGCCAACTTCCGTGCCCCAGGGAGCTCGGTGTTGGGTGTACAGGTGTACGCCCCCCTTGGGGGGCAACGAAGAGCTCTCACCAACAACGTGGACAACCATGGATTTTTTCTACAGCTTGGGACGACCAGGTCCTACCTCCCAAGCAACCGACACGAAGGACCATAATCACCACCCGGAGGGTCTGAGCCCTAACCCTCCAAAGACTGCTCCTGAGGGCTGGTGACGTGGAGAGCAACCCGGGCCCCCACCAACCCTGCAGAGTGTGTGGAAAGCTGGAGATGGGGAAAGGAGTACAATGCGCTGCTTGCGGCTCCCGTGTCAATCTGAAGTGCAGTGGAGAGACTAGAACGGAGACGGAGAGAAAGTGCAGAGAGAGGACATACACATGCCCCTCCTGCAGTCCGGGAGGAAGTGAGGAGAGAGAGGTGTGCTCTAGATGCTCGAAAACCTTCAGACGAACTAACACCAGAGTGATCTGCAACGTCTGCCATGCCCTCCAACACCTGGTATGCACCTCACTCAGCCAGAAGGATAGGGAGGACCTGAAGAGAGGCTGCCGCATATGGACCTGCTTGTATCAATGGGCCCTCGGAGGAGGCAACAACAGAAGACCCAGATAGGAAAGAATGTTGACACTGCAAGAAGAGGATCCACAGGAACCTCCTCCGCTGCACAGAATGTGACCAACCATTCCACCAGTCCAGTGCAAAGAGGGAAGGTACAGCCGACAGACAAGAGTGGAAATGCAGAGAGTGCCGGCTACAGAGAAGGGGAACGACAACGGAACCAATGCTGCACAGCGAACTGTTGACTACAAATAGTACCCCAAGTGAGACGCCAGAAGCAGTGACACTGCCAACTGCCACCTGTTCTGCGTGCAAAGAGAAGGTTCATAGAGGAGCAAGGAGACTAACCTGTAAGTCCTGCAAGAGTAACTTCCATATGAAATGTGCTACTGCAACCAGACTTCAAGCCCAGTCGCTGGCAGTGACAGGAGGATGGCAATGCAATGACTGCAAAGCCGCAGCCAACGAGAACACTACCAACCCGCTGACACACTGTTAGACCCAGCAGACAGAGGAATAGCTCAATCATAAATCCACTTGCTCCAATGGAACACAGATGGCCTACTATGCAAACACCAACTCCTCGAGGACCTGCTCACAGAAAGGAACATAGATATTGCGTGCATACAGGAGATAAAACTCCTCCCGAAGGACAGAATACCCGACATGTTCGTATGTCGGGATAAGAAAGGACAGGACCCTCCAAGGGGAAGCACAAGGAGGCCTAATCACATGTGTTAAGAAAAATCTTGCTTACACCATGATTAGAAATGATGACAACCAGCCAAGTGGCCTAGAGTACTTGAAGATCGAAATCCTGCTCCCAAGGAATCATAGCCTACGGGTGAGCAACGCATACCTCCCTCCGGCAAACTCCCATTACCTACAACGAATAGATCACATGGAAGGCGACCTCGAAATCGCTACAAATGAAATCTTCTGTGCCGACCTGAATGCCCATCACACTCTCTGGGATAGCAATGCAAACCCAGATGAAAGAGGACAGCAAAATCCTGGATGTGAATGGTGTGTTCCTGAATAATGGAAGCCATACCAGACAGGACCCAGGCACTGGCCAGTTATCTACGCCAGATGTGACAATCGCATATGAAATGATGACCGATTTCTGCACATGGAGAGTTGAAAACCTACTGTCGTCCGACCACCGCGTCATATTCACAACGGTCAACCTTCCAGCGGAAATGATGAAGGGTAAAAAACGGCTGGTCTGGAGTTGGAGAAAGGGGGACCTTCTGGCCTTCAAGATAGCGACAGAGGCAGCATTCGCGAGCTGGAGCTACACGACCAACGGAGCTCTACAACAGGTTCTGCGGGATGAGAGAAATCGCTGAAGAGGAGAAGAGGAGAGATGACTTGCGACTCTGCCTCGGTATCAACTCGGAGGAATACAAAGACCAGGACACCAGATTGAAAGAGATGGTTAAAGAACAGAAAGTTGACATTTGTAAGAGGAAAGTCCTATCCTCCAAGGGGAGCCGGGAGATGTAGAAGCTGCTCCAGAACCTCACCTCAACTCAGAAGTCAGACCACGCTAGAATTATCACCGCTGGCGTCAGAAACTTTGTAAGCCGCCGGCAGAAGGCAAACACGTTCATCCAACAGTATAAGGCGGTGAGCACACTGAAATTGGAGTGAGATGAACGGGGTCTCAAGAAAGAACTCAACAGATGGCTGCAAGGTGATGACCAGAAGACATGCCTGGATCTGTCAAAGGCAGCAGGGCCGGACCATATCCACCCACGTCTTCTACACCATCTTGGCCCTCATGCCACGGAGATCCTCACCTTCATCTACAACCGCTCATGGAGTGCATGAGAGGTACCCTAAGTTTGGAGAACAACAGACATTAGGCCAGTCCCAAAGGCAGGAAAGGACCCGCAGCACCTGGAGAGCTACAGACCAATCTCCCTTACCTCAGTAATGGGAAAGGTGATGGAACGCATTGTCTGCAACCGATTGAGATATCTCACTGAAGGCAACAAGCTGCTATCGGAAATCCAAGCGGAATTTTGTCCAAAGTGCAGCACCGAAGACCAACTGCTTCATCTGTCCCAATTCATCAGCGACGGCTTCCAATGCAACCCCATGTGGTGGACTGTACTGGCACTCATCGACTACTTGAGCCTACGATGGACTGTGGAGAGATGCTCTCCTTCTGAAAATGGCCAAAAAAGGTGTTCCCCTCCACTACATTCACTGGATTCAGGCTTGGCTGTCCAACAGAGCGAACTGGGTCACTTTTGAGGAAGAGAGGAGTGAGACCAAGATCTTCAAGCAGGGGGTCCCCCAAGGATCGGTACTCTCGCCCATACTGTTCCTCTACTTTAGTGATGACTTGCAGGAAGGCCTAGAGGACACAAACATGAGTATGTTTGCAGATGATGTCACAATCTGGGCCCAGGACAGGGACCTGCAGAAAGCCGAGGTGGTCATCCAAAAATCGCTTGATAGGATAGCAGCCTGGAGCAAGTGGTGGAAGATGTGCCTGTCAGCCCAGAAGTCCAAATGCTCATACTTTTCGACGAACTCGCACGAGACGAGATGGAGGCCAACTCTCAGACTTGCTGATCAACTCAGCTATAAGGCAACCCCCAAATTCCTAGGGGTTACGTACAATCAGCAACTGACGTTTAACACACATGCAGCGAAGGTTGGCTCCAAAGTCAGGCAGAACGTGGGGTGCTATGCCGGTTTGCAAACACTATTTGGGGCTATGATAGAAACACGCTGCGACAGACCTATATTGCCACAGGGGAGATCACTAGTGGAATATGCAGCCGCTGCATGGATGCCATGGATTGCGAAGACGACGCTGGAAAAATTAGAAGCTTGTCAAAAGTACACCGGACAAGCCATCACTGGCCAGCTGCGCACAATGCCGACTGAGGCCATCCTGGCCGAGGCCAACCTTCCATCACTCGTGACTTGTGCGACCCAGCTGAGTGCCATAGCGATGGAGAAATCGCTCCGGGCCGATAACAACCCATGCTTTCAAGTGGTGATGCAGAGGACCAGACAAAGGACCAAAAAATCGAGCTGGCGCCTAAAGGCTGAGGACATCTGGCAGAAGACCTTCGGAGTGGCGCAACTGGAGCCCTTCCCCAGCCTCCTTCCCCCATGGCTGGAGTTGGGAGAAATAACTTTCGAAATAGAGGACGTCAAGACAGGGGACCAGGGGACTGACAGAGAGGCGGCCTACAAGAGGCTAGAGAAGGGCTGGGAAGCCTTTGATTTGACGATCTATACCGATGGGTCCGCAAAGGGAATATGAATGGGGGGGCAGCATCGTAGTTACCACAGGCCATCCAAGAAACCCCCCTTGTCCTACAGTCGGAAAAGATTCCAACTGGATGATGGTGCTCCTCCTACTAGGCGGAACTAAAGGCAATCAAAGGAGTGCTGGAACTGATTGAAGGGAAAAAGGAAGTCCACACAGCACGACTAGTCACGGATAGCCTCTCTGTATTGAGACTATCGACCCTGCACCCATTGGAACCTCTCGACACTCAGGATGAAAAGGACATCCAGACAATCCTGCATAACCTCCACAACAGGACCTGCCAACTGACCTTCACCTGGTGTCCCAGCCACTGCGGGGTCCTCGGCAATGAGCTCGCGGACTCGATGGTGAAGGAGGGAGCTGACAAAGACCAAGAAGGGTAGGATGGCAGTACACAGCAGCAAAGGCAAAAATCCGATGCACCTGTCATGGGCAACCAATTATGCACGAACGGCTAGCGGCAATCTACGGCGATAGAGGGGAAACCATAAACTGCCAAGACGTATTATATCTGCCGCGAGCTGACCAGGTGACCCTTAGCCGCCTCAGAAGTGGCCACCACCCAGACTTGAAGTACTGACTGCACAAGATAAACAGGGCACCGGATGTGACATGCCAGAAATGTGGACCATCGAACACGCTTTGCTGAACTGTCCATGTCTACACACAAGGGGTGGGACCATCGACCAACTGAGATTCCTAGTTGAAAACCTGCTGTCTGATCTGCCGGAGGTTTCTCAGCCTGGCACCCCGAGCCAACACTAAAGAAAAATCCCCGTCCACGCTGCTCAACAACAGCAGCAGCAGCAGCAGTGTCACATCTTCAAGCCACATTATTCCTAAAATAGCTGCTTGTTTCTTGAGTTTGCTTTGAGCTTTGAAAAATGTGGGGGGTTTTTTGCATGAATTTTTAGTTCTAAATATTTCTGTTATCAGTCTGTGTTTGTATACTTGAAACAAATGTAAAGCAAAGGCTGGATGACTAATTGCAGATACTTTATATTTACTTTTTTATTTTAAATCAAAAGTATTTTTTTGGATTTGAGAAAGGTGGAGAGGAAAATAAAGGTAATTGTTAGTGTTGCCAACAGTATGATTACAATATTTTAGGATTATGAAAAATATTCCTTATAAAATCATTCATTTACTTTTAACTGCTTTCAATGCCTTGATCTTGCACCCTTTTAAACTACTATGAGCAGCTGAACTAATCCTGTGGAGACTCCCATGTACTATGAAGTTTTGTCTTATTGAGATCATGCGCTGACAGTTAACATCCTGCTGATTTTTTAAAATTAAAAAAGTAGCCAATTAATAATAAAAGAAAAAAATCAGCAAAATAAAAAGAGTTAAATTTAAACTGACTATTGTGTGCTCGCTCATCTCTTCACAGATCAGTCAAAGATATGAAAAGGGTTAATAAGAGTTTGGGAGAATGTTTGATGATAAAGTGTCATGTAATGATTTTAAAAATTATTAAATTTTTTTTTAGGTTGTGACCCATTTTAAAATTTTACTTACATTTTATATATAATGTATGCTTTTCTTTTTTAGAACAAATACAGGTTTTACGTTTGATAAAATTATGCCAGTCCTATTAGGTACGTAAATAACATGATACAGTAAAACCTAAATTTAATAGACCCTCATTCAATGGATGCTGTCTGGTCTCCAAACAAAAGTCTGGGCTAAACTGTGTGAAAATTTTTGCTTGGACAACTTTTACACAGCACACGATCTTTGGGCATTTGCAGGTATCCATCTCCCGCCTTATTGTTGATTGCATTTCATGATAGAGCATCGTCTCTATCTCATGAGTTTTGCTTTCAATTCAATGCTTGCTTATGCTTTGTTAGCATCTAAAGTGAACAGAAGTTATCAACCATGGCCTCTAAAGATAGTGAATTTGAGTGTTTTTCAAAAACTTGAGTTGGTAGTGCAGCTTGAGTCTGATGTGAAGAAAACAAATGGTGTTGGATGTGGGTAAGAGCAAGGAAAGCTCAAAAAATTCTCATTAAAGTTTGGTTTTGATGCTTCAGCCAGTGGTTCATCATTTTGTGGCAGGAAGTATATGAATGTGGTGCAGGATTAAAACCTCGAGGAAGCCGTAAATAGGTGATACGTGCAGCAACGTTCTAGTGGCATAAATGTTCACAGTGTTGAACTTCACTCCACTGCATGAACAAAGTTTCTGGCTAGTGATGGTTGGCTTTGGCATCTCCGTAAAAACCATGGTACACTGAATAAGAAGAATATGCTAAACTTTTAAGTGAACCGACGGAGGAGATTGAGCCATTTAGGAAAAAGTTAAATGATTTCATTGAGAGAGAAGGGCTGATTTTGTCGCAAGCTTATAATGGTGATGAGACTGGTCTTTTTTGGCATTCGCTTCTGAAAAACACACAGGCCTATAAACATGAAAGTTCTACACCAGGCTGTAAGATAAGCAAAGAAAGGATCTCAGCCTTACTTTGTGCCAATGCTGATGGAATTCATTGTTTTAAACCTGTTGTTGTTGGTAAATCCTGGCAACCAAGTGTTTTAAAGGACAGCATGAGAGCTTCCAGTGATTTATTACAATTCAATATCATGGAAATCTTTAGAAACTGGTTCTTTAACCATTTTATTCCTGAGGTTTGCAAGTACCAGAAAGGTGCGCTAAATATTGCCCTAGATAATGTCAAGGCTATTCTCATTCTTGATAACACACCTGCACATCCTAACATTGACAAGCTGTGCAGCAGTAATGAAATAATTAGGTGTATGATCCTGCCACCTAATACCACCTCACTTATGCAGCCAATGAATCAGGGAATCATTGTTACCTGCAAGAGGTTGTATCACAAGAAGTTCCTTGATGAGTTGATGGTTGTGTTGTAGGAGGATATGAGAGGAGGATATGAGAGGAGAATGAACGTTGAGGAACCTCAAGCACTACAACTTGAAGTCTGCAATCCTCAATGTAGCTGCTGCATGGAAGGAGATGAAAATGCAGACTTTAGCTAATGGATGGAAGCTGCTGCTGCTGTATGATATTGATCTTGATTTTAACTTTGAAGGCTTTGAGGTCAGCAATTACCATCGTAAGTTTCTCAAAGCTAAAGAAGATGCAACTGGGGGCAATGATCCTGGGTACCAGGTGGTTTTTACTGAAGAGGAGACTGCTGAACAAGAAAATAGCAAAGAGGAAGAAGAACCAGTCAGCAAACCAAAACTCTATTATAAGAGACTACCCGGATGGCATCATCAATTACATTGGCGCATCATCAGACAGCAAAGAGCAGCCATATTATCAACACTTTTGTGCAATTAGGGAGATTATAAGGAGTACCAGCATAGGACTACAACCGAAGCTTTACTCCTTCAAACCTGCTGCTGCTCTTCCCCAACCCCCTAGCAGTAAGGAGAGTGGAGTTTTCTAGCTCCTCAGAATAAAAATTAGATATTTTAGGGTTTTTATTGCTGCTATTGGACACGTACTCTTTAATGGTGCTCAATACATAAGTTATCATCAGATATGTCAACATATAAGATCGTATACAAACATCCAGATTTAACAAACTCCAAGCATTAATGGACACCCCCACTATTAGTCTGTTAAATCAACGTTTTACTGTATTCTATTCATTAATACAGATGAACCCACTTATTTGTGACCTCTCAAGACCACCTCATAGATTGTGATAAAACAGGAATTTCATATAGCTGGAAACAGCAAAATATCCAGGCTGGAGCATGCTAATCTTCATTCAAGTGTTACTTTAATTCCTCACTTTATCTTTAAAAAGTGGATAGTATTGCATCCTAAAAATAAAGAAAATTGCTTACATTTTGTCAGTTTGTGGTTTATACAGTGAAGCATAAACACTTGGCTGCCTTACTTTCATTTCCTATGCCAATTCTAATTTTTCCCCTAGCCCTTCAAAATGTCTGCTTTTCTTTTCAATATTATAGAAACTTGAGATCCAGAAATGCCATGGTTCTGTTTGACCAGTTTTTGAATCTTCAATTCCTCCACACTGCTCAAAAAATCCACTTGATCTTGCAATGACAAGGCAAGTTGCCTTTTAATTGAGCCATCTTGAGAGATATCCAATTGGACTTCTCCATAGCACAAACAAACAGTAGAAATGGCTGGAAGCTGGGTGAAACCAGTTTTCTGAAGGAAATGAGGTAACCACTCGCATTCAGTGGTGTTCAGCATGGCGAGCACTGAACAATTAGATAGTGAAAAAAAAACATGAAAGTCTTGTTCAAGCAGGATTTCTAAATGCCAAACTTGTATTACAAGTGCAAGATTTTAACAATAGGAAGTATAAAGAAAAAATAAAAACAGGACTATAGAGATAATTGCATTAAAATGAAAATTGCTATTAAGTGCATTAAAAATGAGTGGGTATGACAGTATCACTATCTTTCAAACAACCATAAAAGGCTTTTTTAAAAAAAAAAAAAAAAATAAATGTTGCCTATTTATTCATAGTCATTTGTATTTCAGAGTCTGGATCCTTTTAGTATTACAGCAGTATCTGAAAACATCTATGACTACCCTACCCTGGATGCATTCTTTCTTCTTTAGAAATTTCTCTGAAATTATCACAAAAGCCTTAACTTACTCCAAGTGTTCATTAAATTATTTCTTAAATCTAAATGCATCCACTGTTTGCTTTTAATTTACAAACTAAAAAAAAAAAAATAAAATGTTAAAAATTATGTTATGGTTCTTAAATCATCCACTGGCTACAAATGGAATTTTATAGCCATAAAATTAGGAGGACACCAATGCTCAGATTGTAGTAAAATTATTTTTAAAACAACAACAAAATTTGGAAGACATTCAATAGCCAAGAGAACTTTAACCAAAGATGTCAGAGTAGAGAACTGCAGCCGCCAATTAAGAGTCATGCAACCCTATTTTTAGATCAGCAATGGTCCGTTGAATGATGGAGACTCAGCTAGTACAGCACCATTTTAAATCAGTCACACTGATAAAGCACTGACTAGTAGCTAAAAAATTCTGCAGACATAAATCAATGAAACAAGCTGCCCTGAAAGTCTCTGTCAAATTTCATGCAGTATATTTCATCAAAAGTATGGATGTTCAAGGAATGCTCAATATATCCCTCCATTAAATCTGGACATGTAGCCAGCTTTGCTCATCACCAAATCTGTCCGTACAGTAAAAGTTGTTGCACAATCTGCACAAAGTCATGTGCATGTGCAGCAAGATAGAAACTGGAGTATAGTGTTGCTTCCGTACACTAATGTCTACAAGGAAGACAACTCTAGTAAAAGAGCATAGTGCACTGGTTGTCCACTAGGAAACATTTGCAGTCCTACAAGCAGCCTGACACTTCAAACTCTGAGAGAGAACTCTACCAGAACACTTAATTTTCTAGATGTGATAGGAAACTAGAGTGCTTGGAGAAAGGCTGCATGACAGCTGACTGCTGAAGAAGAGCATGAAAGCATGCTGTTAGCCATAGGGAAATGTTTACTACTATAAGAGAAAACAACACCAACAGATTAAAAAAGCAAGCCAATGAATGAAATTAATCCTCCTTACACCATATCAGTTTTTAACCTTACTTAGATCATCTAGCCACACCTAGAAGCCCTAGTTAGTATTTGTGCTGAACTAGCTATATAATTAGTCAACACACAATGCATGGAGTTGGAGTGATATTGATTTGACATTACAAAGTGTGCTGAGTAATAAAGATTTTGAGGATAGTGGTATACAGAGTTCAAAAATTGAGCAGTTACTTGTTGAATATAATTTCATTGTTTGATATAATACACAGTAAAACAAATAGCTTAATCATCACTTCTTTTTTAACATCGAAATGAAAAAAAGCAGCTGACATTTTACAGCACATTGCCACATAAACAAAGGTACATGCCTAAGTAATTATTTAACCCTAGGTTATTGGCTAAAAGCCAAAGCTTAAGTAAACAATGTTCACACAAATATTCCCAGTAACATTCTGCAACTGATTATGAGAATGTTCTGGTAGGAAAACATCATGCCCTCATCAATGTTGCCTATCTGAATAGATGCAAAAGTTCATCAAAATGAGTTTACCATAAACAGGCTGTTAAAACTTCATAAGAAATGTAGATGTTAGCAAGAAAAGCAAGGGTGGAAAGCTATATCATTGCTTGGAGCGTCTTGTTTCAAATTCTCATCACAGAAGATAATGATCCACCTACTGTACATATATAATCACCTCTATTGTTAAAAAATCCAAAATAGTCTCTCTTTTTAAGAAAAACTAACCGAATCCTTAAATTTTTAAGAATAGAGAAAGATCTCCTTGTTCTTATGATCAGCATCTAACCAGTCTGCCCTTTTAATTTTATCTTGTTTTTCAATATTTTAAACCTCATATTATGAATGTATGCTAGGCATAATGAAATAAATTCTGCTTTTACAAAAACCTACTGGCTCTTATTTTCAGAGCCAGTCCTTACTTTTAAAGTTGGCAAGTTAATTTCTATATATGATCAGCAGTTATCTGATCATGGACAGGTCCATGACTCTGCCCTACTAAACATTCTGATTATAAATGTGGGAGAAAACAAGAAAGCCCCTAAGTAGTTGGCTGGTGGTTTCTAAAAACACAAAATGGAAAAGAATTTACATCACTATTAATTATTATTTATTCAATATAGCAAAACTATAGCTTTATTAAACAAAAAACATATATATATACACACTAAACCTAAAAATAAGCATTTCCAGAATCAGAGTTTAGTTTGTTAGGATGTTCAAAATGTACAAATTGCAGGGGTGGGGATCCAGCATCTTCATCAAGGTAAACCATCTTTTACATAATCTTATTGCTACTTAATTATTAATTCTTTATAAATTGTGTTACTGCCATTAATTTTAGTCCTTTTACCCCCACAAAAAAATTTAAAAAGTGAATACTCCGCCAGAGCATTCATATTAGAAATAAATTTTTTAATGTGCCCCTGAGCATGTACTAAGTTAGGAAATAAAAATACTAAAACTCCACATTTTATTTATTTTTGAGGGGTTGGCTACTCTTGTTCCTACAGAAAACCCTGGGTAGGCAGGTTCACTGTACGATCTCTATAAAATCCTTCAGACCTAAAAGTTACACATGCATGCCCAAGTACATAGATACTTATAAAATTTTTAACTGAGCAGCACCAACATGTCCATAGCAGGCATCAAATACTCTTGCTTTTATTTATTCACCTAAGGTTTTTTTTTTTAATTTACTGTTAATTATTAAATACTATGGACGTTCAAATAAAACCAAGTTGAAATAGCACCACCACAATGGTGTTTGGCTTCTGGATTTCATTTGAAAATTCCCAGCAATTACATTTCAATTCCTTTGAGAAAATTTCTTAATACTTTCAACAAAGAGCTTTAATGTTAAGCAGCACCCATGAGAAAGAGAGATTAGTTTTTAATTAAAATCTTTAGAGATAATAAAATTGTGAGTTTTAAATAACAAAAACAAAAACAGAAATGAAGCTACAAGCCAACACGCAGTAACTTCAAGAAAACAAGATCCTATGGGACCTGTTTTGTTCATTCCTACTATTATTTACAGTTGGTTATGGCTGATCTATCAAGAGACTTGCTTCAGAATGATTGCTGAAGCAAGCCACATTACATTGGACACATGGTGAATATTCAGAAGCAATTTTAACAGTTTTCTAACAGCCACTCATACAGGTTATTAAAATATTTTTGTTTACCTCTTTAGCCAGGCATTGAGCGTGCGCACGTACACACACACATGCACATGCACACGTGCACATAGCACTGTCCTGCCCTTTACAAGTTTAGCATAATAATTCTTTAATTCAGCAAATATAAAATCTCTTTTAATACTGAAGGTCACTTTCTTGAGCAAGAAAATTTAACCATGATAATGCCGCCTTATGAATAACATACTTCTATGGTATTAAAAATTACTCTTTCTGCAAGTTAAAAAATATCAAGAAAGGGTGGATAAAATAAATATATCTTTTCAAAACATTTACAGTATGAACTGAAGTCAGCCATTCCAACTTGCAAGAATCAAGGTTAATAAGCATAAGAATAACATCAATGAATAATTTTAAAATTCACCACAGGCTAAGCAAAGATGTTTTAGTACCTAACTTTTAAGATGAAATTCACTTTAAATATCTTTAGTATTTGAAAGCAACAATTTATTAATGTCATTTGAAGCTAGGTGTAGTAGTATACAGCGACACTGCTAAGGTCAAAGGCTCGAGTTCAATTCTCACAAAAAGCCATCTTGGTTTAGCATATCTCCCCGGCATGATTTCTTTTTCACCAGTCAGCCACGTGGGTTTCTTCCGAGCAATCCAATTTCCTCCCCTTATCTTAAAAAATAAAACTTCAGGTAAGGATTTCCCTGCCAATTTTTAGAATGCTGGGCCTCACACATGTCACAGCACTACACTTCCTAACCAGGATTTTCTCCATTTTAAACACTGAAGTATCAAAAAAAAATGAAAAAAATAAAATTAGCAACAATGATAAATCAATGAGCAAAACAGCAAGGCTAAGTATGCAGCATGCTAGCCCACTATTGCATAGGGCTCGAGTTCAATCTCCATCAAGGGGCAGACCACCTATGAAATGGTTTCTTCTTTCTTTTCCATACCAATCAGTTGGAGGCATTTCCTCTGAGGAACTTCCACAAATGAACAACGTTAGACCCCATAATGCAAGAACATGGAAAATCTTGTTAACAGTCACTGTGGCATTATACAACCTCATGAAATGTGTGTTCATGAAATGTGTGTTCATGAAAAAGGAGAGAAAGTCTAAAACAAAACTGTAACTGCTAGCAAACCAATAAACTTAGCTGGGTTTTTTTTTTCCTAGTTTGCAATGTTCTCCTAACACAATTACATTAACATTTAAGAGGCAATACTGAATCAGACTCAAACCCATTGTTTTCTTCATTACTTAAAACTGTTTCCACCACCACATTATCATTTACAAAACTAGCTAATAAACTTAGACATTTGCTAGTTGTTCCTAGATCTGAAGGCTGCTGTTTGTTGACTTTATCTGCTGCTGGTATTTTTAAAGCTACAATCTGGCATCAAAACTCCAACTTACTGTTTGCTAAGTTTTTCTGTTGTTGTTGTAGATCCAAGACTTGATCAAAGATCAGCAAGACAAACTTAGCAACCAGTAGCAGTGTGGTTTCAAAGCTAGATTGCTCCATACGTAACACAAATAACTAGGCTACCTTCTGACTGAACATAGACTACTAACAATCTTCTGTAAAGACATTAAACTGTGTTGGCAAAAACAGCTATAAATGTCAAGCAAAAAGTAGAATTTAAAAGAAATGTATATAATCACATTGCCATTCGGCATTTTAAAAAAAGTTTAAATGTCTACTTTGTCACCAGCTACCTATTTAGGGCTGTGCTAAAACATTATTCATTTTCTTTCATTAGTGTTTTCTCTGTTTTTCTCATCCTTTAAATGCTAACCAATAAAACACTTTAATGTAGCCTGACTTGTTCTACTGATTGTAATAGATAGAAGTTGTTATAGATGTTCAAATGAAAACTGACCATACATTATTAGTGATTCTATTTTCAGTTGAATGTCTGTCTCTATCAAAACACAACATATTCTCAAAAAAAATTACATTTGCACAAATAAATGGGAATTAATATCTTCTTCATTTGTAGACCTTGTGTAAATACCACAAGTTCTCTGTGGTTTGAACGTACAACAACGAGACCTACCTACCAAATGACAAAGCATGTTGAATAATCAGTAATCAGTTGCCAGATGATATATAACAATGAGCTAACACGATTATTCATCTTCATATGAAAATGTTAATTTCCTTAGAGTTTTGAAAAATTAAAATTTTTTTGGTGCTATGCAGAGAAGCTGTCAACAGTCATGCCATCAGCCAACCTTGATTTATTGCCTTAATGTCAATTATTGCAAAATGATCAAATTAGCAACAACAAAAGCAATCAGTCAATCAATCAATCTAATTACTGGATGAACTTATTTTTAAAACTTTACTAGATTTCTCATAACAATCCCAACATACACTCAGAACATTCTGCTGATGCTAGTTACCTGGATTCAACTGCTTTAGCAATTAAGATTTTAGAAAATCAAACTGGTTCTGGTAAGGACTTATTACATAAAATAAAGCCATATCAGTGTGTGTGTGGTGGGTTGTGTGTGTGTGTGTGTGTGGGTGTGTGTGTGTGTGGGTGTGGTGTGTGTGTGGTGTGTGGTGAGTGTGGTGTGAGAGAGAGAGAGAAGATATTGCATGATTACAATTGCCTGTAAAATGAATTCAAATGGCCAAAGTATGTGTGTACATACATATCAGTCAATAGATGCTAAAGGATAAATGGGCAATGCAGAGTTCAAAGCAATATGACTTATCTTTTGTTTGATTTTGTTTTTTGCAAATGTGATAAATTTTTATGCAATTTATTCAAATGCAGCTTTAAAAAAAAGGCATTTGACTATTATGCAAGCTCGAAAACATGACATATAAAAGTTTTTCAAACAATAAAAAATAAAAATAAATTTATTAGCAAATCAAAACTGCAAAGGAAGCACCATCACATTTAACGGACCAAGTAGCTCCTGTAAACATGGAATTAAAGATATGCAAGATCATGTTTCATCTGATAACTGTCTGCATAATAATTCTATATCTTGTAATCTCTACCAAGGTTATAAAAAATTTTTTTTTTATTTGCTGTTGTTTTAAGCATAACCTAGAATTGGTTTTGTTTTCAGTTTCAAATTCTATGCAACAGTTTACTGGCTACTTTGTTAACAAGCTGCTGGGGACATTCTAATGAAACCTGGCTGGTTCTGATTATGGTGACTCTGTTCCAGCTGAGTTTCATTTTTGTATATTCATCCGAACAAAGCAAATCTGTTTTTATTTATTATGAATAGCATAAAAAACTGAAAACAAAAACATATTTGTGTGTATACATTTTCACGTCAACCTATTATTTAGAAAATGAAATCTCTTAACTTTATCAATTACGACCCACATTTATAACCTAAGTTGTGTCATAAAAATTTGGTTTTGTACATGCACCAGAAAACTATGGGACAGAGTTACCGAACAGACTCACTTTCTAGTTCTGTTCCTGCTAGCTAACATTAAAAAATTTGTGTGTATTAATTATTTAATTAAATTACCTTCAATTGTTTCATTTTCTTTTTTTTATAGTAGTACTTTTTTCTTTGCAAATTCAACCCGCAAAATTATAGGAATTTAATATTATAAATTTACAAGAACTATTTTATTGCAAAAGAAATCTATAAGATGAAAGTAGGGGGGGTTATCTCTCTTGTAGGTAATGATGCGCGGAAAAAAAAAGGGGGGGCAATAAATTATGTTACCCACAGAAAAACTAGTTAAAATAGATAATTCTTCTATAATGTTAATAATGGGTAATATATTATAAATTGTATAACCACACAATATTTCTTTTCCCTGATTGAATGGAAATTTCAGATTTTCTCTCAAAGTCTTAACAAAAACAACTGTCTGATTAAAACCAGTCCATTGCTCTTGAGCCTGATTAAGATTGCAAAATCATTCGCAACTTTAAGCAGCATTGAATTTTACCCAATTTTCAAAGCAATGGCTAAAAGAGTTCTGAAGGAATCCCCCCCCCTCCCCTGGACAAATGTGTGTTCATATGTAGATAATTAACACAAGATTTAATGTGCGCGCAAGCAACAGGAAGTTATCTTTTCCCCAAAATGGGGATTTTACTTAAACAAGTTATTAATCACAAATTTCCAAGCACACAGATAAATCAATAAAAATAAATAAATAAATATTCTCATTTATACTTCAGTCAGCTCTTCTAGATGGGAGCAGAAACGCCAGAACCGATATAAAAATCATACGAAAAGCCACCTTGGGCAGTAATAATGCACAATACCATATGCACAACTACAAAGTCTTTTTATGACCATCTTGACAGTAAAGACCCATGGGGGCCCACACAGACAATATTCTTAAAGTTTAGATTTACTAGAACATCTTTGGAGTCAATGACATTAGTTAGTTGTTATAAAAATAAAAAAGCCTTAAATGTAGAACTGCTGCTGTTGCCATGTCAAACAAGGATGTTCACAAGGGAGACAACTCTGGTGATAGACTATAGTGTCGCAGTTGTCTACTAGGAAGTGTTGTCAACTTTGTGCCACAAGGAACATGGTACTTTGACTTCAGCAGAAGAATCCTTATTCAAACTATTCATTTATTTAGATGTGAGAAGAAATCCATGAGGTCAGCTGATGAAGGAGAGAGAGAAAGGCAACCATTTCAGGAAGAAATGTCAACCTGAGTCAGTCCCCCATGAGAATTAGATTTTCAGCTAAAGCAGTTCAAGTTTTCTACTGCTGTACCACTGACTGCCTAAGCAGATTCAAGCTATCTTTTTAACGGAGTCAGGGTTGGATTAAGAAAATCATAAAAAATTAAAAGAGTTTTATATGTTTTAATATGAAAAGCAATGTATAAAATATATTACAATTTATTTACAGGTAAAATACAATGAAAAAGTATATTGTTTTTTTTATCAAAAAAAAGTTTACTGTAAAAAAATTATTGTAAGTGATATTAGCAACTTTTAGAGGTCCCTAGTAATACGAGGTCCTAAACTGTACCTTACTTAGCTTATCTGTTAATCCGGCCTTGAATGGAGTGATCCTGAAGGGTAGTTTAACTCTACTGGGATAAGATCTTGAATTCAGGCATGAATCAACCAATTTAAATGTAAACTTTACAAGCTTTTATCCCTACTGCTGTTGTTATAAAAGTATCAGCATTTCAACAACAACAATAAACTTTTTCTTCACCATCCTAGGATATTCAGGGGCCTGGCGAAGAAGCAATGTAGCAAGACTATTGTTCACATCTCCGATATCAATGATCAAGAAGGGCACTGTAAACACCAATAATAAAGAAAGATAGAAAATCTATTCACTGGTCTTCATTGCAGCAGAGATGCAGTAAAATGTAAAAACACCATCAACTGAAAGCAGCAGAGAGATATGATACATGTAAAAGAAAAAAATTTTTAATTACCTACTGGTGTCCCGTCCACAGAATAATCTGGTCTTGTTGGGGGGCCTTTTTATTCTGGATTTTTGTTGTTTTTTTTCTCTTCTTTTTTGCTTCAATAGAAAGCCTGCATGTCCTTAGATTTTCAGCACTGATGCTATTATCATTGTTGTGAAAAAGCAATCCAAAAGAAACAGGCTACCACAGATTTTAATAGCCCAAGAGATCCATAGAATTAATGGAGGTCCCCCGTCAGCTGCACCATAAATATTTAATCAAGGAAACAGATGAACATTGTGACCAGTGAGCATGAAGCAATCCAAGTCCCCATGTCAAGAGGAGAACATCCAAAAATAATCAATTTCCCTTTTAGAATATTTCTGCATTCACCTGTGCCTCAGATCTATCTGTTATGCCACAGCATCAGGTGTTTAGTAAAATGTGTACAGAGAACATAAACAGAGCTGCGAACCCCATTTATTTTTAATGTGAAATGTTAGGAATCTACAGTATACACTCTGTGGCAGTTAAACCAATTGACAGTACTACAGCAACACAATATAACCATTACAGGATTCATTACTGGGTGGACATCAAAAATTAAAGAAAGCCAAATGTGATGTTCTCTCCCTCTGGCCTTAGAAATCACATTGTTAATTAAATCAGGCAGACTACTGAAAACAAAGTGAAAACCAACTAACACTAACATAAGTAGCACAAATGCAGAACTTAGAATTTTAAGTGGCAGAAACAAAATTTCTTTAATCCTGTTACATTAATTAACCCTTTTCACTCATTTTCAGGGAAGAGTGCAGTGGTATTACTTACTAACTGTAGT
The DNA here is from genome assembly GCA_018389105.1 of Nautilus pompilius. Lineage (NCBI taxonomy): Eukaryota > Metazoa > Mollusca > Cephalopoda > Nautilida > Nautilidae > Nautilus > Nautilus pompilius. The sequence continues at coordinate 150,762 of JACATO010000350.1, read as the reverse complement.
TCTTAACAGACATACGTTAGAGCAGTGTTGATTATTAGATGCAGAGGTTACAAGTGATTAAGTTCTGTTTACTGGAAGCCAGTACACAACACAGAGAAACAAAAAATTATAATCTTTATTTCAGACAAGATAAAAAAAAAGGCACAGACAGACTACAAACTGTAATAAATCACTTAGACAGCAAACCTAACCCTGCTTGTGTAGAACAGTGACCAATATTACCACTTAAAACTGTTTGACTGCCAGTCAGCAATGCACCTTACATGATAGGGGCATAGTTATAACACAAACTTCCGTCTACAAGCACTTTTCACCTACCAGAAGTAATGGTAACCTAACCCTAACCCAACTAAACACTGAGAATCTCATCAACTCTTCTATCTTAAAAGCTGACCCCCCAAAATTTGATTAATCTTTTTACCAAATGACAAAGAAAACAAAATCCCATGACACCAAAATTTCCCTCCAAAAAGATATAATCTCAGCTTCATCAGTTTCAGAGCTGCTCTTAACAGGAAAAAAGAAAGAAGGAAATATGTTGGGATTAAAGATTTCCCATCTATTGCAGTGGACTACATGTTGGCCATTGCTGTCTGCTTCTGAAACTATGAGCTCAAGCTTGGCAAAAAAAAGAACAACAAGTTGAACCAGAAAAAGGAAATCCACTTACAAGATGTTGAAGGGAAGTAGTAGTGTGCGATCTCAAATAATGAAAGTAAAATCTGTACTTGTTAAAAAATTGGTTTAAGAATTTTGGCAACATTTCTTTGTACTGCATTGTGTAAACAATTTCCAATGAAGAGAAATATTTGCTTGTTTTCCACATTTTGGTGAAAAATGGCTTGAGATGAATCACTAGAGCTTGTTTCCTGGTGTAAATTACTTCCCCTTGGGAGATATTATTTAATAATAAAGTTAGAAATTAGAATAGTTGAGGGCTTGGATGTGAAATTATAGATCCAAAAGCACTGGTGGTGTATTGTCTAACAGGACTGAGTAAAAGGAAAAACAAAACTGTCTGGAAATACAAGAATGCAAAACCACGAAAATGTCAGAATGGGATTTAAATTGTTTAAAAAAAAAAATGAAAACAAACCAACAAAGTATATCACACCTACATAAGTGCACCTGCTGAGAGTCAGAATCTCTCTGCTGCTGAGTGACTTCAGACATTGAATTTTTTAGCATTTCATAGCTAAGTTCTTCCAATTTAAAAGACAAAGTTGAACTTTATAAGATATCCACTTATCTGTTTGATTTAACAATCAATAACGTGTTATCTGTCCACCTATAACCCACAAATTTTTTCACATAGGTTCTGTTCTATCATCATCTTGACAAGTCAATAATTTAATGGCGGAATACCATGGTTAACGTAAGCATGCCTTAGATTCTGAGAAAGCCAATTTTTTTTTTACAAAAAAGCATAGCAACATAAATGGAGAAAATCAAGCTTTAAAAAAAAAGAAATGAAATGTAAACTATTTTATAAAATGCTATTGTCCCTCATCTCTGAAAATGGTTTTCATAGAGTTAGGAAAGGAAACAAGCAGGCAAAAAAGATATAGTATCAAATCAGAAGACAACCTATACATCCATAAAGCAATCCAGTGCATTACCATATATCACAGGAGTGGCTATGGAGACAATAGGATTTCTGAAATTGTTCAGAATTGCTGGATACTGACATATATGAGAACAAAAATGATGGATATGTTTTAATTTAATTTTTATTGATAGGAGAAGCTAAAAGGAAAGACAAATTGCTTGATGTTGATGCCAATTTAAAGAATGTGGCAAATGGGAACCTGGGACGTGCAGCTGAAGATTCAAATCCTAGGAGATCCCCAACAATGGTTGTTTCATACACACATTAAATAAGACACATAAGGCATTCTCAAGATAGATAATAAAATAGCCACAGTTCAGGGTGGCAGAAGAATAATTTTGGTTCATTTCTAAACTCAATATCAATCTATCTGAGTTTGCAGAATAAAGAAAGCATTGTGCACAATGGTTCTAAGAAGGGGATATCAATGAGATGGTGACTGTGACATTAACAAAGAGTTGCTGAAACTGTCAAGCCACAAAGTCTGAGTTACTAGAAGTACAAAATCTCAAGAAAGCTAACAAAGGCAAAGCTGGAGCCTGATGGAATTTCTTTGTATATGGGTACCAATCTTTTGAACAATTGCTGAAAGCAAAGGAGCAGGTGGTGATGGAGCAATGAATAAAGTGTTAATTCCAAAGATCTGTAATGTGTTTTGGAGCCTTAAGGTTAATTAAAGATGAGAAATAAGTTCAGGTGATGAAAGGAGGAAAAAGTGAGAGAACAAATGTAAAGTATTCTCAATGACCAGCGAAAAACTGTGCATGGAAAGATAGACACTAATATAAATATGGAAATGTGACATTTCAAAATATATATATGCATTAAATAAACAATTAAATTCACTATAATCATTAAAATAAAATTTAATAGAACAAAAGTGTACAACAGTTTAAGATATAGGTATTTGTCATTCACATTTACTATGTATGTATTGAAGTAATTGCTTTAAATTCCTCAGAAAACAAGATGCTTAAGTTATAGTAATGATAATTACTGTGCAAACCTCTGAAACACAGTGAACTATGACCTCTACTGATAATAAAAATTGTATCTAAAAAAATCTGCAAACATTTAACAGCAGTTTGTAACCCAAATAGTCTGTTGGTGTTATTTCAGTTTACTGGGGTGTTGACAAGATTAGATAACATTTACTTCTTTCTCCAAGTCTTCCATATTTATCGAAGCAATGTTTTAAGTGGGTTGGCAGTCTCATTCTACAGTAATTTAATTACACAATTTTATTAAAATATTTTCTAACAGGAAGTCTTGCAGACTCCAGTCTTCTAATTCAATCTACCACATTCCTGTTTGAAGACTTCAGACATCTCTTTCGGATCTTTTAAGAATCTACAAACTAAAATGTGCAATTATTTTTTTGGTTTAAATCATCTTATTCTTTTTAATAGTGTGGCCATTTACCATTCACTGTTAGGGAGTGGCTGGCAATATAAGAATAAAACAAATAGACCAGTGTCAGCAAGAGTGAAGGAATTCAGGAGAGCCACTGAGCCCCACTGAAGAGTTCGACAAAGCAGCAACATACCTGGCTCTGGTCAGCCAATCCATCAGCAGACCAAGTGTAGAACTCAATCCTATGGTTACCCCACCTACTGCTAAGAAGTCTTAAGCAAATATCAATAGATACTAAAAATACACCTGAAGATGGCAAGAGAATAAACTTTCCAAAACATAATAGTAAAAATTGCAATGACGAAAATTATAGTGCATCTTTCACTATAAAAAATTTATTTGTTATTATTAATATCCAGATTTTTTCCTTCATCTTTAGAAAAAACTATCAACTTGAAAAATATCTAAATGTTTTTTCTCTATTACCTACTGTACAATTTGTTTGTTTTCTTCTTCTGTCTTAACATGTCAATAAACATTACGCATAAGTCCATCTTTACATGACATTTACTATTATTTACTGATAAAGACATTTTTGTCATCTTCATTAATTAATAGATACAGGATTTTGCCCAAAAGCAAGTACTGTTAGGTAGTTGGAGTCCTCTCCCTTCAAAACCAGCTATACAGAATAAGATCTATTTTATTCATTTTCTTTTAAAATTTTAAAATTTGACAAATTCAATAAATTTTCAAAAAAAAAATTATTAGCATATTGCGAAAGCGAATTTCAGATGAACCTTTATTAAAAATTAAGAGATTTAGCATTTAAGACCTTAAGGGTTAATATATATACCAAATGACCACAAAGTTACTTCCTGCAGGAGATTGCATACAATTTACAAAACACAGCACATGCTAACAGAAGTTTGCATACCTAAACAGGGTTTACTCACACTGTCACTTCTGATGTTTTTTCCTCTGTATATAAGCTCACAAAATTGACAGATGTCTCATTTTGAACTAACAGATACCTGCAAAGAGATTTTCTACAAGATTTCATAGCACTTGAAAATTTTCTCCATACCAATGAATGTAAAGCTCTGGATTTCTGGTTACACGGCTATCTGAAAACACAGTGTACCACAACCACCATTCAGCATCACGTTCTCTCCATCTCCACCAGTCAGTTGCATAGCTGTTATCGAGAATAGCAGTGGATAATGAATACAACTTAATGGGATCTTGCTTAACAGTCCCCAAATGCTTCAGAGTCCTCAATAGGATAACAGTTTATCCTTAATGAGTTTAACCAGTCCAGAAAAATGTTAATACAATCTGTTTCAATAAATTAATGTTGACTTAATTTTTTTTAAAATCATTTTCTGTTACAGTTACACACCAATAACAGAAGAAACTTATTTTTAAAGATGACACAGCATGTTTAGCATTACATTGTGTGTTCCACTCCAGTGGCAAAATCTATAAATTCTGAAAATGCATTCGCCATAACCCATCCGAGTATGTGCACTTACTGCCATCAACATGTGTTACAGTTTGGGATTTATAAGCAAAATGACTAAATGAAGTGCCTTTATGGGGTTAACCGGTATACATGTATGATTCATTTACAATTACTGAACTGAATACAAGAATTAACTTTCTGGAACAAGGAAATATAAAATTGGCACTCTTTCTTGTAAACAAGCATATCTGCTCCAATTCAGTCTAAACATAAAACTAATACTTGCACAACATACAGGGAGATTACTTACTTGCTGCAACTTAATACAAAGTATTAAAATGTCATAAAACTATCTTCTAATATCAAACCTTACAGATTGTGTAGTTAATTGAAAAAATTTTTCTAGCATTTTATTTATTTATTAATTTCTAAATGTAAAATTCAACTGATACCCACAAAAGAGGCAAGCTTGGAGAGAGAGAATGTACTGCTGCAGTTAGTTCTCCATCAGGCAGCATCCCTACTACATTTTTAATTAGATTTTTTTTTTATTGCAAGAAGAAGCCAGAGAGAACAGGGAAACATCCCACATGCTGGATTGGAGAAAAGTGAAAAAAATCCCATGTTAGGGAGGTAATATGCCAAATTGAGCCAATCGAGATCAGGAATTGAACTCAGACCCTTAATGTCAACAACAGTAGTATACCACCGAACTACCATTAGCAGTCATGTGAAAGAAACAAAGAATTAAATTGGAGAATAATCTAAATGAGAATGAAGCTATATGAAGGCCAGGTCAACAGAAAATAAAAGACGAGAAAACAATTCTATTTTAAAGCTTGCATTAAACAGAAAGCTGCTGAAAGCAACTTTAACCATTAGTGGTAATTCCATAACATTAGGAATTCTATTACCGTATTACCTTCATGATTTCTGACATAAATGAAAAATGTTTCTTTCCCCCTCTCCATCTAAAAACAAACTCATTTCTCTTATCCTGCACCATAAACAAGTATAAAAGGAACTCATCTAATTTATTTCAGTGCTATCAATTTAAAATTCTATTATTAATAAATTATGCTTTTTGTGGTGGAGAGAAGTACTTGCCAATGTTTTACATGCAATTATGATTCATTTCTAACATACCTTCAACAACCAACTCTCCTCAGGCTCTCAGTTATGTGATAGGCAGTGCAAACAGTATGGGGACACACTGAAAATAGACCTAAGAAGCTGTCATAGCAACTCTTATTCACGAGGAGACTGTAGCCACAAAGATCAACCTGGAAAAAGAAGTGTGCAAGTCCTAAAGCTATTGAACACAAGAGAAACAAAGATAGAGAATTAATGTGTACACAGGAAAATGGCTGAGCAGTCCCATCCACTGGCATCTTCATCTGTGAAACTAACAGCAGAACCATGTAGTCCATATCAGCTCAGCTTCCCCTCACACTAAAGGACACAGCTATTGCAATATGTCAAACCAATGAGACAGACCATTAACATAATGTACTACCATAATAGGGAAACACAGGCTTGTGATGTTAACTCATTCCCTGCCAAGCTTTTTGAAGTCATTTCCATTAAAAGATCCACTACTCCATTGACAGATGATTTGGCATTTGCCAACACTTAATGATGTACACTGATACTGACCACCTATCTATCAACTGGCACACAAATTACGTTACATTAATGTTCTCCAACTTTGGCAGGAGAAAAGTTTTTTTTTTTTAATTTTTTTTATTGTTTCATTCAATGTCATTGTAGTGGATTATCATAAGGTCTGATATGTGACCAATAAATGGTGCATCTTCTGTCAGGAATATTGTCACAAACGATGTTACTGCTAGTTTAATTTGAATAGCATATAAAAGAATTCTGCATTTCTCTAATGCTATAAAATTATTACCAAATGAGGATGTAGAGAAAACTAAGCTGCTTACAAAAGATAATGGAATATCTCAGGCAGGTGTTAGCCAGGCGCTAAAGGTACACCAAGAAAGGAGTTTATTTCAGGGAACAAAAGCTAATGCAGAGAGAGAGAGAGAAAAAGAAAAAAAACATGTATGAGCATGGCACACAAATTTGTTATAGCCAGAGAAAATGAAAATAGTGTAAATGCACTGCAACATTTATCACAAAGATGTTTGAAAAGGCAAAATCTAAGTGAAAAATGATGCTTCAAATATAGCTCACTGAAAAACACAAACTGGTTGCAAGTTGACGACTAGAGCTAGGTGCTATGGATTGACAAATCGAGTTAGAGTTATTCAATAAAAGCAAACAAACCTGAGAGAGGTTCAAAATTAATTGGTAAGATCATGCCAAGGAAAATAATGATTTTAAGAAAACAGATGGCATAATGAGCAATTTTACCATACCTTTTTAATGAGACTGTTGTCCCATCAGGTGAAATATCCCTGGGGAAAAATAATTTTATCTTATGTAGGAACTACTTGTTCAAAAAGAAAGACTCAGAAATTGTTAAGCATATTATACGCTCACAGCTCTAACCTGACCAAACTTGAGCATATCTGGAAATTGCTTTTTGAGACTCTCTGAAACCTCTCCTTAATACATGACAAGGACTTGAACCAGAAGTGGGCTGAGCTTTATCATAACATCCATCTTCGTAAATACATATATAAACATCAGTAATGGGAATTGGTTTGTAATTTAATACTTACTTGATGATTAGCTTATCTTGGTTTAATTTTAACTTTGGATTAATTTGATTAAAATCTGAGTAGACAGCTGATGAAACTGATAGGGTCTTTAGACTATGTCTCTCTTGGTAAGATATACATTATATAAATCAGATCTATTTCAGTTGGCACTGATTCCCACCAAGCTAAGATATTTTATAACTTTTATTAGTCTTTGGTCATGATTACATAGCAAGAAATATGTTTTTTCTAGAACTGATCTTGTACATGATTGGCAACCTAATAGATGCAGATAAAATTTCAGCACAACAGAGGGGTAGTTTCTGGCTTTATTTTAATTTTATTTAAAATGTTATTATTATCAATTATTGTTGATTATGAAGAATCACAATCAAGTGCTTAGTTGTGAAGCTATCATATTCAATCATCAATTATTCTGATTAATCAGAACACTCTTAATAGATGCAATACAAGACAGATGTTTGCGTGTAATAGGAAAGCATAAAATATTAGGCACAATTCCTTATTCAACATTATTGGATATATGATGGAATGAGATGTATTTATATATAATTTTAAATAATTAGTCATTACTTTTATATAAATATGCTTACATTAATATCTTGTAAAATTGTAGTAAACTGTTTTAACCATTTGCTATTTAGGACTGTTTGAGTCTAACTCATTCACTATTAGAACTTTTCTTCTAACAGAAAAATAGGTGAATAACAGATGCCTAATAAGTACATTTTTAGCTTAACCTTCAGTATTGGTCCAAAATAATTACTGCAGTTCCATTCACCAATCATTTCTTCTTTAAATCACTAAACACTTTCCACAAACCAACTTTTTACCCTGACTAAGGCTCCCTGGGAGTTTTTATTTTTTATTTTACTCTACTCCAGCACATAATGGCACGAATACAAAACAAGTACTCGCTTAGTTTTCATCAAATTAACCGTGTTCATCCACTTGCATCTGAAGCTTTTTATTAAGATCATGGGTCTTGAGAAAAAAGCACTGCCTTCAATTCGCAGAAAGATCCTTTCAACCAGGTAAAAGTCCACATCACAGTAGCTCTATTAACCCCCCCCAAAAAAACTGAGTTTCCTAAATCTAGACTGAATTATTGGCTATTCTTGTTGCCATGACAATTTTATAATAATGATGCAGTCAGGCTAGAAGTTTTCCTCATCAAAGCTTCTCAAATGAAGCCCCAACTTCTTGTATGAGCAGGGGCTCTGGGCAAACATGATGCTGCTGTATGTTCCAGTGAAATTAAAAACAAGAAAATGGTAAAGAAATCGCATCACTCCACTTCATTATTAGCAGGTCATAGGACAGCTAAAGTAAATTGTTTGTAACACTACTAAAACTAAACAAAAATGAGATCAAAATCTAGTAGTAAAAAAGAGTTCAGCCACAATATTTTTAACTTAATTTACACACAAAAAATTAATGAGAAAAGTGGGTTACTTATATAAGTTCAGAGGAAAGCAACAGCTGTTGATAACAGTTATACGCTGATGCCCACAAGAGGGGAAACTCTTGAACTTTTGCCAATATTTCCATTGTAAAGATAACTGCCATTCAAATGAAGCTTATTTTCAGCATGAAGTAAACTTACCAGTAGCAAACCATCTGATTCGAAGATTTTCACTGAGAAAAAGAAAATTTAATTGTATTACAGAAATAATTAATCATCAGCAGAGTTGCTCTGCCCATTATGTGACGCTGTGATGAACAAACAACTCGGAAATTGGGGTTTCTGTCTGTTTTGTTTTTAAAGAATCAGTTGCATTGTGAAAAGAACATTCGTGTAAGCCTTGTGTGCATTTTACCTGTATTTGAGTAATTTGTTTCTTTGAGTTTCACAGTTGTTTCTGTTTTATCCAAACTTTCTTGGAAGGAAAGCAGGCAGAGAGAGGGAGGGAGAGAGAATGCATGATAAAAGAAATTATGGCCAACACAGGAGTGCCAGAAGCACTCCACCCTTCATCAACCTAACAAACATATGGAAAGTCATAACTAAAACTATTTTTTTCTTTAGAGGTGAGAGGAAATGTGTTGCTGGCTGAGAAAAAAAAAAAAAAAGAGTCAGAAAAATCCCAGCCAAAAACACACATCAAATGAAGCTGCTTTTGACCAGGAATCAAATTTTGGCCCTTGACCATGGTAAACCAGTAGACCACCCATCAAGCTATCACAGTTAAGCATCTACTGACTTGAACTGCAGACAAAGAGTCATAAGGCTACATCATGAAGGTTATCTGGTTTTTCTTACTACACACCAAAAAGCGACTGGTAATTACAGTCTTTTCATCAGACAAACAGATAATTCAAGCAGATGGAATAAATTTAGAAGCTACAGAACAAAATCACAAAGTGGAAATTTTAACCTCTTTTCCACCAAGATCTAAACAAATACCCTTTTTACAGTTAAGACTAGACAACTTTTTTCTCTCTGCCTTCTGTACTGTTTATATTGGTACTTGATACAAGGTTATTTTCAGACAGTGCATGGCACATTCCAGAAGGCAAAATGGGGATGAGCATATGCATTATTTGTGGTAGTAAAAGATACATGCAAAATACAATATAAAATAAATACAATCTATCTGGAAACTGGATTTTGGCCAATTTTCTGTTTGTAGAGAAACTCAACTTTTTAATGCAGTAAAAATACCAATTCATCTCTTCCTGTTTATGACTATCACATTCTTAGCACAAAAATATGAGAGTTAATGCATGTGGTTTTTATGTATTTATAACAATATCTGTTTCTTTGCCAGTTTGTTGTTGTTGTTAATAATAATTAACTATGAAGACAACTAAAATCTACAAATATCAAGCTAGATTATCTATAAGAAGCTATTTCTTCCAGGAGTAATAAACAAAACCGACTTAGGCTGATGTTAACCATCTCATCTGAATCATCACAATTACCAGTACAAATGAAAAAAGTTAATTTTTTAAAACTGCTATCAATGCTTCTGTAAATGTCATCGAGTTAGCTTAAATTTAACTCTTAATGATTAAAGAAAGAACATACAAAAATTTGTTGTGCGATGCACTTTTGTAATTATCAAGGAATGAAGAGACTGTTTCAGGGTTATATATATATATATATTTAATCTTCTGAAAAGCATCATTTGTATCATCCTAATAATGATGCTAGCAAATGAACTAGTGAAAGATAGACAATTGTGATGTAGGATAACACCATGTATTATCTATACAAAAAAGCAGTCAAATGTGTTCCCAAGAAAACATTCAGTATACCCATGGTCAAAAGTTTTGCATCACTCTAGGAATAACAAAATCTCTCTTCAAATAAGGCTCATAGTCTGACACTGTGCCACTTTTAAATGTCTGAACACCTTTAACTGAGTCACACTTGTCATCATGATTTAAGATCTTTTTTAAAAAAAAATCACATTTTTAGATTTCAAATTATCAAATTTTTTTTTCAATTTTGGTCATATTTCCATTAGCCAATTGATTTTATTACACCATCATGAGGATACCAAAATTATCTACTAACATCCTAAAGAGTAAAAAACTACAAAATTATTGACATGCTAACTACTGGATGAGGCCACTTGTATGCAGCAGGCACACCACTGCACATGATATAAATGATTGAGGTGTCTAATTACTCTACTTGGCAGTTTCCAATCCTAGACCATGCCATGCCCAGATTATGTAAATTCTGTGGAGAAAGATTCCTGAGATTTTCATGTGTACAAGAGATGCTCAATAGGTGATAGATTCAAAGACATGACTGGCACAACCTTCGTAGTGATACTGTTGACCTTAAAAAATGGAATGAATACACTAACCCCATGTGTCCCAGCATTGTCATCCTGGAACAAACTCTGGTGTCAGTTGTTGGAAAAAAGACAGAACTGTCAGCCTCATGTTCTCATCCAAGGACTTCTAACCAGTCAGCTGATCTTGAACAATGTTCAAGGGACTACTAGCCATGACTCAATGCAAGGCATGCAATGATTAGAAGTAAATACTTGAAAGCTATTTAATCCACAACTTTGACAATGCCTCTTCTAAGAGATGTAAACAATATAAAGTTAGAATTTTTCTTCAGGTTTGTTTTTCAGAATCTTTTCAAGATCCAACCTCTATTGAATTTTCTCTCTTTTTTTTTAATCTTTATTTGTTGATCTGATTGAGCTTATGTACAAACAAAAACATCATCAAGCTACCATTGCCAATTTTTTTGTTTTTTTACATCAGATTGTATAAATCATTTCCAAGCAATTCCTTTTTATCACTGTTCTGAGGGAAGATTTCTTCTAACTCTTGACTTGTTATGAGATCTAAGAATCAACACAATGTCCATTTCAAAAATAGAAAGTTCACACTGAAGGATACAATCTATATTCTCAGAGGATTACATAAAATATGCCAGTGAAAGTTCTAACCAGAATCAATAAAAAATTTGCACATGTTAAAAATGAGCATAAAAGGTACAACCCATACATTCCTCTCCAAAAGAAAAATGAACATAGAAAACATTTGCATCTGAATGCTTGTGATTATGAGAAAATATTCTAATATCAAAAAAAAAAATTTTAATTAAACATAAGCACTCAAAAATTAGACAATGACATTAGAAAATGTGCAGAAACGTGAATTGTGAACACTAAATGTGAAATGACACTAGTTCAAAATTTATCCTGATAAATTAACCTAAAGGCGAGAAATTGTCCTTTAATGCATTCCTCAGAGGAAAGAAAGTCATTGACCTTAAAGTGAAAAAAAAAAAAAGTGTAAACAAGTCAGCCACAGCAAGAGAACATTTGCAAAGAGAAGTCAAAAATGCTAACAGCCTAGAGGCATTTCCTGATTGCCAATCTCTCACTTGATCTCCAGCCACATTTTCAAAGCAGAAACCCAAAATATGCCTGCAGTTGAGAAAAATGGAAAGCAGAATGAATTTCAGAAAATGCCATTTTCTCTTCTAATATTGATCAGCTGACAGCCCTGAATGCAACCAAAAGCTTTTTTCTTCTTTATTATTTAAAAATACTAGCCTTAACAAGATGAATCCATAAAATCCTCTTTATATTTGAATTATGATTGTCTTAAATTATAAACCATCTTAGCAAGAAACATAAAAGGGTGTGTGTGTGTACACTTCTTTCTTTTCCAACCTGTGCGTTTCAGTGTATGTCAATCAAGCAGAAATTAACCAAATCTATTATTAATTTGAAAATATTAATGTGGTAAATAATGCAGTACAAATTTTAGTGGGAATCTCAAACTGGTCATTATCTACTACATGAAAAGTTTTGTTTTTTACTGTATCCTTGAGAATACATACCAAATACTATCATAGTCAAAAGAACTCTGAAGGATTAACAAGAATAAGCCCACACTAACTTTTCCCACAATAATGATAATCGTCAATGCTGGCTTAGCAAGAACTTTAAAAGTTCTCTATTCAGATAAAGTCTTTTTTTGTTGTTGTTGTTGTTTTATACCCACAATAAATTAATGCTAACTGGGTTCTTGCAGTGGTTTATATTTAAACTGAGTAAAAATATAAAACAAATAATTATCTACCCCTTTCTGCCAATTTTGTTTTCTCTATGGTTCTTAGAATTTTTTTATAATCTAATAAAGAAATATTTGATGTAATTCCTGTAATATTATACATGTAATGTGACTAGCATAAAGGTCAAAGAAATGCAATTGTAAATAATTAAAATCTATTAGAGAAAAATGATCAGAAATTGTCTCCCTGGAATAAGATCAAATATCCACAGTGCATTGTCCAAATAATCAATATCACAAAATGAAATTCAATAATAATAAAAATATCCAATTATAATCATTACTAGTTCTGTTACTAATAAGATTTTAAACTGGCAAATCTGATTATCAGGTTTTAATGAGAAAATCAGGTAAATCCTGCCAAACTACAAACATCTGAAAGTAAAATGGCATCATGACCTTTCTATTTTCTGGTCATAAAATGAGAATCCATTGCAAAATGAAAATTTTTACTTAAAAAAATTTGTTCTAACAAAGCAATATGTGGCACATGGTTTTTAAAATGAATAACATTTTAAATAATAGAATGTTTATTATAGAAACTGACTTCTATATATACTTTTTCTCTGAATTGCACTAATTCTGGAAAGGTTTTTATTTCCAAACTAGTTGCCACCATAAGCATGAGAAGATATGCCTGTAGTACAATGAATTCTGTATATTTTTTTAAAAGTGGCTTTCCATAATAGTTTGGTTATCCCTTGTTAGTATAGTCTGTTATTTTACTGTAAAGGACAGCAAATAAAGACAAGCAATAGAGTAAAAATTTTTATGTTTGGACTTAGTGTGGCATTGAATCAACATGTCTTTGGCATCACAGCCTGGTTCATGCTCTCTCTCAATATCCATATGCACCAACATAAGCTTGATCAGATTAATATCAGCACTTTTAGGTATCCAAGAAAGTTGAATGCTCTATTCCTCTTCCAGAGGTATGCCATGTAGTGCCATCTTCTGAAAAATACATGCATTGAATGTCAGTATGCCATGTTGGGGTTCATCCTTTAAAATGGCAATGTACCAGCAGAATTGCAATGCCTTTTGACAAATTCCAATTATGCCTTTCCACCATGCCAGAATGACACTCCCACTTCCATGCATGACTACAGGCCAAAGACAGGTTTTAAAATCTCATTAGGTTTTTCAAAAATGCAGTTGTGACTTTAGACATGAATAGAAACCTAACTCATTGGAGAAGAGCACATGCATTGCCAATACTCAATTTTGCTTGACATGTTCTCTACCCAGGCCTTTTGAAGAATTCTACTGGGCAAAAGCAGTTTCTTCTATGCTATAAACCACCTGTAGCAAAGTCAGCAGTGGAAATGATCATGGACCATTCTTTGGTTCATTTATATTGCACGACTGGTGTCAACAAGAGAATCTTTAGCAAATAATGGTACATTCTTGCCATAATCTCAGGCCTTTGGGTCAACAAAAAAATATAGCAGGATCCTCGTTTTCAGCATGGTGATAACACAGATTGGTTAGCTGCTCACCAAGATGTCCAACAGAGATGTAACCACACCTGGCATTCAAATTAAGGTCAGATATATTCAATTATGGGAATTGACAAATTAGCTGGCAGGACACTATAAATGCAAATACTTTGGGAAGAACCCTGATTATAAATGGAGTTATATAAATTTACTCATGGCTAATCTTCTTACTAACTATTTAAAACAAAATTCTCTAGCCAAAAATTTATGAAAGAAAAACCAAATTGTTCATTATAAATTATCAAATATAGACAAACAAAGAAATACCTAAGGTAACTAACATAGAGATTAAAAAATATAAAACAAATAACAAACAGAGACTGCTGACATAAAACCATAATCTAAAAATCTATTCTCTCTAATAAACTCTAGCATTTAGGTTGTTATGGTCTGATATCAAAATCAAAAAGCAAATGGTTATTAGGCTGCATAAATGATATGTCTCTAGGCAATTACCTACTCCAACCAAATTTATATTAGTCTATACAAATAAATGACCAGGAATTGATGGGCAACTTTCAATCAGTTATATATTAGTTTAGTTTTGCCTTTGTTTCCATAATGACGACTACCAAAACCAACCACTGACCACAATGATATTCTGGACTATTTGTAATTCCCTTAAAGAATGATGTCAGTGTTTTTGCCATTTAATTGTTTTTATCCTAGAGAAAAATACCTTAAAGGAAATTACCACATTCCTCTAGTTATATGTATAATATAATTACAGGAAACTCTAAGAAAAGCAGGTTTAACACAGGAAGTTATACAAATTTGTAAAAAGATCTGTATGACCCCAAAGTATACAGTGTGGTGAGCTAGAAACATGAACATGTGGGACATCAGCCATGGTGGCCGATTGAGTTACTTAGATACAGATGGATGCTTTTAAGCAGTAGTCAAAGTGCAATCCAATCACAGAATCTCTATCACATGTATCCAGAAAACCCTACCTGAACTCTTAATTTTTCAGATGACCCGTGCAGCTGGCAGGTGAAGAAGAATGAGAAGTCATACTAGAGAGGCATGCCAAACCAAGTCCAGAAGATTTTAACTCTTGCCCTCAACCATGGCAGCCTAGTAGTCTACCAATGAGGAAAATGCACAACAGAGCGGCCAAGATTTATCATAAAAATGATCTATCATTTGATAACTCATTTAAACAAATATTTTCTGGCAATTTATTGAGCTAAAATGTGCAAAATGCAACACAGTTGAAGACTAAGCTTCAAGAATAAAGCCTTAGTCATCTCCCTAGATTTTGTTTCAAAGTGTTTAAGTTTGTTTTATGTTTTATCCAGCTTTGAAATGAGTAACTTTAATCCAAAGTGTTCAACATTTAAAATACTGTACATTAAAGCTGCTATTTTCTTAAATCTAATTTACTGTGGTTTCTTGTTTCTGCTTTAATAAATTAATTTAAAAGAAGCCAGAGATGCACGCACACACGTGTATCTTTTGTTTGTTTTTTTTTTAACTTCTTCATTTTATAGCGATCCATGGTGAAGGAACAGTGCTGCCAGTCATGTACTACATGGGCCCCAGCACTTCTGACTTTGCAGAGAAATCCCTGGCAGAGCTTTTAATTTTTATATGTGGAAGGAAACTGAAATGCCCAATTGAACTCCACACAACCAACTGGGAAGACTGAAAAGCAGCAGTGCCAGCAAGGTAAGCCAAACTGAAGTGACCCATGGAAAGCAAACTCAGGCTATCAACCTTAGCAGTTCACAAAGTAACCAGTGGACTACTGCACCACCCTATTTCTTCAGTAAACACCAATTTCATCAAAAGATATTCAGAAGTCATCATAACTTATTGGCAATGTAATGAGGTTTTTGATTACAAACTTCTGGTTGTTACTTAATCAAGTTTTGGATATAAATCAAGAATCCCAAAATGTATTTCAAGACAATCAAAATTTATACATTCATTACACATGGCAAGAAGTCAAATTATATGCACATAGTATTGAAAATATTTATGGAAACACACAGGATACGACCAAAAAAATGAATAAATGAAACTGACTAACAGACATACATAATACATACATAATGCATCATTACAGAAAATATATAAAAACAAAATGGATATGATGTACGGTGTATAAGTATTTGGTATATGAGACCACTGCTTCATAAAGTGGTTCCCAACTTTTCTGAACTTGCAGATCAGTAAAAATAGCAATGAGATTTTGTGAACCAGTTCCCTGTGCGTGCACCATATATCAATAAAAAGATCAATTCTAACAAATGAAATAATGTGATAGTCTCTCAACAAAAACTGTTTTTTTTTTCATCTCTTAAAAAGAAAAAAATACCATAGATATAGACTCCATAACAACTGCATAATTGGGGACTTTACTGTAACAATATTGTTACACCAGTGAAAAGCAATATGTAAGCTGCAAATATAGTAGTAGTCTGACAGGAGAAATATTTTAAAACTTGAAAAAATGCAAAAACTTGAACAAAAAAATTATTTACCTCGTCCTAGTAAGATTTGTCTCTGCTACTCAGATACAAGCTTATGAGCTTACAGCTCAGTGCAACACAAATTGGTTTGAATGTCAAAGCCTATTCCAGAGTATTGTTTCAATAAAAGATGCTGGTGAGAATCCAATTTCTCAAAGATACGAGGAGAATAGTGACAGCACTCTCAATAATGCAAGGTCACTTAACCCTGGATATTCTTGGAAAACTTTGATCCAAAATGCATTGTGTTATTTTACTTTTGAAGAGTGCTTCTAATCCTTTGTCACTTAAAAACTCAATCTATTCATCTTTCTGCACAGTATTTTATTCATTCAACTCAGTTTTGGTAAATGGATTTCATATCTGTTCAGTTCCACCCTCTGGATCATCATTAGCAAAAAAGCAAGCATCAAACTGTTGTAGCAAAGATTTTAAACGCCCAATGATAACAGGTAGTCACATTATATCAATTCTTTCACCTTTATCTATTATATAATGGAAACACCAGGAAGCATTAAAACATTTTCTTAAAACTTGTTCTTCCAAAACCTGTAGCTTCTTTTTGAAACCATTAGTCTTGTCAAACATTCAAAACAATGAAACCATTTCCTTAAAGAAAAAGATTCAGCTATATTTAAGATGGAAAATATTGCCAATCATATATGCAAGTTTGGCAAACCACCTGTTTCTTGAAATAGTTTTGCCCAATCAGATATCTCATTGAAAAATAATGCCAGTTCATTGCAAAGTTCAAGAACACAAGACAATATTTCTTCTCACAAAAGCCAATGCACAGCTGCTAATGCAGTCTCAATTTTATTACACAACAATGAGAACAAGAAAGAAGGGCATTGGCTTTTATGGAATTGACAATTCTAGTAGATTCATAGAGAACCTTATGTAGTTCAGACATTTTTGTCACTGCAAGCATTTCACAGGGAATTAAGAAGTATATTGCTCTACAGTTGGGTGCAACTGCTTTGATCCTTGCTACACCACCACAATGAATGAATTCCTGTCATAGCTGTTGCGTCATCCATACATACAGTAACACAACATGTCCAATCTAACCCTTGAACAATAATTTATCATACATACACCAGCCTAATTTCCTTATTTTTTGTGTCTGTTGATTCATCAACTTGTAGTAAAAAGTATTTTGATGGTTTTTAAATACTGCATTAACTGATCATTAATATCTTTAGCTAATTCTTCAACTCGCCTGGTCACTGTTATTTGACAGTGTTGGTTTCTTTTGGCCAATCAATTGCCAAATACTTCTACAGAAATGTGTTGGATACAGAATGAAATCAATTCCTCACCAACAGTAAATGACCTTAGCTTTTATGATGTATAATGGCACTTTATAGGATACTGACAATGCCGCTTCATTAGTACGTACAGCATTGCAGATAACTTTCTATTGTCCTTTAAAATGGCCACATCTCTCAAAATATTCTTTTTTGTTTTCCTTCTAGTTTTTGCAAATTTCTTTTTAGTTTTAAGGGTTTCATCATTTAAACGTACATACATACACGAAGGTGAAATAGGAAAACCTGACTTGGTGTGTAAACTATCATATTTTCAATTGAAAATAGCTCATTTCTCACACTCATTCACCTCTTGTTCACCACACAGCATACCACTAACACAAATATCCACTTTGCTTACTTCACTCCTCAGTTGATTAATTTTAGATATGATCTTAAAATTCCACTAAGTATTTTGCTTAGCGATGCCAGCTCAGGGTAATTTTGCATTAATTTTTTTTTTAATCTTAAGAAAACAAACAAAAAATTAGCTTATGATGCTTCACTCTCAAAGTAAACACTATGTACGGAAGCTTAAAGTTCAAGGTTACGTACATTTTTTGATTCTCTTGATTCATACATCACATAGTTAGGAATTGATTTGATATGAAATATTGAGACATAATTTATAGTATATACTTATAGAAGCTAATGATTTTAAATCAATGAACAGTAGTTTAATAAGAATATGATTCATACAGTTATACGTAGCATATAGTCATAAAACTTGCAGTACCATCATTGTACAATGTTTTTATATGTATTTCCCAAAGCCCCAGCAATATCCACTCAATAGATAGAAAGAGTCGCTTTTATTCCATTATAAATTTATTTAAAAAGCCACTAATTTACACCCATACGAACTGTATGAACCTTCAGATATTTTTTTTTTGTATATTTGAAAAACTGGTTGTTCTGAACCAGTCTACAGACCAAAGGTTGGGAACCACTGGCCTTGAGCATGACACTTTGTTTACATGTTCTCATACAGGTTATTAATATATGGTTAGAATATTGTTCCAAGTATTCTGTAGCATTTTCCACAATTCAATCAAGGTGTTTTTGTTGCCTTTTGACTTTCTCAGTAGCCATACAACTCCACATAGCCTCACCAATGTTTACATCAGAATTTTGTGCAGTCCAGGGCATTTTAATGTGAGTGTTCCATTAGTCTCTTTACATTCCAAATAATTCTTCACCACACTAGCTGTATACTTGGGGGCTATTATCACAATGGACGGTGAATATATCACCTAATGGGATGTCTTCTTGAGGAATGGCATGACAGAGAACATGCCTGTACCTGCTGTCAGTTAGTATATCTTTGATTTTATGCAAATCTCTTGACACCCTTAGCTGATAAGCAGCCTCACACTTATATTGATCCAGCTCCATGCTTCACGCTTCACTGTAGCTATTGTACAATGACTTATAACAATCCCCGGTCCACCCTTGAGTAAACTGCTGTTAATTATTGTCAAAAAGTCCAAATTTGAACTCATCTGTAAAGTACGACCATCCCACATTTCATTTCAGCCTCAGTTTGATTTTCTGTGTCCTCAGCAAAGGTTTTTGAGCAGCTACACATCCATTGAGACCACATCACACTGTATAACTTACTGTTCTTGAAAAAAGGTTAATGTCCCACTTGCAGCTAGGTCATTTTCAAGATCTCTACTGGCTCATCACCTATCATGTGGAGAACATCACTTTGGGAGAATTTGAACTTTATTCTTCAACTACAGCTTTTTTTTTTTTTTTTTACAGTACCAGTTTCATGTATCTTTCTCAGAGTCCTGCATACAGCTCCTGCTGAAACATGAAGTTGGGCTGCAATCTGCCTAAAGTAGGCTTTACTAGCTGCAACTGATTTCTATCGGCTTGCCAAGTGACATTTCCTTCCCAGGAGTCATAGTATTCACCACAAATTCATCAAAATACACTGATTTTAAGGCCTATATTTTTAGAGTCGTTCTGCAGTGACAAGTTCTGACTGATGGCATGACAACCAGTCACAGCGTACTGTATCACAACATAACTGTACTATGAAGAATTTCATTTTTACACGAGTTGCACTTTCATCATGTTATTTACATTTTATGCCCTTTTTCTGGAACCTATCATATATTGGTATCTGGAAATTTTAAAAAAAAATTATTTTTTTTTTCTTTCAATATCTAGTATACAAACTCCCCCAATACCACTTTTACCTGAAAATCAGACTCCATTAATATATTCTTTTTCTGTACCTTGGGGTGCTCAATTCCACCCAAAACACTCACTATTCATGTTTTACATACACACATCCTACAAGATAAATGTAGACATTTTATTCTGACAGTTAAGCTGCTTGCTGCTGGTTTACACCTTTTACCAAAATTTCAGCAATAAGAGTCAAAACTTAGATGATGATTTAAAGTTTAACAAACTTCAAAATAAAATTTAAAAAAAAAAAACAGCTACTATCTTAAGCAATAACTCACTGAATTGCATAGTTGTGTTCTTTTTTGTTTTTACTTTACAAAAGAGAAGCTTCACACAGGTAGGATGGAAAATGCCCAATAAAGGATTCTTTAAGTATGATAGATTAGATTGTCTCCACTGTAATTAATTACAAGATATTAACACCATGAATTGTAACCATAATACAATTTTGACAAACTGGCTGGAAACCTTATCAATCAACCAGCAAAGATAACTTCTATGTCTAGAAGGCAAAAAAAAAGGAAAAAATCTCAAAGACTTGACAATGCTGACAAAATTAATTTTACCTCAGTAAATGTTTAGCACTGTGGCTGCCCCTCAAGACATTCTCATAATACGTGTGCGCAAATCAATTATACCATCAGATTAATAAAAGTGAAACAGTGCTTGCAAAAGAGAAATTCTGATAACACAATGGCAGGCTATCTCTAAAGAGAGTTAACTTGTAACTTTGTTATTATGCGCATGCTATCTTTTCCCAAAATGATCAATAGCATTTTCTCAAAATAAACCTGTTTACCTTCAAGGTCCATGAACTCAACTTGTTACTTTAGTCTAACATACCTTTTTATCATAAACAAATAACTAATTGGAAATATAATAAATTATAGGTCTATCTTTCTTTAAAAACCTAAATGTAAACAACACACTTGTTGGCTGACCTACCTATGAAGGAAACAGCTGTTGGGAATGTATTATCTATGGAACATTTGAACTGTGATGACTAAAATCTTTAGATGTCAAAATTTTCTATTTTACATTACCTCAGACAAATACAGTTCTTTGTTTGTCTGTCTGTTCTTGAGACTCAGCCACATCTCTTTTCAACTTTGCAAATCTTTAGTAAATGATGAAAATAACTGGAAATAAAAACAATAAATAAAGCAGATACTTTTGCCAATCCTGTACCAAGATGTAGCCTAGCATTCCAACCTTGACAAAGATATCTCTGCTTGAACTCTTCAGCTTTAGATGTGGGAGAAAAATCAGAATGCTGAAAGAACCCCATACAACTAGGTGTAAAAGAGTGAACTTATGCCAGACAAAGTTGGTCCTGACCATGCCACCCAGGGTGTGTGTGTGTGATATAACCACATTTTCAGAATGCCAAACTTCCATACAAGTGTTAAAAAGTTCAGAAATGCAGCTTAAACAAAAGAAAATGAAAGTCACCAAGTTTTCAACAACTGTAATATTGGATACAGCTTGAAGCGTGATGCACTCCTCTGGTGCTGACAGTCAGTGGTAACACCGTGACAGAGTTGTGTGGTGAATAAAAACCAAACCAATCTCAACTAAAATAAAAACTGAAGCTTTAATCTTGATTCGTGTGTAAGCTTAAAGTCGATAATTATTTTAGAATTTAAGCCAGGCTGCTAGCTTTAGTGCTTTGAAGAAATGTTGGAGATGTAAGCTATTTATAACTACGCAGCCAACTTTCGTTCACACTTATTAAACCATGCATTTTCTGTTTTTATTCACCATAATTTTTTTTATATGCACTATAAACAACAACAACAACAAAAAGGGGCACTGTGCAAAACCATCAGTATGTAATTGTTCCTTTGAAATGTATCTTACTGTATTGCAATATTACAAAAGCAAACCAACTAAATTGTATTAATCGTCGTCTTTATCTTAAATGTTAAGGATATTTTTATGGTTTTTTTTTATTATAGGTTAAGGATATTTTTATAGTTTTTTATTATTATTATTATTATTACAGGAATCAGAGCTATATCACTGGCAAAACATGGGACTAAAATCTGAAAATTTGTCAATAACCTGCTTTTGAATCAGATTTCTCATCTCTACCAAATGGAATGTGCAACACTAGCGACATTTTCGATGGCGATGTGACAGAACCATTCGTGATAAAGACCAACAGGGAAGGGAAGGCGACACAATTGAAACAGTGACCACAACTGTCAAAAATCAGCTGGCCTTTACTAAGACAGAATCCAATGGAGATCAAGAAGTGGTTCCTAAAGAACAAAAGAAGCTTGCTGCAGTACCAAGTGTCAGCACTGGTGGCCAGTAGTGGCAATACCACAGCACCAGCAGCAATTAAGAAGTCAGTTGCTGATGAAGAAATGGAAAAAAAAAAAAAAAAACAGTCAGCCTCCGAATCAATCAGATGAGTACATGGGATTTGAAATTTTTGAGTCATACTTTTATCTGTGAGGTGGTGATTATTAGGAAAGTCCAAAGGTAGGAAAAAATGATAATGAACAATCATTTTGGTTAACATAATACATTTTTCAAAACCAATCTAATTCATCTGCAAGATACTTTGTCAAATAAACTAGGCTCTATTAATGAGCTTCAATAATTAATTTGAGAAATAGCTAGACTGACTGTTGTCTTCATTAGATACATAGTAATTAGTTAATTTAAACTGCTACAAAGAATATAAAGTAATTTATATGCTACTAAGAATGACAGAGATGGTGCTAAAAGCTTGAAGAGTACGAGTCAGATATCAGAGTAGTTCCATCAAAATCCTGTACAAATCTAGGTGGTTATGCCAACTTTTATATTGATGCATTGTGAAATTTTTTTTGTTTTCTTTTCTTTTGCTCCCTTCCCACAATTATCAACAGACAAAATGCATTTCAGATTCATTACATCCCTGTTTTAATCTGACAATTATTTTCTAAAACAATTAGAGAACAGCTGACTATGCAATTTGACCGTTTTATCATGGTGCATGCAACCTCATTAGTAGTTAATCACATAACGATACATTTGGTTCCATTCTCGTTAATCACCACCACCACCACGAAGATGATGTGGTTGTCTCTTAAGGAAAAGGATCTCTTCCATTAATAATTAGCCATATGGATGCACAGGGGGGGGGGTGTTGTTGTTGTTGGTAACCCAGAAAAGCACATTACACTGAAATACAGTTGTTACATCAGATACATGCTGTTTCTAAATATTCACACAAATTCCCTCCTAGAAATAAAAATTCAATTTTTAACAAGTTCAAGCACCCACTGTCACAAACAGATTTTTAATCTATTGATTTCACCTGTAAATATTTCTTCAAGTAATAAAAATGTAAATACTAGGGCATTTGAAGGAAATAGCACCACCACCACCACCACAATGGCATCCACCCAACACCTGGGTTTCATCCAAACATCCTTCATTAAATAATTACTGGCTCAAGATGTTTTAATTACTTTATTATTAAATCAACTTAAAAATGAATTACATATAATTTTTATTTAGGTTAAACCAAAGGAATTTCTTTTTCTCTTTTTTTTTTTTCCGCCATTACACATACTGATGATTTGGAAGTAGATCCTAACATCAGTTCAGATTGGGTTCTCTGAAGAAGAATAAATACTTATATTGGAATTGACCCTCTGTACAGCAAGTCTGTTGTTCATTAATGAAGAATGTTTGCTAAGGTACAATTTAAGAACAAAAAAAAGTAATAATAAGCAAATAATTTAAAGCCACTTGGAAGAATTCAGTAAGCTGCCATTCCATTTTAAACTAGTCATTAGATTTATTATATGTTAAGTAAAATTTGGTAAAACTATGACAACTTTTGAGAAATAAATGTTTCTGTACGTATTTTTTAGAATTATAGAACTTGGACGCAAGCAGAGTTCCTTTGCTTTCCAGGTTTATTTTTTAACAACTTTGTGACTGAGATTGAGAACAAGGGTTTAGCAGACAATACATCATTTTAAATTAGATTGAAATGCACTGAGTGTTTAAGATTAGCATTAATTTATACAAAGCAGAGAAGTCTGATACAGCATTGTGACTAATTAGATAGAAAAGAATACAAGCTAAAGCTTTACAAAAAGTCATACATGAAATAAACAATTCTTTAAATACATGAGCTTAAATATAAGTACTAGCTGTGTTAAGAATAAACTGTCTGCTTGTTTTTTTTGCTCATGTGTGAGAGGTGATACACCACTTATCGAGCAATTTTTGTAATGACTACAGGTACGCTAAAAACAACAAAAAATGCATCATCACTTGTCTTCAAGGTAAAGCAGACTGTTTATTAACACCTGTTAGGTAACAACAATAGAATATTGGCTCTAGCACTAAGCTGAGATTGAAAACAACCACATACTTCAAGACTGGCAATTTATATGCTTGCACCTTGTAAAATAAATAAACGATAATAATAAAGT
This sequence comes from Nautilus pompilius, assembly GCA_018389105.1. Classification (NCBI taxonomy): domain Eukaryota; kingdom Metazoa; phylum Mollusca; class Cephalopoda; order Nautilida; family Nautilidae; genus Nautilus; species Nautilus pompilius. The sequence continues at coordinate 126,153 of JACATO010000350.1, read as the reverse complement.
TTCCTTTAAATTTTGGTAAAAGATAATTCAAGCATCTTTGATTCAACGAATTACGTTCCCCCCCCCCCCCACATTTAGTTGGGACACAAATAATGTGGCTGCTGGTGTTTGACAGGTGCCCACTGTACATCCAGGAGTCTGATTCACATTTAGCCAAGCGGTGCCACTCTTCTCTATAAGTCTGAGAGAGATGTGAATTCTCGTAGGTCAACAGAAAAAACATATATACTAATTCTTTGTCCTCCTTTTAATGTATGAATTATTTTAATAAATCTGATTTTGAAAAAAAATATATATTTTTCCTTTTTTTAATTTTTTTTTTTAACACCATGAGTTTTTTTTTCATTCTCGTCCAAATATTCAGGAAAGTTCAATGAGCAATAATCAATAAATACACGGCCAGTCATTTAACCACCCCAAAATTCACAAGCAGGTCAGTCCAGGTCCTACAATTTACTTTTGGAAACATTCGTTTCAATCCAAATAATTCTGGCTTGGGGCAACTTCTTCTGTATGGGGCAAAAAAAAAAAAACAAAAACAAAACCAACAAGCTAAACAAGAAGTAATTCTCATGTTTCATCTCACAGCAGCTATTCTGATATAAATCAAAGTCTGTCGTTAATTCAAAACCATCAGCAGAGAACAAAGATCTGACTGCTGACAAATTATCCATCTAACGGCAAAAGATTAACTGATTTCCATGGAACACAGTGATGGCTACAGCAGTAGAACAGTCACTTACCTGCCTCCAAAAATCACCTAGTTAATCAATTTAACTCTTGTTGAGGGCTTTCTTCTCACAAATTTAATTGAATATAATTGCTTAAGGAAAGAATGGAAATACAATTCTTCCCTTTATTAAACTCTTCTTTCTTTTTCACTTGAAATGATTTAGGACCTGTAACAATGTTCCCACTGTTTCTTTTTTCCTTTATACTCTGGCACAAACAATTAATCTGCACCCGTTATTTGCATACTAAAGCCCGGAGTTAGGGTATAAAATATACGCATTCCAAATCATATCCCTAGAGTAATAAGACATCTCTCCACCAACCCACTAAGATAAATGACAATTTTGGGGGTACAGCAAGCATTTTGAATTCATATTTCTCAGCACATTTTTTTGTTAACTGCCGCCTACATAAATAATCTTCAGGAAAATAATGTCCAGGTCAAATATCAAAAACCAACATTAGTCCAAGATGAGTTTTCTAACCACATGATCATTTTTAAAATAATTGTTTGTTTACAGAAGTCAACATGTTCAGAGTAACAAAAGTAGATGGGGGAGGGAGGAAGGAATACAAGGCACCATAGACTGTCACCAGTGCGCTCAGCCCTTGACCAGCAAGAACTATTCATATTTAACTGTGAGAGAAAACTCACACAGATGGGCTGGTGAGAGGGTTCATCATTATAAAGGCATCAAATAAAGACTGAGAGAACTGAACCTCAACCTTGGCTGGCCAATGGACCACCATGACATCATATGAGACTCTAAGACTGCTAAAGTAAATAGAGAGAGATCAGAAGGATTTTCCATAATGCAGTCATGCATTATTTGCCAGTGTGCTTTGGGCTATTTTTTTTTTTTTTTAGACACAAAGCAATTTATCAATTTACAAAGGCCTTCTCACTATATCATGCAAGCCAAACATCTTGACATAAAAATTTTTTAAGGTTGCTGCATAATTGAAAGGTCGTTACATCTGACAAAAGCATAATTACACACACACACACAAAAGAAAGATTATAAAATAATGGGTTGTACAAAATTCAGGTGGAGTTAGTTACATCTTGATTTTAAATGTCAAGTCCAGAAAGATAATAAAGGAGAATTTGGATCTTGCAATCTCAACAAAGTAAAAAAAGTTATGGGAAATGCTAACCAGAATACAACACTATGCTCAGTGGATTTTGAGACAAATGCACGATTGAAAGTTCTAATTAAAATGGTAGTGTGCTGCCAAGGTAATTCTGAGAGAAAGAACGTTTTATTGATCTTTCTTTTTATTCAAAAGCTGTACACCAACAATAGAAGTTATAGATGATCTTCATAGCTTCAGTGGAACAACAGAGAGAAAACCCTGGCCAAAGCAAAATGGAATTCTGTATCTAGGTTCAAGAGTTTACCTCAACAAAGACATTAGAAAACAGGGAAACAAACAAATATATGCATATATTACAAGATAAAATATTATCCATTAAAAGAGAGAAAAGATGAGATAGATCAAAGTATCAAAAACATGCATCATTATAACAGAAAGAAAAACCACCCATTCTTCATTTTGAAAAAAAAAAAAAAAAATTACATTTTTACCAATTTAGTTAATTCAAAATTTTTATTTTTTTTCCTCAAAATAAAAAAAAAAAAAATAGCAACGAGTATCAAGTCATACTGGAAGCAGTTCCAGAGACTGCGTTGTAATGCAGGATCTGCTTGAGGAAAAACCATCATGTAACATCTAGCCTGGTGTAATTTTCATTCCTGTGCATTCTGGTGTAAATACAACACTGCTTGGAGAACAAAATAGACAGACAGACAAACAACTGGAACTGCACATAGCATCCTGACTAGTTATAAACCTCAGGAAACAATTTTAAAATTGTTTAGCAACAAAAAAAGGGCTTAAAGTTCTTTAAAACCCATTTACCTTTTGTAGCCACCAGAAAAGACTAACCTCACCCAGAATCTTTAGAATATTTTTTAGGGCAGCTGGGTTTTATGTATATATATTTGTTAGTAGGTAGAGGGTTAAACGATAAAGATGTTTTTCTTCACTATCAGAATAATCTATAACTTAAATAATCCACTACTTTTTATGAGCTTGGCTTCATAAATCTCAGTGCACTTTTGTGTAGCTCATCTCATTTCTATAGAACAGAAAATATATTAAATATAATATTTTTCTTTTCCCTCACTGCACTTCCTTTTTTTTCTCTTTCTATATTATCTGATGGCACTGTATTTTCATCGTGCTGAGTTAAATGTCTAAAAAGCTCCGTTCCATTGCAGTATCATCTGTGCTAAAATTAAGGGTTGATTTATTTATCCACCATGCAGGGCAGCACTCAGGTGATGCAATGTGCATACACAGTGAAATGCTTAATGCTCAGCACAAGAACTTAAGACTTAGGATGGTACACAACTTAAGTGTACACCAGCATCCCCTCATCTCAGCTCCATGAAAGTAGCTGAGGGACATCCTCCTCCTTGTAAACTACACATACACACACACACACACTCTCTCACTCTATGTATAATGGTGGCAGCAGGTAACCAAGTGAGCTGAGCTAACCTCTAAAAAGGAAAAAAAAATCTGCAGATAAATGAAAATCCATCATTACTCTACAAACGAATGACCATTCAATCCACCAAATGAGAAAGGAAAATGACCAAATGACAGTTCTGCTTCAAATACCATTTTCAGCTATAACTATATTGGTAAATATCACATATGATCTTGAAAATTGGCTAATAAAAACAGTTAAGAAATACTTACATAGCAGAAGTCCCTCTGAAAATGTCCAAAGTTTGAAAGAATGCAACTATTCAACTCTTGATTTTATCAAATACATTAAATCTACAAATCTAAACGCTTGATTTTTTTTAAAAATAGATTGTTAAACTCTTCTTCTTTTTTTTTAATAAATCAATTTTGATCACATAGGCATCTAAATCAATAATATTTATTTTTTTATCCTATAGTCAGATTTGACTTGTACTCAAGCCATTAAAATGTCAGTTTTCATGTGGTTATCAAAGAATTGAAAAATAATCAACAGTTTCTAACATTTATTTCATCATCTGAGATTTCTTATTTTACCAGAGTTCAAGACAATGAAGTTAGAAAAGGTGGGGGGTTTGCTGTTAAGCATAGCTTTTAAATCTGTTTAGTTGATATTTTTAGCAAAAAACACGGTTTGGTCTACTTAGCATCAGTTAAGAAAAGCACTGTTCGTCAATTCAGATAAAACTCTCCCATCCTCCCCATGAGCACTGCGCAAGCACAGCAGGACTTAATGTATACGCAGCGATTTCAAAATTCTGCCATTCTCCATGCATTAAGATGGCTCTCAAAGACGACATGAATAGACACAAGGTTGCCTTCATTTTAACATTCAACGGAAGTAACTCAATCTAAAGAAAATAATAACCATGCAAAGAATCTACACTCTCTGGCTAACACACACACACACATTACACCAAAGCCAAATTTATGACTAATCCTGATATTTCACATTTCATTTTGTATGTCATTAAAAAATAATTTTTTATGAATCTGTCGCAAAGCAAAACAGAACACAGAACCAAGTGTTGGATTCTAGCAGAATTCGGAATGGGAAACACCACAGAGTTATCAAAAGTTTTACATTCACTTTTCTTCTTTACTGCACTGTCTATTGCTCTAAAGTCTACCCTTACAACACACACACATAAGCTGCATACAACAAAACATTTTAAAAAACTTATTGCTTCATTTAGATTCTCGCATACCCGAGCAATTCACCTCTAGATGATGGCGTCCATTAATACTGAAATCTCCCATTAAAAACCGATGAGGAGAACAATTCACCTGAAAAGGGCAAAGTTATCATTTAGAAATTAGTAAAATTTGGGAAACAAATTCTGTAAATAACGCTGAAATTATTGCAAGTACCATTTTCAATATTATTGATTACATGTCAATCCCTCTCTTTTTCTTTTTTTCCCCTTAGTGTTTTTAACATAACTTAGGGATCAGAAATGATAATTGTCTCCTGATTTCTAGTTTTTAGAAATTCTCCTCCTCCCCCCAAACCCTGATGGAGGTACAGATCCACCAAAACCCTGGACCACTGTTCAAAAACCGGCATCAGACAGAGTCTGGAGACCGAACACCGTTTCAAACATCACGCCAATTCTTTAAAACCGCCCCGATTTCATCTACACTTTCCACATTGCTTGTGCTTGTTTGTTTTTAAACACAAGCAAAAGTTTCAGGGTTAACACATACATTATGTTCATGAACCATTATAGTACATTTGAAGCCATTACATGGGTATTAAAGAAGAAAACAATTTCTTTATAGTAATTTAGCTACTAAAAATTATGTTTCACCAAGGTTTCACAGGGTTCCAACTCACTCACTCCCTGTAAATGTGCAGGTGTACTTCTCAAAGGGTTAACCCACTTTAGCACTTTTGCGACTCGTGTTGGTATTGTAATGCTTAATACAGTACAAGAAGAGAGAGAGTTTGTTCAGGATTTTTCTTTTAAAATTATTAGTAGATGCACAGTTCAGAAAGAATTGCGACTATTAAAAGTAACATGTATAAAAAATACAAATACTAAAGAGCTAGTGCCAATCAGATTCATTGCACTGTCAGTGTAAATTTCTCGGGCTATTTACCTTGTAGGAAAAGTTGCTACAGCTGAACTGATGAATCAGGTCTGCGATGACAAACAAACGGAGCAGAACCACCAGTGCTGTTGTAATCAATACTGGCAGTAGTATCATGATATCTGCGGGGGATCCTTTTAACCAAAGGCCAAGGATGTTCACAGTCCATTGAAAACTGACATTGGCAGTATTAAAGCACTCTGATATAAACTTTGCTTGTTTGCCACCATGGATCGGTGAACACCAAACAGGGGGGGGGGTTGGAAAAGCTGCATGCCTGTCATTATTACAGCCCATAATTCAAGCACCAATAATAATAATAATAATAATCTACTCCTGATTTCTAAACAGTAGCTGGTCCCCCTCTTTTGTTTATATAGACTTTGCAATGCTTGCCCATATATGTGACTGAGTTTGGTCATGACAAGCATTTAAAAAAATTAATAATAATAATAATAATAATACTTGAGAAATACGATAAGGTATATCTTTCTTGAATAATACTGTATTTATATACTAGAACATAACTTTTTGCTTGTTTTAGTATGGATTTACTGCAGGTATTTAATGATTAAACATTTGTTTAACTTAATGGAGTGAAGCAAAACAACAAGGTTCATAAAATGACAACGGGAGATCAACGGCAATCACCACCACTAACATCTCAGTAAGTTCAATATCTTGTTGTCCAGTCTTGGTAATGTACATCACCTGTCACCAAGGTACTAGTGTATGTCGTGGATACAGATGGCAAAACAAACTGCAGCGAACTGACGAGAGAGAGATCATTGAACCGATAACAGCGAGAGGACCATGACAGTAAGTGAAGCATCTCTGTTGGGGAGGACACTAAACAGACGAACGAGGGAGGGGGGGTATTTATTCTAATGAATGCTCGTGGGACCACTCCTACCCGTTGCGGGGGAGAGATGGAGGAGAGCTGGCTGTCGGACCGTCAGGTACAAATCGAACAAACAAGCGCCTCTCTCTCTCTCTCTCTCTACTCACCTTTATTCACGGCGAGGATGCAGGGAACAGAATCCGCCGGGACATCGGATTTGGAGAAGAGCCGCCTCACGACAGCCGAAAACACCACCGACACGCCTCGTGGAAGCTCCACCTGGCCGCCATTGTTCTGTCACCGCCGAGTACCTACCGTCTATCTTCCTACCGCTGGTGATGATGCTGCTGCTGATGCTGCTGCTGCTGCTGCTGTTGTGCTTCGCTCTCAATTCGCCGACGGAGCCTATCGTCAACGGCTCTCTAACGATCGGGTGGAGGAATTAAAACCTCCCTGAGCACACAAGAACCCAGAGAGAGAGAGAGAGAGGGAGGGATGGACTGACGCAGATCCCGTGGTAATTAACTAGAAAAAAAAAACAACAATAAATTTTCTCACAGGTAAAAAAAAAAAAAAAATACAAACGCGTTGTTTTGTTTTGTTTTGTTTTTGTTTTAAACCCTGATTAACCTCAAGGTTTTTCAGTTTGTTTACAGTCAGTAAACTTCGGGGTTAATTAAGATACCCCGCTCCAGAAGGTAGAGCCTGGAAACCTTCGCTTGGTTTTCGGTGAAACGTATTGTTGTTGTTTCAGATGAGAAACAACCGGCTTTTCCCGAGGATTTACCAGAATTGTCCGCCGTCTGCTCGGCCTCTGGAGGTACGAGACAGGAGACGGGGGTGGGGGGGGTAAGACAAACGATTTTTACCCCCCAGCTCAGCCCTTAATCGGCCCGATCTGCTCTCGCGGGGTCCACGCCTCAAACTGCAGACCGGCCAACCCTTTCTGCTTAAGGCCCCGCCCCGCCCCGCCGGGTACCTTCTCTCCAAACCTACTTATTTATATTCACCTCTCCTCTCTCGGACAATCGACTTTGGGAGTACAATATAACGTAAAGCAAACTTTTCGGCTGTTGGGAAACACTTACATTATGGCTGCCATTGGCTACAGTACTGATAAACCAACGGAAGCTCGCTTCTGCGCACTAGGTCAGTTAATTCGGAAAGTGAAACCTTAAATTGAATTAACTGTCAATGGGATCTCCCCCTTCTTCTATTTTTTTTTTTGGCTGAAAGTTATATATTATTTGTACCATCCACAAGCTAGCTTAGTCGAGGGAACTATTTCTAAGGCGGAGGTACTTCCGTCCCGTACCCTTCACTTACGTTACTAAGCAACCTCATGCTTTCGCTTTGCCTTATCAGGTTGTGCTTTTTTTTTTTTTTTTTTAATCTTTTATAAACTTAGCTGATCATCAGCCATTTATCTTGCAGGGCTGGAGGTTTCCTTAAGCCACACCATTACCGCAGGTGAGTGTATTTAACCTCCAAATCTGATCAGTTTTGTTTCGAAATAAGTAAAGGAAACGTGGTATGACCAGCATCAGAACTGAAGAAGGCGGACTGTGATTTGGCAAGATTCATCCGCGTCACGAAGAAGCGCGCGGAGTAGAACAAGCCGGCCACGTTGCGTGTACAGCCTCGGTGTTCACCACGGTATGCGGCCATGATGGACACCACTGTTCCATACTTCCATTCCATTACAATTAGCAACAAAAAAAAAAACAACCAAAAGGTAGCGTTGTTTAATTAGCAGCCATTTCAGAAGGTGATTATTTTTTTTTCTAATTAAGATGTGACGTCACTTATTTTTTTTGTTGTTGTTGTTCAAGGTGTAAAAAAAAAAAAATAGCAATAATTATATTTAATTTTTTGTCAATGATTTTCTTCCAACGAAACAATTTAACAGGTAAATGTTGTTTTTTTTTTTTTTTTTTTACCGTTTCGGTTTCGTATGTTCGAAGAAACCAAAGAAAGACGGTGGGTGGGGGTTATATGGCCGTCGAGCGTTTCCGGTGAGACGGCGGCGCCTGACGGTAAGTGTCGCGCGGTACTTGTGAACGGTCAGTACCGACTCGCGTTAAAGCGGAAAGATCAATACATCGGAGTGGTCCTTAAAGGCGAAATGTTGCTCCCCCTCCCGCCGCCGCAGACCGTTTTAAGCTTCCTTCTCCGACCAGAAGTGTTTTTTTTTTTTCCAAAACGGGCGTGGGGTGGGGGGGTGTGTGATGGTGATGGAATCAGAAGCCATAAATGGGAACTGGGATCGGGGGAGGGGGGATAACAAGTGTTGTTTTATGTGTCAACAAGAAGAAGAAGAAGATAAGAGTACGCGAGGCGGAAAGAGGAGATTGCTCCCTTGGCGTCGAGCTCGACTTTGAGAGACCCCGGCAACCAGACATCTCCCACAAATTAGGCTTTTCCCCGGACTTAAGCGATAGATCCCCGTGTAGCATTCGGTGACTTTCATAGCCAGATCAAAGTCTTTTTTATTTATCTATTTATCTTGGTTTGGTTGGGGGGGTGGGGCGAGTGCTGTAAACAGATTTTACAGTTTTCCAAGCCTGAATATCGGTTTTTTCTTATTATCAGGAAGCAAATGGTGATGTAAACTGCGCACCACCACAGCGCAAGACTTCTTCAGCTTCGTTGTAAACTAACTTTCCGCCATGAAAGTAACCACCGGCGGAAGTAAGAATGATGTAGGTAATTAATGATAGCCTCTAATTAGTCTTGTGTTGTGATATGTACAGCTACTGAAGAAAGTAGATAATTAAACTGTACAGGCTTCCGGCAGACATTGAAAAAGGTTTAAAAAGGTATGGACAGAATTTCTTACTGATGGGTAACAACCTCCCACTAGATTCCGCCATGCCTGAAATGTGGAGCAACCATGGACTTTTAATTATTTTGCATTATATTATGTGATCATTCTCACCTTGTGCCACACACAGGCATGAAGAAATATAAAATTATTAATTGAAACGATGTTAATATGAAAGCTTATAGAATTAAGAAGTGTTTTGCATGATAAAAGGTTATGACATTATGAGACTACTAAGAATACATGATAGAACACAAAGGGAAAAAATTAATCTATTTTCTTTGTCTCCCTACTGAAATAAGAAAGAAAACACTTATATTTAGCTGTAGATTACTGCAGTAACTGCTTTTTTGTTGTCCCCTGGCATATTAATTTGGCCACCCCCAAAAAATGACCATCTGACTGAATTTGCATATTTCAGGTGTGATTATCTAAATATTAGTTGTCACAGTGAACAAGTAACCAGTGCACAGTATCGCCATGCCAGAAACAAATGGACCCTGCAATATTATTTCTTTATTAACCCAAAGCTGTGTTATAGGTCAGAATGATTGACAGACAGATTGCCATGGATATCGATATTCTCATGTGTTTGATTATTATTATCATTAAGTTCACTGAGACATACGTCACAGTAGTGGCAAATAAAGACTTGGAAGACTTTCAACAGTGATACCATGCCAGCACACAATTACTAGTTAGGTCCAAATTCATGGTTAAGATTGTCTTGATGGCATCACAGAAAAAAAGAGTAGTTCCATATTATCATTACCAACCTGGCTTCGGAACAAGGATTAATCTTCATGAATGACAACATCAAATCAGATCAGGCTCATGACCTCTTTCAGCAACACTGGCTATTTACATACCCAGTAGGATTGGTAGGACCTACTTGGGCAATGCTTCCACACACAAGTTGACATCTCCAAAATAAAAGATCTTGACCAATATTTCACAGAAGTGTAACAGTGGACCATATTCATTGAATGGTAAACATTTTTTAGAAATATGCAACGTTTTAATACTTATCAATGACACATTGACTTCAACTTATTATTAAACAATGTATAAAAACTGATGTTGGACCCTGCCCTACATTTCATTGTTCATAGTTTTCCTGAATTTTGCTTACAACCTTTTAATTACCATTGTTACAGTAATTAATTCTTTCAACATTTTCTTGTTTAAAAAAAAAAAAGAAACATTGGTTGTTTTTTTTTTTTGAAATTTTAAATTATTCTCGTGTTTAAATTTTATTATACATGTAGGGAAGTTCTTATTCTACTGTGAATAACTTGTGGGGGAATGAAGGATGTAATTAGAGATACATTTTTAAAAAAAATTCATGCATATGTCTTGAAAGACCTCTCTTGATCAAAGGAAAGTTTTGTTTGATCTTCACAGTGGCTTTATTGAGGAAATCTTTGATTTATTTGAGTATTGGTGAGATACTATTACAGTATCATGGCTAACTTTTTGAAGTTCTAATTAAACCATATATTTTAAAATTAACCCATCCTATCTCTAAAGGAAAAACTCGAGACAATTAGAAAAAGTCAATTCATGTCACTATCCCATTTTTTTCTTCTAAAATCTCTTCCTCAACCTTTATCTTTCTTTAGCTTTGATGTCTTTCAATTCAAAAATTACCACTTCAGTTACAAACTCTTCTCTCAAGGCATGTTTCTTATATTTTTCTTTTTAATCTTTAACGAGTCATCTTCTATAAAGTGCTTAATCATAGTATTTGATAAGGTTGCATTACATCTGTATGCAGCTAGCACATCAATATCCTCCCAGCTAGCTTTTTTTATTAGGTCATCACAAAAGTTTTGTTGGTTTTTATATTATGTTAATTTAGGGTTAATTTTTTGCATGCTTGTAAAGGTGTAGGTAGATAAGCTATATATCGTTTTGTAGCATATTCTTTGGCATACATTATGCAAAACCTGTGTTTTTAAAAATCATAAAATGAATATTTGTTTCAGGGTTCTGAGTGAAGCATGGATAGAAAAGTTTTTCGTGCCATTTTGCTTCAACAGTTCAAACCAGGCCACAAAGCAAGGGAGGCAACTCGTAACATTAAGCAAGCATGGGATGAGGACACAGAAAATGAATACAGTACAACGATGGTTTGCAAAGTTTCAATCAGGAGATGTGAGCCTCAAAGATAAGGAACGTAGCAGACACCCCTCCAGCTGTGAAGCCAATCCAAGAAAAACAACATGATAAATTGCTGGAGAGCTTGACTGCAACTGTTTCCTGGCATCTTGACACAATCAGCAGGGTGAAAAAGCTTGACAAGTTGGTGCCTCACTAGTTTAATGAACAACAAAAAAATTGTCTGGTGGACTGCAACTGGTGTCAGCCACTATAACTTCTTGCAGTACGGCGAAACCATCGCAGCTGAAAGATACTGTCGTGAATTAAACATTGTTCATCAGAAACTCTCCCAATGACAGCCAGAATTGGCAAATCAAAGAGGCCCAATCCTGCTCCACAACAATGCTCGTCCTCATGTTGCAAAAATGACTCTTCAGAAACTGAACACGGGGTACAGAGTTCTCCCTCACCCAGCCTCCTATTCACCAGACCTTTATCCCATAGACTACCACCTTTTAAACACCTCGACAGCTATCTCTGTATGAAATCCTCCAACCAAGCAGCAATTAAAACTGCCTTCAGTCTCATTGTTGCAGTAAAAAGACCAACAGAATTTTTGTAATGACCTAATAGTTTGTTTTGGTTATTCATAATAATTTCAATAAAATGTACACTAAACTCCAGTATCCCTAAATTTTTTCAGAGATAATGAAAGTTTTCATTGGTTGATGAAATAGTTTAAAAGATGTGCAAGATAGTATCGTTAGCCTTTTGTTAAATTTTCCAAATACATTAGGAAAATATTTTACACATGCGTTAGCATTTCAGAAATACGCGTTAGTTCCTTTTAATATCAAATCAGGTTTTGATTTGACAAAGTCCATTTTATAAGAATTAATCTGATTAAATTTTTCCACATACTTTGAATGCATAATTGTCGATTTCTTATTCTATTAGAAATGCCTCAGCTTGCATCTTTAGGGCATCTGGATCATCTTTCACATAGATCCACACTGCTCTGAAATGTCATGGTTCTTTGGCATTTAATTAGTGCAAACATTTTGCAATCTGAAAAACTGGAAGACCTGGTAGTAATCACCACTGTACTTTAGACCAAAACTTAATTCTTACAACTGCTTCCCCTTTTCTTTAACCAAATTCTACACACTCATATTTTCCAAGCATTGATCAGCCTCAAAGAATTAAATGTAACAGAAACATTCATTCTTCCAGATGGCGCCATTATTTGCTTTTCCAAAAGAATGAACTAACATATATATGCGCACATGATATGTTGTAATTTACTAGTCAAAAGGATATGTTTTAAGATTATTGAACGTCTGCTTATTTTTGAAGTGTAAATATATAAGGCAATAAAAAGCAATATTCTACATTATAATTGATACATATGAGAAGCAGAACATTGTACTTTGACGGTTCTTTGCATTCATTAAATTAAAAAATAACAGTGGAAGGGTAAAGCCCGCAAAACCTGCAATGAACTTTGACCAAAGGAGCAATGGATAAACAACTATCCCTACGCCTGGCATTCTAGAAATTCAGAGGTACAGTCATTTTCCTTATTGGTCTAATCTTGAGCTAAAATAAAAAAAATTTCTTGTTCTTTTGGCATTTGAATTATTACAAGTGATTTTTAATCTGAATCATCAGGGTGGCACAATGGTTCTGAGGTAGACTAATGGACGAAAAGCTGAGTGCTCTAGTTTGAATCCAAGTAAGGATTGGCTCATTTTGACAGCATACCTCCTTGGCATGATTTCTTCCCACATCTAAAGATGAAGAATTTCAGTAAGACTTTATTTGACAGAATTAGGATTGGGATTAGCAATGCTCCTGTGCCATGGTTGTCTGTCTTGTTCACATTATACTACATAACAGCAACCATCTAAAAGATCTGGTATTAATTGCCACTGTACCTCAGATGCAAAATTTACTACTGTCTACAATAATTCTTGCTTTATTAAATATGATTTAATGTTACTGAATGGTCTTTTTAAAAAAAATGTATTTGTGTAACTAGTTATATTATTTCAGTTCAATAGGAAATGTGTAAAAGAAAAATAAACTCTGTTTAATGAAGCTGGCAGTTGGTTTCACTGCCATGGATGTGTAGATAGGATTACCATTCTGTATTAATTGAATCATTGATTTTTTTGCTCTTAGCTTCTAAAGCATTGTTAAACAAACATTAGTCATATTGAAGCATTGAATTACAAGAATACAATTGTACAAATTCTGATATAGTTCTTGGCATTTATCCATGAATGTTCTTTTCATTGGAAACTACACTGTCACTCATAGTTTTTGCTCAGTATGGTAGGATTTTACAGTCTGCCTTGGCTTGAGTTTCTGTTTGAATGAGGTACTGGTAAAAATATTGGTATGTGAGATAATTTGGATGTAAATCTTATGGCAAAATCATAATTTAAGTTTTAGCTGAAGAGTTTTAAAAAAATTCTAACAAAAATTGTCTTTGAGATTGTTGGGTATACCACAGATGTGCACATGCATATAACTTAAATTGAAATGCCCCTTCTTAGTATTAGAAACATTGTATCTGCAAATTTTGGATCACCTGATCACAGAAATAAATAAGAAAATTAGTTCAACCAATTCCAGGCTTCAAGCCATTCCTTATTCCAGAAAAATGTTTTGAGTTCACTGAAGAAGAAACAAACACAACATTACAGTGAGGGTAAGAGTATCAGCCAACAGCAGTTCACCAATGAGGTCACCAGGTGGAAACAAAACTGGAAAGATGTCAGGCTGTTGCAAACTTTCATAGATTCCCTTGACAACACCAAATACACATTATACCTCTGCTGACATATTCTGTGTCTGCCTGTTCAGCTGGAAAAGCTTCAGTCCCAAGAAGAGGAGAAAGACTTTTGAGAGAAACAATGATTGAGCTAAGGATGTTGTCTCCTGCAATACTTCACATGCACGCACGTGAGGACCTGAATTTGCAAAACGTAGGCTGACTTTGCTTTCTAATGCAACATTATGTATGTGTTTGTGCCTTCCTGCATTTAGAAGGAATAGAACAAATTTGCAAGCTGTTTTAGAACAATTATTGTTGATAGGCTCATTATTTTAGTTATTTTAGTACAGTATTCGATAAATATTTTTGCTTTATTTTGGCAACAAAAAAAAAGATTTAAAGAAATAAATTACTGAAAATATTAATTTCTTGGTTAAAGGGATAGCTTTTAACTGTGAATCAGTTATCTCATGCCGCCAGAATGCAATATTTTCATTGGGAAGTGTGCCCGTGAATTCCCCTTGTAGGGCCTTATGCTTTCAGTGCTTGCAGAAACTTAGGAACTCTTAAAATTCATTAAAAAAAACAAACAAATATGTATAATGTTGAACTTTACAGAAATGTGAAAATTAAGAAGATTCCTTTAAAAAAATATTCTTTTGAATGGTTAAAGGGAAAACTGCCAAAATGTTTTCACGTGTTCATGGAGCTTGAAAGGCTGCCATGGCTACCATGCAGATAAAATGATGTGTATCCACACAGTTTAGCTATAGGAATTTATTAATTTTTGAGATGCCAGATTTGAGTATTTTTCAGAGAATCTTGTAAATTGGTTTTCTAGTGTTGGGATGTTATGATTAATGTTTTAAATTATCGATTAAATAAATTACAGGTGAGAAAAGATGAACTCGCAGATGCATCAATGAAGGATGTTCTGCAATAATGATTTTATACATTAAGAAGCTGCCATGGTGCACAATTTTAGGAAAACCTAGGCCTTTAGTTTATTAACACTTATCTGTTGAATGTGTGAAATAAAACATTTTGCCAGAAATATTACTTGGTCAAAAATATGTATTTATTTGTTCATTTATAGCTTTTGTAGTATTGTTTAGAATGAAGGGTAGAAAATTTGTCTTTGTGCAAAAAAGAAAGAAAAGTTTGCTTTTAATATATTTTTCATCATGGTCTTCCTGTGTAAGTTTCATTTATCTCAGCATGTTACCTTCCTGAAGTAGGAAGTATGTTGCATGATGATAAGTAAGATAGAGAAGCTGGTTGGTTGGTCATTAGTGTAACACTTGAAGAATGTCCTTGTTGGTTTTTCTACATGAAAAAGAATATTAGAACAAATTTTCCAGTAAACTTAGCATACCCCATGGCTGGTACAGAACAATGAAATAAAATAATTGGTTTATTATCTTGGTGAAATGTAATACGTTTTTTTCCACATAGGAAAAATTGTTTGGATTTATGTTTAGTTTGAATGAGCAAGTAGTGGTTTGGTGATTTGAGAAAATTGCCTAGCATAAGCCTGTAATTATTCAGAGAACATCCATTCCTGTAGGATAGATGAATTTGTGAGAAACCTATTTCTACAGAAGAATCAATACATGGCTTCAGAGAGAAAAGTATTAAAAGGTTCTGTGGGTATGTTGATGTGACTCACAGCTAATTTGTATTCCACCCACCCACCCCTGCTCTCTGGTTGCTGACATATGTACATCACCACTCGAAAATTAATGGTAAAAATATAGAAACCAACAGATCATGATTCTAGGCTTCCATTACCTAGATCGCTGCCATTGTTTAGCATAGATTGAAATCTAATGCTTAACAAGTTGCGTGGAAACTGAGTTGGTTGAAATCGCCATTGTTTTCTATATAATTTGCTGGCTTTTTTTATTTAATTAACTTACTTCTTTGACCATTTAAAGAGAGAAAAAAAAGTATCTCTGCACATCGCTTTTACAATAATGCATAGAATTTGCCTGCTCTGGTTTACCTATTTCTTAAATAGCTGAATGGATAATGTTTCATGATGTTGCTTTAAAAGTCTCTCTCTCTTTTTTTTTGGTTGTGTGCTGGTGCTTTTAGCCAAGATCTATTGCTTAGAAATTTGTTTTGTAGTTGAGGTCCTGATTCAACTTCTTTGTTATAAAATTATCTATCTGTTCATTAAATATATATTTATGTAACCCCATCACACACACACACACACCACTACTGTAATGATTCTGTTTGTCAGTATTGTTCATAGATTAGTGACAGCGTAAAGTTATTTCTTTTTTGTGAAAGTAATTTAATTTTTGTTTTCAGTATATAAGAAAATAATAAATGCATTTAATTTACCAAAGACTTTTCCTTTCCTGTATATTGTTTATTTTTATTTAAAGGAAAAAAAGGGTTTCTTATAATTCTCGTTTCTTCTTTTAATTACTATGAACAGTAGAGATGGGTTATTGTAAATGAAAAGCTTTAGCCATACTGGTACCCACACCTGGATCTTATTACCAAAACACATCCAGTCCATTATCTCCAACTTTATTTCAAGCACAGCGCAAATAATAATCGTCTTTGATTTGTTTTTTTTATTAATTGACTCTCACACTCAGTGTCACATAGAACACGATTTCTGCATTTGTGCTTTTTTTACAGACCCACGTAAACATTTTGCATTGCTGGGATTTTGGAGGTATGTGCAGCTCACCCAAGCTATTGTCTTCTGGAGTCTTTAGCTTCGTTGGGTAAAGGTTCAGACTGAGCAGCAGCTTTTACCACCTGCTACCCTCAGTTTCTGCTGTCATTACAAAGCTAAATCACAGTGAATCAGTCTATCGGAGCAAGTATGGTTTTAAAGTATTTTCAGACATAAAAGTAGCTGGCACCTGTCTAATACTGGGATTTTTGTTTTTTTTTTGAATAGCTCTATCTGATTTAAACTGAATATTGATTTATTCTTTTTCTGAAGGAAGATTCTAAAAACAACACTGACCTTTATGGCTGCTTAATAAATTTAGACGTCTAGAAAATAGTTCCGCATGTGATGTGTGTGTGTGTGTGTGTACACAAACACACACGATTTAGATATAACATTTTTCTCCATTATTTCTGATTCTCAGACTTGTGCCCCTACTAATGAATTTCCCTGTTTGTTCTTTTTCTGCTAGATGAAAACTGCATGTTAAAAATAAATATTATCAAAAAAGACATAGTAAATAAATCAGTCTTACCTGACAAATAGATATCTTTTAACTTAATGATGCTAAAATGTTCTGTCATTATCAATAAAAAAAAACTAATTATTAATTAGTTGTTTGTTTCTGTGCATGTTTCTATTGTTGAATGTTTGAAGGGCACCAGACAGCCACTGTGCATAGCTATGGATGAGGGCCGGGTTCAGTTCATGTGGGAATCTGACTTAATTTCACAACAACTTGCAGCATTTTCTTTTCTCTTTTTCTTCTGTACCAAATCCATTTTTGTGGGTTTCCTCTGAGCACTCTGGTTTACTCCCACATCTAAACTGTGGAATTCTAGTTATAATTCTTGATACCTTTCTCCACTTCTAGAGTGACCTCTAAGGTGTGAGGGACAGGGATTCACCAAGAAGGGAATCTTTGATAGAACTAAATGCGTAATTATACTAGTTAGTCTTTTAGCATTTTTATTCATTAATTAGGATTTAAAAAAAAAAAAAATTAAATGGTGATTTTTAAAATTTTACTTTTACTCATTTTGTTTATAGATTTAGTACAAATTTGAAAATGATTAACACACACAAAAAAAAAAAGGAATTGAATTTCTCAGACATGCTGCATGAGTAGATTTTAAATTGTTATTGTGCAGTAATTTGGATCAACCCAATCCTAGAATGGCAGTCTTTGCAGCACTTATCACAAATGTGAGTTCTGTGACAGTTTTGTTTTCTACACTGTCTCCTTTTGTCCAGCTGGAGAAACCATTCTGCAAGCCTTCCATTTTGTTCGCGTAGGTCTCTGTCATTTGCCATTATCCTCCGCTCTTTAACACTGATGCTGCTGCTGCTGTTGTTGTTGTTGTTGAGCGAGATGGACTTCCGAACGAGGTTCTTGCAATGGCATCGCATCCCGTAAAGACAAGTGGCCTGTTGTTCTCTGTCGAGTCCTCCTCGTGATTGAGAGATGTTCGTCGAGCCGACAAACGGCCCGGTCCCCCGACACCGTGGGCCCCAAGGACCCGGGAGGTCTCTCTCACGTCGGACACCAAGGAAAATGCCGTACAGCTGTTTCACGCTATGGCGATCATCAGCGACATCTCTCCTCCGACCCCAGCCTGGGATCGAACCCGGTACAGGAGCAACGGTCCCCTTACGGAGCTAACCCGCTACCACCTGCCCCACCGGGCCGGCTTGATGCTGCTGCTGTTCAAATTCCTTATGCATACATCCATGAATCTTAGCTTGAGGTAGTCAATAGTTCTTTTTTCTGTGCCAGTACCCACTCCATAAAAAAATATGTCCTTGGGTATAGGCCCTTTTTTTTATTTTCTGGATGAGGTCAAACCAGTGAAGTCACCATCTCTTGGGGATTTCAAATATTCTTGGCATGTTTATAAATGTGCAGCTCTCTAAGTTAGGAAGTCTGTAATGTCATGTAATTCCAAGAATACAATGCAAGCAGTGGAGATGAAAACTTTTGAGTTTCCTTTTTTGACTACTGAATGTTCATATTTGTTTTAACTGTCTGGTGAGGGCAGTAGCAGCTTTCTCAGCACAGACAATTTGTTCTTCTAATGGCAGGTTGTCAGTCACTGTGGAGCCTATGTAGTAGCAGTACCTGCGAAGCACTTCCAGGCAGTTGTTATCTTGGCTATTCTAACACTTCCTTCCCATTACCACTGTTTTCTTAAGGTTAATGGTTGGAGAGAACTCTATTCAAGCATTAAACAGACAATTGATGGGATTTTGAAGTGGCAAGGTTATAAAGCTTGTCATCTGATCTTGTGTGAAGATAGGCTTCTTTGATGGGCGATTTAAAGGCATATATAGGGAGAAAACTTTTCCCAATAGGTTAGAACCAAGGACCCAACTCTGCTTTACTCCACACTTGATTTCAAAGCTGTCAGATATTGAGCTGTTGAACTGAAGCTGTGCATATTTTCATGAAATGAACAAATCAGGTTAAGGAGTTTGGGTGGACAGTCAATATTACATTGTAGAGACCTTTCCTGCTCACTTGAAAGCTTTTGTGAGATCAACAGAGGCCATGTAAAGTGGCTTACATTGCTCCCTACACTTCTTTTGTAATTATTCTGGGGAGATTAAGTCTACTATAGATCTTCCTGAGCAGATACCACTTTGTTCTTCAGGATACACATGGTCAGCAAATTTTAAATCTCTTGAGAATAACCGGCAAAGTTGTTGCACTTTTGTCGCCCTTGTACAAAGTGATGATATTTGAGTCACACACCTGTGGTACTGCACCTTTCCAGCATAGAATAAAGTGCTGCAGATGTCCAAGCAGGCTATTATCTTCACATTTCAGTACATTAGCTGGTATGCCACCCTTTCCTGCACAGTTGGTTCTGCATCTAGATCATTCATTATAGACAGATTCTAAAATGCAGTTACACACACATGTTTCTGGAGGGTGAAGCTCAAGATAATGCTTAACCTAACATTCAGTTTGCTTGTTATGGTCTGTTTTTTTTTTCACATCTTAACTTAGCTGCTAGCACCTCAACAAAACGTCCTTGCTGTAGGTCATCTTGCTGCTTTGTAAATAGTCCAAATACAACTAAAGGCTAAAAGAGTCAAATCCAAC
The DNA here is from genome assembly GCA_018389105.1 of Nautilus pompilius. NCBI lineage: Eukaryota > Metazoa > Mollusca > Cephalopoda > Nautilida > Nautilidae > Nautilus > Nautilus pompilius. The sequence goes on along the minus strand of JACATO010000350.1, from coordinate 106,414 downwards.
AGAAAATATGGTGGTGTGATCTGACAGGAAATTGGCATGACAGCTTAACTGCTGTCTGGAAATTCCTGCAGCCAAGCTGGCGCTGTGCATATCAGCTTTTGTCTATCTTCTGGATTATCCAGGAAAGCCAAGAGGAGGACTCAAATGCTGGGCAAGTTTGAGTCTCCATATCCATGCCCAGGCTTTTCATTTACCTTGGAGAGGAGACTCCGGCCTCACTGTCACACACATGGACATGAGAGAAGTGCTATAAGTCATAGTTTTAATGGAAAAGAGCATTTAAACAACCCCACTGGATATTACAGAGAAATCTGGTGGAGGTTTTCATTAAGGATTCTAAGCATGTGTACATTCAAAAAATTTTTTTGCTTATCTACAGATAAAGATATTTTAGATTGTTATAATTATATCAGGGAATATGAGATTTTCTGCATTTGCACAAATGCATGTAAATTGTTGTGTGCAGGTAAAAGTATGCAATTCCGATCAATGGCTAAGGTTAGGTGTTGCATGGATTTATTGCGCGCCATGAAATAAATAATATGAACCATTTTATTTGTTAGACAGTTGCCCGGATAAATATTCAGCAGTGGTGGATGATAACTCATCAGTCAGTCAAGACTCGTTACAACCCATGTATGCTCTGAGAGAGATCATTTTGTAGCTCTGTTGCATGTTGTGTAAACGTGTAATTTATTTTTGTTATAAGCTTGTGTTTTCCTTAATATTAAATACAAATTTCTGTTAAGCAAACTATTGTTTTTAAGTGTAGAAGTTATTCTGGAACTGCTGCATGGGTTTGAACCTGGTGTAATACCTGATGGCTCCCTGTCTACTCATATGCTGAACAAGGTGAATTACCTGGAATGTAACTGTGAGAGAAATGAGTTTAAAAAAATTTTTAAAAAGACAAAAGGTGTTCTTTTGGTTAGAATGATCTTCTCTTGGTTTATAATCTTTTACTGAGATGTTGCCTTTTGAGGATAGATTATTGCCATCTTTCTAACATTTGTTAGTTATTTTTGCCACTCTGAGGATGGACAGTCGTCGTTGGCAAGAGGAATGAATGTAAGTAATTAGCAGTACTTCATCCCCACTGTACTGTCAGTGGTTTTACTACAATCTTTTAATGTCCTCTGCTTGGTTGATTATTTTAATCTTATTTAACATCAGGCATCTTAGTTTCTGTTTGTCATAAATAACTGCTTAGATATCATTTCGTCTTTTACATTGCTAATAAAACAGATGGTTCATGTCAGATATGTGGGCAGTGTGAATGCTTGCAGCTAAGCACCAGCCATTGCAGGGAAGGTAGCAGCATATGGTGCCTGCTTGCTGCTTTTCAGTATACCGGCTTGTTCCGCATTTGCGTTCTCACAACTCTGCCTTCCTCTTGTTGGATTTTAATATTAAAGGGTACAGAGTTGACATGAGAAAATGTAAAGTTTTCTCATAATTTAAAGCCATAAAGGGCCATGTAAAGACAGTGATTGTCATCTGAAATTTGCTGTGCTACTTGCAAGTAATTATGTGTAAATTCATTGCAAACTGTGTTCAAATCCCAGTCGGGACCAGTTTAGCTCGCCATACCTCCCTAGCATGGTTTTTTTCTTTGCTCTTCACAGCTGATCACATGCATTTCCTCCACCATCTAAAAAAAAAAAAAGTAGTAGTGGTAAGAACTTTCTGTGATGGCTAACCTCCACACCATATTCTCCCTTGTTTGGTTTAGGAAACTGAAATTGGAATAGTGGAGTTCCTTTGGGTGGATACCTAAAGTGCCATTGTCAACTGATAAGCTAATAAAGGATGTCTATTCATGAAAGTAACTAGTGACTGAGTGTAAACATGGTGCTCAAGGTTACAGAGATAGGCCCTTTTTTAATATGTATACTTTTAGTGGCGTTCATTCTGAACTTGTCTGAAAGAGAATCCTTGCGGATTGTACTATTCTTCATGGTTTGAACTTGTGACTACAGCAGCTGCCACCTAGCTATTAATAAACAGCCACACCACAAAACCTTTTAAACCAGCTGCGAAGGAAAGTACTTAGCAGTTAAGCATGTCGAAGTTTCTGTTTAGAGAGTGCCACATTATCCACATCTGAACACAATTATAATTACATGTTAATGCAAATGTTTTTTTGTGCTTTCAATAATTGGCCAGACAGAGGCTAGTGTCAGTGCTTGTCAATCGCTAAGTGACACGTGCCTTAGTTGTGTGTTAAAACCCAGAGAAGCTATGTGACCACAGAAGAACATTAATTTTCATCCTTTTACTCATGAGAAAGAAAATTTATCTTTTTATTGGATTATGATATCTGGCTGTCGTTGGGCAGGGAGGGATGATTGCAATGAAATTGAGCTCATTCATAATAACTTTCATTGTTGTTATTATTATTATGCATGCATTTCTGTCTTTACATGCTTCCATAGAAAGGACATTTCCTTTACCAGTATCACATTGAACTAGGTGGGAACAGAAAATTAAATTTGTTTTTAATTTTCCAACACATGAATAACTTAAACACTAATTATAACTAATTTAAACATGCTGTTCAAAAGATTCTCTCTTTGTTTGTTTTCAATTTCATGATTTGAGTATTCAGAATCATACCTTATTCATATAAATTTTATAATAAGTCATTAAAGTAAAATGGTTAATTTTCCATGCCGTTACGATTTTTAAATAATTTAAATATCTTACTTTGTTTTCTTTAACTATAAAAATATAAAGTTTTTAAAACAATTTTATAGTTGTAAATATTTTAATCTGATAACAGTATTTGTGTATTAAGAAAAGAATAATTAAATGCTTTGTAACAAAAAGAAATGTCAAATGGATCTTTTTTAAAATCATTTGTTTAAATTACACTACATGGATATTTGAGTTTCCAGTAATGAAATCTTAATTTAACTTAATTAAATATGGCAGGTTAGATAATTAACCCTTTACTACATGAAGCTGCTAGGAGGAGCTTACCTATTTTATTCAGAATCTTTATTAAATTTTAACTTTTTAAAGATGTATCTACATAATTTTTTTTTAATAATTAACAGGTTAATTAACATTTACATACTGAATAAATTCAGATTTTGATGTAGCTTTACTACTGATTTTTATCAGAAAAGATTTTTTTTAAAATTTGCCTTATTTAATTAGTTAGGTTTTCTTTTTTGTTTTCTTGCATTATGCTTGTTATCTTTTTGGTCAGTGGAAGTTATGATCCCCATCTACTGCTTTCTTTCTTGGTAGTCACACACACCAACTATAGTACACTGGTGAAACAGTGATGACTTTTTGCTTCCTGTTCACAGCCACCATATTGATTGCTGCATTTGGATATCTGTATTATGGATTATAATATGTGGTTATTATTTACACAAACAAATCGATTTATCTTGATTTCTTTTTAATGACATGGATATGTTGTGTTGGAGGAATTTTTGTATTGTAAAGGTTAGAGGCTTAGAACATGTTGCAGAAATCTATATCTTTGGCTTTGTGATTGCATCAAGGCTGTGTGATATGGAAATCTTTTTGATTATCTGCACCAGCTGTATTGTGAATTAAAGTATAGTTTCCTTTTTGGGTGAGGGTGGCAAGAAAGGCAGATAGATTGTGTTGGTGCTGACATTTTTAGTGACAAGACAATAAAGATGACTGGCTGACAGCTGTATCAGTAGAAATTACCAAAGCTGATGGTTTTTGCTTGCATGAGAAATAACAGTAGGGGTAAACTGCTATTATGGAAACGTAGCTGCTGCTAGAGATTGTGTGTAGTTCCAAAATACTGCAAATGGTTTTTAAAAAAAATTTTAGGTAATGTGTACAGTTACTCACTATAATGATCAAGTAGACTAAATCTAACACTCCATGAAATATTTTTATCCACTATACAGGGTTATTCAAAAAGAATGAACCGATTTCATGACGCATTACTTCAGTTCTCAAGCATCGTCATGGAATGAGTCAGTGACCATTTGAAAGAGGATTGATTAAGATGGAGCACCGCCCCATTGGCACCTGATGGTTCGAGCTTTTTTAAATGAAAAAGTGCCCCAGCGATGGATTGGTCGGAAAGGGGCCCAAGACCTTGCTCTTTGTGCTTGGCCTGTGAGATCCCCAGACCTCACCGTGTGTGATTTTTTCTTATGGGGATATGTAAAAGATCACGTTTATGATCCACTGCTACCCACTAACCTCGATGACTTTAAACATCGATTAACAACAGCGATCAACTCAGTGGATCGTGATATGCTGATACACGTCTGGGAGGAATTCTCTTATCGCATTGATGTTGCCCGTGCTGCAGGTGGTGGCCACATTGAACACTTGTAAGACAGGAAATAAAACTTGATTGTGAGTAGAATACTTGTGACTTAGCTGGAGTTTTCTATTGCGTAATGAAATCGGTTCATTCTTTTTGAATAACCCTGTATAAGGATTATAGGCAAACTCATATTGAATTTCTGTTAAATTAAACTAACTGATTAATTTAATTAATTTAAAAAGTTTGTTTCTGTATTAAAATATATTCTATGCCCATTCATGAATAAGTTCATTTTATTATGCACTGAAAAGACTTGTAACCTTAAATTTACTATGGATATACCACTGTATTTATTGATTTTTTTTACAAATCTTAGATATAGGTAGATATTCAAATGCATGCATATGCACACAAAAGGTTAAACTTCAACATGCATTGGTAAATATCATTATTATTTAGAAACTTAGAAGAAATGTATGTTGTTTAAGCTGCCTGATATTGTATATGTATGCCTTTAAATCATGCAAATGGATCGTGATAAGATAAACTGTTAACAAAAGGTTTCTGCATTTCTTAAAATGAAAAATTTAATATAAAACAACTTATTGTGTATTAGTTTACAAATGGTAGAACAGTCATAATCTGTTTTTAAAAAAAATTTTACAGCACACTCAGTTTGAAAAATGATAAAATGTAACACAAGATGTATATGCCACCATGGCACTTGAGTATAATCAGCTTGAATGGAATATATCAGCAAATTTATCAAAAAAGAAAGATGCTTATTTCAACATTGTTTCAAAAATACAGCTAATTTTTTCAGTGTTTTGAATTTCAGCCTCTATATGTCTGCCAAGTTTCTATTCTCCTATTTTGCAGGGCATCTTGAATTTAATCTTTTAGTGGCTGACATGAGATTTTACCCTGACTCTTATCAACTCACTCTAAATGATCCACTCTGATAGTAAACCTGTATCTGAACTTTCGCTAATATAAAAGCCATTCTGTCAAATCGGTCATTCCAGATGAGAGCAAGTGGTTTACAGAATACCATTTACTTTTCCTTTTTATTGAATATTTCCTTGTTAAACATTGTTTTCTTTCTTTTTCCATTATTGTCTCTATTACTTCTTGTTGAGAAGGAAATAGGAAACCATTTTTTTTTTTGGTGTGTGATGCTAAAGTTGGTGTGTGTGTGGTGTGTGTGTGTGTGAAGTTGCATACGTTAGATTGCGAGCTGGGTCGGTTCCACGATCGGCCGCCACAGCTGTTTACGAGTGAGGCCTTATTTCGACCTGTGTATTGTGTGAATGTTCCTCACCTAGCGAGAGCAGCGGGCTATCCAACTCCTTCGTATTGCACGGCAGGAGGGGTAGGTTTCTCCAGGCTGGACTCTCTAGAACAGAGTTTTCTCTCTGTGTGTCCTTGAGCTGAGAGGGAAAGTTTGGGCCATTGTTTATTTTTGTAAATTTCCAAATGGAAGTATGGGATGGGAAGAGTTCTATTTTTATTTTTGCGGGATGATGGATGGAGACAGACATGTTCTCCCTCCGTTTTTGATCTTTATTTTAGTCCTCCCTCGTAGGGGAATCAGAGATTCCCGTGATGTTGTTGGTAAAGACAGGTGGTCTTTATGACCCCTGCTTTACTCCCACGTAGGGGGACCAAAGGTTCCCTGGCTGATGGTGAAGCCAGGAAGTAGCTCAACTGCTGTGGTGATTGTCATCACAGCGGCCGATGCCCCATTCCACACCACTTTTAGTTTTCTTTAGTCTTCTTCTGTAGGCTGTTATATGGACTTTTGTGTGTGGATTTAAACGAAGAAAGAATCATGGTTAGTCCATGGGATTATTTGGGGTGGAGGACTTTATAAATAAATAGAGGCTTACACTGAAGAAGGGGGATTGGGATTGGGATGTTTAATAATATTGTTTTAAAGTTAAAAATAAATGTTACAAAAAAATGGTTATAATGATAATGAAGTTACTTATGAAATCTATTATATGATTGAAAGGTAAGAACTCTCGGTAGAGAGTTAGTATGTTCTAAGTAGAATCCTAGAAGGATTTATTAGATAATATTAATTCCTAAGTAGTTGATTATTAAAAGGTTAGAGTACAAGTTAAAGTATGCATATTGAAGACGAAAGAGAAAGGGGATAGAAGAAGAGAAAGAAAAAGAGAGAGAAGAAGGAAGGAATGAGGAAGAAGAGATTCTTCTGTTTCAGGAAGCTAGAATGACTTCATCTGAAAGAAAAAGATTAATTTAAACAAGGGAAGGGGAAAGGGTTGACTCAGGGTGGTCGGTCTAAGCTAATAATTGAAAGTGGTGATGTGTGAAAGTGTATTTGTAGTTGATTATTTGTGTTAATATGTCCTAGGGCATTGTTGATTAGCCAAGTGGATGAGTAGGTTAGTCTGTCAATAATACTAGATTTCATGACTGTATATTTTTGTTGTAACCAATTGGTTACATAGTTTTGTTGAGGTAGGTTGACCGCCTTCCAGCTACCCCAGGCTATCCGCTGAGCGGTAAAGACCAGAAAGTTCCAAAGACAGTCCTTTTTAGTTCTATTGTTAAAGCCAAAGATGCGCCAGAACGAAAGTAAGTTTGTTCTGGGGACTCTTAATTTTAAAAATCAAGTCTCGGACTAGGCACCATAGTTCTATATTCATCGGACACGAGAATAAGCGATGGATTGCCGTTTTGTCGTTCTCGTGACAGGCGAGGCATTTGGGAGAATTTATTAGTTTCCATTTATGTTTGTTCTCCCTTGTGGGAAGAACATTCCTTAGTAATTTCCAGTGAATGTCAGATGTATATCCGTCCACGAGACGATTAATGGAACTAGTCCAAATTCTGTCCCATGGAAGTGTTCCTGAATTTAGGGTACCTTCCTATAATTCGGTTCCTCGATGGGTCGTGACGACAGGAAGAGGTAGATATCTCGCTGGGATAATTTGTCTTGATCAATTTTAGTATCTCCTAAGCTTACTTTGTTGTCTGTTCCTATAGAGATGTTGCAGATAATCCAGTGTTGTAGGGCGGTTATATGGTAGTCGGTTAGTAAGTTTTTCTGTGCTCTATATAATTTTAGTTTGTTAGTGAGAACATCGACCCCGTCGAGGGTATCGAATGCTTTCTCTAAACGGGTAATGAGGAGTTTTTGCCATCTTGGTCTATCGTTTACCGTTCTTATGATATCTATTATGTTTAATATTTGTTGAGCACCTATTTTGCTCTCTAGGTTTATGAGGTTTAAACCTCCTTGGCTCCGAGGGAGTCTAGTTATCTGTTTATTTGCTAGGTGTTTACGCCCCTGCCACAGGAATCGATTTAACTCAGCATCTATGGAGGAGCGCGCCCAGCCTGGCATCCCTATTATTTTAGATTTATAATAAATTTTGGGTGCTAGATAAGTATTAACTAATTCAGTTTTAGTGAAGAAGGAAAGGTTTAGCGAGGACCATGCAGTTAGTAAAGCATTGACTTTATTAATTACAGGTTGCCAGTTATCATGCTGCATGTTAGTAAGACTGTTGACTGGGAAAAGATTCCCGGTAACTTGATTTTGTCTTCCATCCAGTTGATGTTGTATTTACTCAGGGGCTTTTGAGTACCCCGAGCCATGCTGCTGTGGTTTTCTTTCGGTTGATTTTTGCCCCAGAGGCTTTTTCATATACCTCTAGGGCTTTGAAAGCTGCATCCAAGCTGGCCACATCTTTTATCAGGAGGGTGGTATCATCAGCGTATTGCTGAATTTTGATACCATTGATCCCCCTGATTGATGGTACGGATCAGGGCGGCCAGCAGTTCTGCAGTCAGGACATACAGCATGGCACTTATGGGACACCCCTGCCTGACGAAGAGAGAAACAATTTTGTTATATCTGGATGATGGGTAGCCTAACGAAGTTAATAAAATACTCTCCGAAGCCAAGGGTTTTAAGTGTTTTTATAAGAAAATTCCAGTCTACCCTGTCAAAAGCTTTTTTCTGGTCTATGGCTAGCATCATTCCTATGGAATTTTCCTTGTCTAGCCTACTTGTAATTTCTCTGAACAGTTGAAGTGTATTGGTGATACTCCTTCCTGGAACTGAACAGGTCTGATCTGCACTAGTAACTTTATCCAAAACTTTGGCTAGCCTATTTGCTAAAGCCTTAGCTATGATTTTATAATCGCTATTTAAGAGACTGATGGGTCTCCAGTTATCCAAGTACTCCGTTTCACCCCACTTCGGTAGCAGGACGACAGTGGCAGTACGTTGGCTTTCTGAGAGCACCCTCCTACAGTATGCACTATTCGCAATCGTTGTTAGATCTCCTGCTAGGAGATATTCAAATCTCTAAAGAAATCTGGCATAAGGCCATTGTTTCCTGGGGCTTTATCTTTATTTGAATCCCTAATGGCTTGTTTTATTTCTTGAATGGTTATGGGACCTTTGCAGAGCTCGGCATCTAGGAGGTCTAGTTTATCTTCTAGACACGCCAAGATTTCATCCTGAGCTACGGGACAAGTGTCTTCACTATTGTAAAGTTCGCTATAATACCGAGTCTCTTCCTGAATAATATCTTCTATGTCAGTTAAGACGCGGCCTTTTTGTGTTTTAAGTTTATTAATAGATTTATTTTCTGCCTTAGATTTCTCTAAACCACAGAAAGACATTCTATTTCCTTCGCCATTCATGGCCGGTACTCGGGCCCTGATTCTAGCGCCTTCTATTTTGTTAAGTTGTAGTTTCGCTACTTGTGCTTGGATGGCTTTGATTTGCTTTGTTCTATCTATTCCTGAAGCGGCCTTGTTTATTTCTAAATTTAATTCTACTTTTAACTTGTTCTCAAGATATTCCCTATACGCATTTCGTGCCTGCTTTTAACAATATTGACAGATTTTCCACATATTTTCTCTTTAGTAATTTCATTTACTTTATATAAGTTTACCCCTTTCCCTTGCATCACAAGGGTATAAATCTTTCAGAAGGATGACTTCCTGTATCAACCATTTTTTCAACTTATTTTCTTCAGAGAGATTTTTCACCAGATGATGTAATCCACTTACCGTTATTGGCTCATCGTGTTTTTTTTTTTGCATTTCTTCATTTTATCACCTGCATAAGCAGTAGCCTGGTGTTTCTTGTTTAAATTATCCATGATATTTTGCTTCCATTTCTATTTTTGAAATTCAGTCCACTTGACTTCCATGCTTTCCATCACTTTTATTATTATCTTTAAATTCACCGAAATGTTTTGATCTATTTTCGCAGACTTGCTAAACATTAAGTTATCTCTGATTCTTTTAGCCTTGAAGAATTTGTTTCACTGGCTGCAAAAAAGGGAAGCAAGATTACCAAACCTTGATATCTTGATAAATATCATTTAGTCTCCAAGCTGCTGTTTTTTGTTTTTTTTTTAAGGAAGGTTTTTACATTGATCTTCTGTAAGTTTGGGGTTATGTAGAACGTGGATTTTTATCATCAGCCCAATACTCATCGTTAAATTGCAACTTAACTCCTTCAGCAGACTTTTTACCCATCAGGTCAAGTAATCTCCTTTTTGGATCACAAAGATGTGTACTTCCATCAATATTAATATGTTTCCATTGAACAACAAACCTAAACAATGTGTCTAGTTGTTGTCTTTTTTCAAGCACATTGTATAGGATGAGTAGGATTTTTATTTTGGTCTGTCTTTTTTCTGCAACTGAGAAAAGGCATGATTTCTTTGCATGTGAAGTAAGAGATGATCTTACGTGTGCTTTGATATACTTGTGATGTACAGCTGACAAACCTGTGTTAGAGTATTGTGGTATTGGGTATATGGTTGAACAACTTTTCAAACTGAGGTAAACAGTCCAATAGGGCATGAGCTGTACAGACAGGTTCAGTAAACCACCTTTCTTTGTAGAAACTAAAAGTCTTTGCAACTTTGTCCTCATCCAGAATTTGATCAAAATTTACTGCTATTGATGCTGGCTCTGCTCTTACCTTAGAGGAAAGAAAATTTAAATAGCACTTCCATTGCATATTTGGTTACGCTTTTGGATTGGCTAAAAATAGTTTAAATCTTGGTTGTTTATCAATAAGATGTTTTCCTATGTCACTTATATTAGCTAATACATCAGTGCAACACTTGTCAAGCTTCTCACATATGTGATTTACATAGAACATGGAAAGGGATATGATTTGATTCTAAAACCATAGCTATTTTGACACTCAGGTTTTTAGTTACTGCATTTGTCATTAATGCAATCAATCTTCTTCCAGAGCTCTTTTGTAAATAACTTCTCTCCATTTGCAACCAACAACCTTTTCAGTGTTTCTAAAATCAATTACATAATTTGTTCTTTCTTTTTTCAAATGCAAAGAAGAATGCTCAGAGCATAAACCATTTTACGTTTTTTCTTCTTCATCCTTTAAAGTTAATATTTAGGAAGGCCATTTACTGTCAACCGTTGACTTGTGATGTCAAAATGTAACGTGGCTTTAACTTCACTTTTTGTCACTAATAGAAATTCTAGGTTTAGTTTTTCTGTTGTGAGGCCTTTCACATGCTTATAATTACTTGTTGCTTTAGCAGAATAATCATATTTGTGGTATTTTTAATAATTACAGTAAAGTCTCACTTAGCACAATTAATCCGTGCCTGAAAAGCGCCGTGTTAAGTGAACTATAATTTCCAATAAGAATACATGTAAATAGGTAGTGTGATGTGTGCCGGTGGATGAAAAGAGAGAGAATGAAATGAAGAGTAACATAACAATTAAGCATCATAAGCTCTAGGGGTCCACACATGATGCACTATTAAAGGTTTAAGTTTTAAATCTCCTTGTGCATTGCCTCCTAATAAAAGAGTGCATCGATCTTCTGTGGCTTTAAAGCCAGGGATGTTCTTTTTTGTTTGGCATCTTCTGATATCATCCCGTTTATCTGTACTGACCACCTGCTTGGGGGTATAACCACCATCAGCTACAATTTGTACCAGCAAACTACGGAAACTTTCAGCTGCATTTTTATCAGCAATGGCTGCTTCTCCCATCACTTTCATGTTGTGTAGGTTAAACTGCTTCTTAAAACAGAAAAGCAATCCCTGACTCGCATGGAAAGGTTTCACATCACTTTCACTTTCATCTATCTTCAATGATTCATACAAACTCAATTCTTTGCACTTTATAACATGCAGTCTTAACCAAATGTTTTGCTTCATTTGGTGCTCAATCCAGGTACCCAAAAGCCTTTCTATCCTTTCCATAATGTCAGGCCTAACACGACTGATTTTGGTGGCACTCACTGATCTAGTGCGCAGACTACTTGCTTTTATCTCATCCGCATTTGAATGGATAGTCCAGCACGTTGCTTCGTTCAGCCCCATCACTCACAAAATATCCATGAGTCTTTCACCTTTCTCAAATCCCTTGATGACTTTTAATTTTACTTCCAAAAAGTGACTTTTTCATTTCATTTTTGTTGCTGAAGCACTAATATCCTCACTTTTACTTTTTTGACCAATTGTTATTAAGGGATAAAAGCACAATTTAACAAGTGATGGCTCGCTAGCTATCGCGGAAGAATATCAAACACTGTCCCTCATGGCGGGATTGTGCTATAATGAAACATCACCATTAAAGTGAATTTTATGCTCATTTTCCACGTCGATGTTTTCACTTAAACTACTGAACCTTGTTGTCTTTTGATCCTATTAGAATAGTAATTCTTCACTAGTAAGTTTATCCATGATCTTTCCAGTATCAAAAAGATCTGAGTTTGTCAAATCCAAGAGACCCCCTTTTGGGTCTCTGCTTCTTTTTTTTATAGTTCTAATAACTGGCTGAATTTTCCACACTGTTAAAAACTCATGCTGACATTTTGCATTTATAAACCACAGAATTACATTCTCATTCTTCACTTCACTTGTCCCATAACCATAAGTCGTTGGGGCATCTCGAAAGCTGTGTCTAGGGAATTTTACAACCTGGCAGAGGTCATCTCGCTCCAGGTCGAAAGTCAAGGTGAATGTCGGCATCCAGAGGAGGGCTGTACAGCTGTTTCGGGCTACATTCTTATTATAATCATTAAATATTTCTCTGTTTTTCTTAATGGTGGGTGTGAGACAGTAGATGCATAATCTCCTTGATGTGATACTATATGAATTTATGTCATAGCTTGTTCGCAGTTGAGCCCCCCCCCCATCATCATCAATAAGTATAATCATTTCACTTCATTTTCTTGCTGTCTTTTCTGTCTTAAAAAAGAAAGTAATAAATGAGAAAGTTTTATTTATTAATTACAAATTTCCTCACTGGAGCCTAATAATGATAGGAAAGTAAACAGTGATGGGGCCTGAAAAGAGAAAACATTCGGACACATTTGAAACAAGCAGTTGCTGCTGGCATACCTGCGATTAGCAGGTGAGCTGCACAAACAGCTCAGTGATAGAAATGAAAAGATTCAGGTGGAAAATCTCTCTTAAAAAAAAGGGGGGCTGATTTTAGGATATTTTGGGGGGTGGGGAAAATTATGGGCAATTTTTGTAGATATTTGCTCTACGGTTGACTTTAGTGAGTATAAGTATGCTCACGCCACTGTAATAAACTTCTCTGCTAAATTTAAAGTAAATCCAACCGATATACATCATGTTACAGGTGAAAAACCTTTAAAAAAAATAAAAGGCTGATTTTGCCATTAGTAGGGAGGGTGTTGATTTTCTTCCCCGTGGAAACCCTGGATTTTCATTAGTTTATGCCTCTTTTATGCTTTTTTAAACAGTATTTGATTCATTAAGGATTGAAAAAAAAATGATTATGACTGAAAAATAAAATTTTTTCATTCATGTAGATCACTCCTATTATCAAACATTAATGTCCTATTTCTTGAAAGAATAATGGCGCTGTAGTCTTGTCAAGTGGGACAAATCGCAATTTCTTTGTTAAAAAAAACCATTGCTTACATTGAAATCATTTTTAATCCAGTATTATTGGGAGTTGTAATATATATTGGTCTTTGCTGTCTTTCAATAATTCCATAAGTTTTCAGAAAGCATCATCTGCCAACAGCATTTCTGACACACTTTGTTAGGCCTGTGGATGGATCAGCAGCAGTTTATCTTGATATACCTGGCATATCCAAAAGGGATGAAACTTCTGCACAACTGCAATCCAGCTTTGCGTGGACATTGCCGCAGTACTGCATGGGTTTACTGGTGAGTTGCGGCTAAGCCTTGTTTTGTTATGGCATGGGTTCAGGTCTGGAGATGCAGTTTGTTGTTTTTGTGTCCTGTCAGTGATAGCTTGTCTCCATCTTGCTATATTTCTGAAGCCAGTACAGCAGCTTTGCACAACTTGGATCATTTAAAACGACCTGACAATCTGAAATTGTTTGTTTTCCTGTTGTACATTTAAAAAAAAATTTTTTTAGACGGCATTAAAAAGAATTGCAGATTTTTTAGTTACCTAGAGAATTGCAATTCCAAACAATTTTTATTAAATTAAATCTTCATAATTAATTAAAGCTGCTGTTACAGCCAGCCCTTTGACTTGGTCTATAATCCTGTTGTTTCTTCTTATGCAATAGTTTTACTTCTTAACTTTAGTAGAAATTCTTTGACTGATGCATTTTAGTGAACATTTTCATGCCTTTAACAATATTTTTTTGACCTGAATATATCCAGCCATGCATTCCTGAAATATTCTTTTATTTCCTTCAAGCCCCTTCTCACTTTTTAATGGAAATTCGCCTTTTAAATTTGTTGTTGTACTTTCCCATCATTCTCATTCATCTTAGATGGTTAGTCCATTGAGCTCTCTCTCTCTCATACATTTTACCAATTACTGTTTAGATTATCACTCCTTTGATAGTCGGTTTTAATATTTTGTATGATGATGCAGCAAGATGTGTATTGTAACAAATAAAAATCATGATTTAAAAAAAATGGGATAAGGAATTTATTTTTGTTGTTAATATTAATCTCAATTATGAATTGTGTATATTTGAAACCATGTAGAAAAGACTGCCAATCTTGTCTGCTGACTTTCTAAGAAGAAGAAACTAAATTGCTTTGTAGGTAAGCATTTAAAATAATTTAATTAACCCTTTGAGGAGTCCACCTGTGTACCTTATGGGGAGTGGATATCGAGGCCGACAGAGTAATTTTGTGAATATACATTTTCACGCTACTTGCTACTTGTAAATATATAGGCTTGGTCCTCAGGGGGTTCATGGACCTGATGCAAAGCTTAAATTTCATGATGAAAACTTACAGAAAAATTTTTTGCTTTTCTTAACATGGACAAAATGTTTGAATAGCATCTTTTTACCACTTATGGGGATGCTAGAGATGTTAATCTGGTGTATGCACACATACCACCTTTTCAGTACAAATAGTTTGAGTGGAAAGTGTCAAATTGAATTTTTTTATAAAATTAATGGATGCAATAAAAATATATGACTTTTTTTTTATAAATGGTATGAAAGGAAATGGAATGTCTGTCTTTGAATAAAAGTCACTAAAATAATTTATATTGGAAATTACTTGCTGTTATGGCATCTTAAAACTCCATTTCTCTTGCTTTGTTTTTGTGTTTACATAGATTTTTTGTGCTAGCGTTAGTCGATAAGGATTTTGTTGGATGGCTTAGTGTAAACAGTGCTGACATTCAATTCGCTTATTAGTGTATCCCATAAACCATCAGCAGAAAATAGAGTTGAGTTTAATGTGAGGCCATATTTCCATGGAACATTAGATACTGTGTAGCGAGCCTGGCATTTTCACTGCATTTTCATACTATTCAAATAAATAAATAAGCAAAGCAAACTTTTTTTTTCTGAAATAAATGGCAGAATGTAGATCTTGAGTGTTTTTGTTTTATACTGAATCCATTGCTCTGAAAATTACTCTGATGTTAACAGATTCATTTTCCTTTTCCTGTTTTAGGGCTTTTATTGCAAACCCATTTACATAGGAAATTCTCTTTAAGGTAAACAAAAGATAACAGTGGTGGAGAACAAAGGTGACATAGCGAAAATTTTACAATTTGTTTCATTAGTATGGTAACCAAGATATGAGACAGAAAGAAAAATTGTCATCTTTGGAACTGTAATTGGAACACTTTATCTGGCCTTAGTGTGGACAATACTCTCTGTAGATAGCCATAAATAACAGAACTGGAAAACTATCGTAGTAAGTAGATCAGTAATAGATTTAGTACTCTTATCAAATTGCGTATAAGTGGAACATGTTTTAAAGGCTCTGAATATTAAAATAAACAAAATTAATTTTATAAAGCCTCAGAGGGGAGCCTAATCCATTCATTAGCAGAATCATTAAATGTTGGTTCCTGAATGCAGAATCAACAATTCCATTGATGTTTTCGTGTGACATTAGTGTATCCAAAGAAGATGGCTCTTTACTCATACTCTGTGGTAAATTTCAAATTAGGATGTTGAGAATCAAATCAAGATAAAAAATCATTTCGCAGTTTTCACTGATCTTTAATATAAGACAACAAAAAAATATGTTTGCCAGAATGGGGTCCTAACAGAGGGACACAGCAGCAATCATGAAACAGAGATTAGAATTTAGTATTAAGAACAACAACAGTGGTGGGTAAAACATTTGGCACATTAAACATTCAAGTATTAATAGGTAGCATACAAGTACACTACATTTAACTTTCCAAGAAATATGCACATACATTTATGGGGAGTGGATAGGTATTGATTCTAACAGAGCAATCCCATAAACACATTTTCAAGGTTTCATGCACTTCCAACTCGGAATCAATACCCATTCCACTGTAATAACAGGGCCTGGCTTCTCAAAGAGAAAAAAAAAAGCTCAAAGGATTATTACAGATAACTAGTATATTACAACAACAACAACAACAACACCTGTGAATGTGGAAGCAACATCAAAACTACACGATATTTTGTTATGGAAATTTTATTTAATTTTCAGTAAAGAAAAAAAAAATTCTTTCAGGACATCTTTCACATGTACAAGAGTAGTTTGTTTTTGTTTTTTGTGAATTATACATTAATCAGATGAGAGCATTCATGAACGTACAAGAATGGCATGTAAAGATTGGTTTTGTTTAATAGCTTTCAACTGGTTTATTCAGATTGGTAGTTTCTAGCAGTACCACCCCAAAAAGGAAGAGAAAGTATCACTCACTTGATTTCATTAGTTTTCCTTTTTTTACATTTAAACTTCTGACTGGCACAAATGCTGCTTATCTTAGCGCAGAATCAGCAAATATGTACACACTTCTAGCACATTCCCGCATTTGGGTAACGACGGCTTATCATTCAGTCAAAGTTGGGCCGCACAATGGGTTGCTTGCTATACGCTGATGAAGAAGCCTGGCATTCAGCTTTTAATGTATTGATAGCTTAAACTAATTAACCGAGATGCATTGTTCTGGTAACAAGAATGTGGCATCATAATGGCTGTGCAAAGAATATAATTAGGAAATGGTAGTGTTAATAGTTCAAACTATACCTGGGCTTTTTTTTTTTTTTATATTCATGCACTTGACACAATGTTTTACTTTGCAAATTCATTTCTTTTATCCAGCAGTAGATTTTCATACAGGTTCTTTGTTGGAAAAATTTATTTCTAAATTTAAATCATCACCATGCCAATACAGAAATGAAATTTGTCGCCATTTATCAGGTGTGGCACATTTTGGAGGCAAAACATAGTGACTGCCATTTTGTAAAGATAGGCTCAGCAAGTGTCCTGACTAACCACATACGCACATCTGAACTAACTTTGAGGGAAAACAATATTAAAGCTCTAAGGCATTCCTCCATCTTTTTCTGTGTGACTCATTAACACAGTGACCAGTTCTTGTGACCCCAACTTTTAGCATCACCAGTGCTAGAGGGAATCTGGAGGAATGCTTCCCTGAGATATTTTGGAAAAATGCAATTTCCACATTCTAGGCCATGGAATAACTGCATCTTGGGAGGTTGCTGTTTAGTGGGCTATAGGAACGTGATCAATGTACTCTTTTCTGTGGTATAATCCACACTATGTACATCAACAGCAGCCAAAAAACTTTATGTTTCATCAAAATAGCCATGATGTTAGGTTGCCTTGCAATGCCTAGTTTGGGCTCTGATACCTAACAACAGTTAACTTCTTTTTTAAAAGCAGCTAAGGAACAATTTAATCTGCCTCGAGGTAGTGTTGCAAGCAGATTCAAGTATATCTAAATAAGATTATGTTTATGCAGACATTCTATTTAACTCTTAGGTGCCTTTGTAAGAACTAGTTTTTCTCGTGTGCGGTCTACATAAAATTATATGAAATGAATAGAAGTTAATAGGTATAAATAATGTTTTTGGTTAGAAATACTAGTGGCTAGAATTCATCAGTTTCAATTTGTTTCTTCCTGATTGATTTAGAGAGAGAGAGAGAGAATGTGTGTGTGTGTTTTATTATTTGCTGCTGTTCTAGTGTTAACTATAAAAGAAGAAGAAAAATAGATGCTTCCATGTTTCATCATGCTGGCTTTTTATATTCTCTTCTAACTGTAGCTAATACCCATTTTCCAGTTTATTTATTATTGCTACCAAATCAATAGGTCCTTGTCACTTGACACCTTGACTGAATGGACAGGACCATTTTCTTTCACCATTCTAGTTTTCCATTCTTTGATATGCACAAGATTGTTTTTAATGTGTGTCAAGTGCTTTTTATTACCCCCCCCCCATTTGGCCAGGTCAGTCTTGGTTCTCCCTTCTAGACTTTGTAACTCCCATTACAACTGAACCGTCTACCTCTCCGTTGTTGATGGTTTTTTTCGTCATGCCTAGATAATATAATTCACTTTTAAAATGTGATAAGCTATTCTGACATGGCTACCAGTCACATTGCCCAATCTCACTGGCTTCCCGTCTGCACGAACAAGTGGCAGACATTTTTTGGTGTGAACAACAGGTATGCTTAGTCTGTCTGCTACCATTTTAGCAATCTTTCTGTATCTCTCTCGATATCTTACCTCCAATACTATCAAGGCTTTTTTTTTTTTTTTTTTTGGTAATGCTTAATTTTGCATTGCTACATATTTCCTTTGACGGCAATCCTTAATCTGGAATTTTTGGCCTGCTTCAGAATTTGATTATTTCATAGATTTGTTCTGCAATGTATCTTTCTTTGTTTTGGTGCCTCTCATGTTTGGATCCGAAACCTTGCTGTTTGACCTACCCTTGAACCTTTTTTTTTTTTCTACTTGCTCCAGTATCTGGCATTTTTTGTAGAAAAATCAATATTCTGCCTGTGCAGTATGGCCACAGCATATCTGCTTTGGACCTCTTCTACATTTTGGTTTTCTGGCTAAAAGTTAGCTTCCCTCTCATATGATCTCACTTTTATTTGCATTTTTTTGCTGATGCTCTGAGAAACTGACTTTTATGATCAGCTTGGTGCTTGCTTCGAAGCCTTCATTACACAAAATCTATTTGTCATAAGTGCACTCAACCTTTTGTTTCTTAAAAGTCTGGTAGCTTCGCCCTAGACTTTGCCTTGTCAAGACCATTTGTCTCATCTTGGCAATCACAGCTTCACCAAGTATTGTCCATAAAGTCTATGCCTCACAACCTCCTCTTTTTAATCAGTTTTCTATTTTTGGGATTCTTCTAATAGGGATCTCAGTTGCTGTTCATCTCATATTACGTAAATCTATGTCACGCTTCAATGACTTTCTTTACTCTGAGGTTTCTGATTTTCTAGGCACAGAATGGCTTCTCCACACCTGAGAACCATTTATCACCAAATTTCCTCCCCCAAAGACAACCATTTTATTTTAAATGTATGGTAAGGATATTTATTTTGGAATATAACACCTTTATGGAGGAGAAAAAAGTACCTTTAGACAAAATATTTATTGTATCCTTTTATTTATTTATTTTTTACCCCTCCACTGTTGGTCTTCTCTGCCTCTCTCTTGATTAACAGTTTCATTTCTCACTTGGAAGCTAAATGTTTGAGCAAATGTTGCTAGATTGTACAGTAAAAGGGAAGTTATGATATAAAGATGTAATTCATCATTTGTCAGTTGTTTTCAGAATAAAAGAAAAGGAAAAAAAAGACCGAGATTTCAAAGTATGGATTAGATCCCCTCTACTATAAAACTGCTTAGATTTATACAAGCATTGATCTGGTTTTTCGGAGTTAAAATTAGACATTTTTATTGTACGTGCAAATACATCTCTGCAGTGTACTTGTTGGCATAGCTGCAGTGTATTAGAATCCAGCTACTTTATGCAGTCGTCGTTTGAAATGAAGGCTTAAGTGGTTTATGGTAGTTTGTTTAACAGAAATATTGTTTCTTTTGGAAAAAGAAATTAGAGTTTCATTCCATATTTGTGGAAGAATGCAAACAGTAATTTTGATTTTAGATTAGATAAATGAGACTTGTATCAGTTTATTTTCTATTTTAGTAGTGGACACATTGATTGTTTACTTAATTCTCTAGTCTTGTTTGTCCTGTTAATTTTGTTTTTCCAAAGGATTGAATAAATAATTGTTACTATAACTCACTCTGGCTTAGTCTGGAATAGGAAAATTGATTTGGTGCTTCTCATCATTGATTGTTAAGTGATAGCAATGTAGCACAAAGAATAATACATGTGTGGTGTGTGGTGTGTGTGTGTGTGTATATATATAGTATGGTTTACTTATCAGATATTCTATGAAAAGAACTGTTATAACATCAACACATGGTTCATTATATTACTTTTAATTATATTTGTAGCCTTATTCATATAGAAATAAATACATTGTTTCAGATTTTAATTTGAAGAATATTTATCAGAGTAAATATTAAAGTCACTATGTACCCAATCTAAATGGGTTTCCATCATCCAATAATTTAGAAAACTTTCCCATAATACAGTACTGCGAAAATCGTGATTGCCCACAAGTATAAGTTGGTAAAATGTTTGCTTTTCTTCAAAAGCAGATTTAAGGCTAATTCTTTTGCTGTCAAATATTTTGGGATAAATTTTTTTGTTTAGCATGACTTCTTTCCGGCAAAGTTGTTTTTCTTAAAGCATTTTACCTTTTCTGCCATCTTGTTTGATAGGTAAATGTTGGTGGTGATTAGAACCTAATTATGAATCTTTGTAGCTTTGCATTGTGGGAAGGTTTTCCAAATTATTTTATTGTTTAAAAACTTGATTGCCTACAGAGCTTTTTTAAGTATTTGAGCTTACTCTCTTATTTACTATTTGAAAACAGTAAGTATCAGATACAGATTTCCAGATCAGTGGATAAAGGCTTATTTGTTTATGTTACTTTGTTTGTTTAGTTTAACATCTCAGTATAATAGTGTTTGTAAACAGTGCATAGTATGTTTAATTTACCCATTTTTTCCACTTAGGGGTGCAACCTAGCTTATTATTAATCATTTGTATACCACATCGGTTTATCTCTTTTATACCAACTGGCTCAGTTTGGGAACTTTAGTTAACATTTGTGTTGAGTTGGCTGTTTAGTCAGTACACTTGTAATTCAAAACTAGTAGGGTTAGAGCGATATATGGATTTGTCATCACAAATGGTTATATTAATGAAGACGGTTTATATGGAGGACTAAACATTTGTAATGGTCAGCTCTTATCGCCTAAACTGAACCATTACAGACACAGTAACTACTATTATTATTTATAATAGCTTCCTTTGGCATTGTGTGACCTAAATAAAAATGTAGAAGTAATAGAAATCAAGACATTCACATGATTTTTCCATTATTCTTAACCTATTTTAACATTTAAAAGATCTTTTAAATGCTTTAGTTGAGTTATACAAACACAGACACCCAGGGCCATAATTATTTGATCATTTATTCTTGAAGGTGCCATATATCAGAAACAATTCCTATTTGTGCATATTCATCTGTTACAGCTGTAAATGTTTTCAGCAGCTCTGGGACTGGAAATAACTTCACAAGTGCTCTCACATGCCACTAGTTTTCTTAATATTGGCAATGCCATAGATGCTTAAATAAAATCAGCTCTTTAATAGCTCAGTCAGTTGGCAAAGCTATATAGTGAAATTGGTCCAGAGAATGATGGTTTGAACTGAACCTACAGCAGCTGTGTGTAATTTCCGTTAGCTATCTCAACTAATTTGGATCAGCACAAACTGATATATATATATATCAATTTGTTTATTTTATTTTCTTTAACAGAGGTTTTTACTTATCACTAGATATCAATCACAATTTCTGTGGATTAAGTGCATTTGTTTTTACATGATTGTTGTGGAACAACTAACTGTACTTCCCTTGTCTGATTAAATTTGCAAAGCATTTTAAATGTCACCAAGTTGAGTATTTAACTTCTACACAATAGAAACAACTACTGATTTCTCAGAAACAGGGTAATAATTTGCATTTACAAGCTAGCTATTTCTTTTCTTTCCTGCATAAAGCATCTTCATGCCTAACCCATGTGATGCCAGTGCCTGAACTTACTGAGGCATCACCTAGTGTATGTTAACGGCTGATTGGACTTAGCTTTTACAAAACTCTCTATTTTCAAGGCTTCCTTTTCTTGTTCCCTACACTTTTTTTTTTTTAATGCCAAATTATTTATTTCATTTTATTTTTTTTTAGATGCTAGAGACCATACATTCAAACGAAACTTGGCTAGGTACCGTTACAGCAAAGCTAGTTTGGCTGAATTCCATTTGAACGCTTCCTTTATTGTTCTTTATTTAACGACATTTGACTCCAGTAAGATTATGGATTATTCCATCAACACAAATTTTCTTTGGATTTTAAGATTTATTTACTTTTTTTTCCCCCCATATAATCTTCTCTCTCATAGCCTGATAACATCAGCACCCATAACAAATAAAAAATGGATTCTCTGAAAACAGATCGAACTTATGAACTTTTTTTTTTAAAAGCCCATTAATGTGATTCGTGATTGTGGAGTCTTTTTTCCCCCGGTGTTTGGCGCTTCTGAACAGACAGACGGTTCACACCAGTGCGATGTGTGACTAATGGCCGTGGGAGGAAGCGACTGGGCTGGCTAAGTGCTCGTTGAAACGCCAGCTCTTCTGTCTTGTCAGCTTCCTTGGAAATTGAGAGAACCTGGTACAGAATTATCACCAACATTCCGTGTGGCCTGGAAAGCTGTCTGTCGTACTCGATAGGTTTTTAGCTAGCGTTACCCACCCCACCACCCAGTAGCTCCTTGAACGTCTGAATGCTAAAGTACAAACTGGTTACCTTTCGGTGTTCGCCAGGGGAAAAATTAAAAACGATGGCGATTTTCTTCTCTCGGGGTTTTCTTTTTTTTGTTTTGTTTTTATTTTCCCTTTGTAATCCTAAGAGAGAGAGAGAGAGAGAAGGGGCAGGAGTTTATGGGAGGGATTTTTAACTTTATAAGTCTTTTATTTCTCTCAGAGTAGATTTCTGCTGCACACACCCGTCACCCACCCCCACCCCCCACTTTTTGATGCTGAGAATACATTTACCGACATTGAGTCAGGTGTGGAAATTAAAACGGCACCCTGTAGTTAGGGTGGTTGTTACAGAAAGAAGAGCCCTCCAAGCACTGTTTCTTTGATAAATGACAGTCAAGACCGGAGACTGCACCAAAGCTTTCAGAATGGTAGAGTGTGTGTCTGGTAGCTAAGTAGCATCAGCCATTGCAGTGTTGGTTTTCCATTATCTTATGACGTTTGCTAACTAGTTAATGCTAAGTAAAGCTACTCCTAGAGTCATCCTTGGAATCTTTATTATTATATTAAAACGAAGTTCTACATTTAATAGAATGTCAAATAAAAAAAAAAACAAAAAACAAGTCTTTTTTTAAAGTTCAAGTGTTAAAAGAAATGCAGCTTGCTTTTATCTCCACTGGTATTACAGTGGAGCCATTTGGCATCAAGACGTTATAGAAACTTTAACTCTTTGCTTTCTGATGTTGCCTGAGGAACATAACTTTGTAAAATTGTTTTTAAGAAATGTGCTTTTTTTTTTTTTCGCTGTTAGTCTGTCTAGGGTTTGGGTTCTTCATCACACAAGTTTTACTTTCTTTTTGCTCTCATACAGCCCAACACAGAAGTATGTTTACTTCTGGCTCTTTAAGGTTGTGCTGAGATGATGTGAAGGTGGAGTAATATAGGAATTTTTTTGTTACAAAGGGTTGTATTTATTAATGGTAAAAGGGAGTGTGTTTTGCAGCTCCTATGGCTCATCCTGTATCCTGTGTTGACTAATACCAAGTTTAATGGGGTACATTTGCACTCCAAGTGGTAATCAGGGGAGTTAAAATTGTACCTAGCTACTATTTTCGATTGATACAGTGTGTAGCCCTAGTTGCTAATGTCTTGATTACATTCTCCAGTTGTTGGGGTGAGTTGTGACTGATAAATGGCTAATGATACACTTTTACTTTCAAAATTTTTTTTAAAAAAATGTTCTATTCTAGTGAGGCAAATATAAAATTACTGCTTCTATCTTGACTGGTTCCTGGTATATCAGAGTGCTTTCTACCATTAACCAAACCTGATGTGTTCCCCACTTGCTATCGAATCCTGGGTCGCTTGTGTCCCAAATTGCCTTGAAATTAAAACACCGTTACATAAAACAACATGTATTGCAAGAAAAACCGAAATCCCGTGCTACCAGAGATGAACCCTATTCATATAGCAATCAAAGGAACCAAATTAGCATTCTGATTGGTCGAGACTGTCAGCCAATGAGGTTGTTCTGTTCCGCTGTTCTGTAACCTTCTGGCATATTCTGGAATGTTCTTGTTCTATTTCATTATTTAACGCATTTTGATAAAAATACTTGAACTTTTGGGGGTAAATCGGTCCCCCTGACAAAACCTGTTTCTTAAAACTTCTTTATCCAATTCCTAATGGACTCGTCAGATGGTGGATTTTTGTTGTAATGTATCTTCAACTTTGCTTCACTACGGTAGCTGACCAGTTAGCACTGAGCTACAAGATACAGCTAACCATCATCAACAAATTAATTAACATTTTAAGCCCATGGCTGCTTTGTAATACGATTTATTCCTTGTTTTGTATTATGCAGTTAAGCATTTATATTAAACGTTGAAATATCTCTATCTCTTAATAAGGACCCACCCTCTTTATGGGCATTTATGATGCAATGTTTTATTAAACATTAGAATGAATGTGTAAAGTAAATTTTACCATTAAGAGATAAAATATTCACATTTTATTATTATGATCCATAAATTGGCTTTGTTTTAAACAGAATCTATCTTTTTAGGACTCTCTGCATCACCCTACTAAAATAATTTTTAAAATTTATTTCAATAATTATTGCTATTAACCCTGTAAAAGGGGGGAGGGCTTACTCTCGTACTCTTTCTCTCACCTGACTGGTTAATGGCAGAAAAGGTTTGACGCAGAATTTCTGCTTAAACAACTTAGAAAATTGGCCGTAACAGCTGTTTTTAAACAAAAATTATGTGCTGCCACTGCCCACCTTCACAACAGTTGACATTTATTTTGGCATAGTTAACTGGATATGATTTGGTATGACTGCCTGTGCAGATTTTAACGTAGATGGGGTTAGTGTTGCATTGTTTTTTGTTGTTGCCATCATCAGCAGTTTTACAGTATTTCTCTGTGAATACTTGGTTGGTTTTGCCGATGTATCAGATTGCCACCAAGTCTGTTGTACAGCAGATACAAAGTGCATCTCCATGCCACATTCAGATCTACTCAGGGCTGCTGAAAGTGAATGGGCTGCCAGCATTCCAAAGGCTTGTTCATCATCTGCTGGCCCACTCCTTTCTGTGTGCCTTTTACACACACAGATTTATGTCAAGCCACTTGCCTATGGTAGGTGCTCCAGTTTGTGGAGTATGTTTCATCTTTCTTTAACTAAAGCTCATAGCATGTGTCTAGTGGGTTTTTTTTATGTTTTCCATGTGTATTAAACAGGAATGGCGTGTGTCTGGTAAAACTTCACAATGCTAGTATGCAAATAGCCCAGAGTTTCTGGCACTCTTTCTTTGATCACAGTTTGAGCACCTATTTACAGTTGTCCTTAGGGGTTGCCAACCAACTGGTAATTTACACTGACCAGCTGCCTGTTGAACCATCTAGCCAACCATTTTATGGGTCTATCTTTTAAATTTAATTCTGTAATTTTTTTTAAAACAGTTAGTGAAACTATTGTTTTTCTTTTCTTTTGTGTATATTTGTATGACTGTTATTAATGGAATTATCCTGTGTTCACTGTGATATTACAATACCAGAATATGTTAATCATGCAATATGCTGTACTCTCAGTACAAAGCTAGAATTATAAAAGTACTAACAAGAGAGTTGGCTATTCTCTCAATATTCAACCTGGTGACACTGGGGACATAATGTTGTCACCAGAACTGTTAATCAAAAGGATTCTGCTGTTTATTACTAGTCTGTGTGCTGCTTTTTGTGAGTAAAGATTGCTTTTCAATGAAATATCCTACAAGTAAACAGTCTGTATGTCACAGGCAGCCATTTGTAAATTTGTGATTCTGTTATTACATGTGATTCCATAAAGAATCAACTGCAAATAACAATGTATGTAGTTTTGTTTTAGGTTTGGACAAAACAATACTTTGCATTCCTATAAGACAGACTAACAAGAATAGATTATGTCAACCTTTGATAAGTTTGTTTATTAATTTTAAATGTACAAACTTTGTATCTAAATACTGAGATAGAAAATTTAAATACATCTCCATCCCTTGCTTTTGCTCTCTTTAGATTTCAGACCAAAGGTGCTTTGTATTTTTTTGTTTTAGAGGTTGACAACCCCAGTTGTCCTCCCTCTAATTATCATAGTAAACTCTCTTTAAACCTTTTCTAAGATATCTATATTCTTATGATAATGTAGACTCCATGATGCAAATGTGTACTTCAAAATTGCTTCCAGGTAGAAACATAATTCAGATAATGATAACAGCCTGTTGTTGTTCTCACTTATTTGTCCTGCAACTTGTTCATCAGCCAAGTATCCTGTCAGTTCTTCAGGGGCTGTTGCAAGGGCAGTTACTTCCTTTTCAGCAGTCACTGCATAACAAAAATCAAAAGGAACTTTAGTAATGTGCCATCTGGAAAGAAGCACACTGAATGGTGAAGATGGAGTGGAACAGACAGTAATGAAGGTTTCCTTGAAATGTTTAATCACATTCCACTGGCAGACATCACTGCCAGCCAGATAGCACAACTACAAGCATATCCAATGTTTTGACTTTGATTCATATCTACAATGGGAATCATAATTACTGAGGTTTTACTTTTGATCATCTTAGTTTAACATATCTGTTGGCTTTTGACATTTAAGAAATGTTATCTAGTATATAAGTCTTAATTTATTTCTTTTTTTGTTTACTTACTGGTGGCATTGTAAAACATTTCATGTTAATGGTTTATTTGAGTGATGCATTTGCATTTAGAAATATTAAATTTTACTTTCTATTCAACAATTCCTAGCACCAACTGACTGTAGAAACTAGTCTCATTAAATTAGGAAACATTTAGATACGTTGCTGTTGACTGTTATAGTTAATTAAATAATAGGCTGACTTTGCTTCAAGAAAAGTTACTGCATCTATTCTAAAATATGCCTATATACAATTGTTCTTTTTGTGGATATTTTTGTTTTTTGTAGTAAAATCTAATCCAAGAGCGTGTTAAGAATAGTGATAATCTTATGAATTATTGACCCCTTCTTGCATGCTAAAATATTTCCATATAGGTGTGATAACATTCATTGCAAAACCAGCTGGGACTGCATTTCTGATGAGTAGTTTTCTTCTTAGAAATCTGCTGGCAATAAACAACCGGCAGTTGTTTTCCATTTGTTTGTGCATGGCTTCAAGCTGACCAGTAAAACTGTCTTAAAAACTCTTAAGAAAAAGAAGAAAATCAATTTTCTTAGCTTATCTGTGGAGGCGTTCCGCATGCTGTCAACCAGAGCTACGGCTCTTGACACAATAATGATTTTAAGAGAAAAGTTTATTCCCTACACAGTAAATCACACTAGAACAAGTCCAGCATTAGCTGTCTCTTAACTAACAATTTTCGAAAAAGGATTCTGGCGAACCTGACTTAGCTGTCAGCCTTTATACATTAAGAAAACCAACTCTTACTATAGGGATGTGAGCAGGCCAAGGGGTTGGCAGCTACTTCATTTTCTTGACTGCACAGGGAGTTTATTAGAATACATGCTTTTCCTTGAGTGAAGGATGGATTTTATTTTAAAAAAAAAGAACTTACCTGTGAACTATATGAACTTGTAAAAATTGATTGTGAAAACATGTAAAATAAGGAATAATGGGAAATTTATTTTTCGGATGTTTTCATACTTTTGTTATTAAAGTTCAGTGGATATTTCGTTGCTTTTTTTTTTTTTTCATAAAATTTCCTTTCTTTTCAAGAGAGAGGATAAGACAGGTTGATTATCGTAATAGAATAAATGTGTTGTTGTCTTAATGGAGGACTTCCTAATGAGGTGGGTTTTGGCTGTGAAACCAGGATCTCTTCAAAACAGCTTTCCTGTTGTTGTTGTTGGTATCCATTGGCATCTACAGGGTAGACAACCCCAGAGAGAAAGAAAGAAATATTGCCGCAGTTGTCCTCCAGGAAGCATTTCTGATTCTGTGCCGTTTGAGGCCTGGCACTACTGACTTTGGCACCGAATTCTTGATTTTTAGATGTGAAGAAGGAACTCACCTGGTTGGTTGTTGTAGAAGCTTAAGAAGAAACCATGCTAGTAGGGAGGTATGCAAAGCTAAATCACCCAAGTAGGCTAAACACTGGACTACCATGCCACTCAGCTTTACTATTGATTATCTGTTCCTTGTTCACGGTCCTACTAGCTGGATGCATCTTCCACTTGGTTGACAACATTAACATGCAGTTTTGGCTCAACTGCTGTTGTTATTTAGGGTTGATAGCTACATCGTTGCCTAGAAAGTTGTAAAGTCTTACATTCTTTGCCAGAATGCATTGAGTTGTGCTACTTTAACAAAAGACGGATCCACCCACAAAACATGTATATGGTGAAGAACCACCACTTCTAGTTGCATCTCAAAGCCAATTAAGTGTCCATTTTAAATCTATGTACAATTTTAAAAGTGCTTGCTTTGGTTGTACTGAATTCTCACCTAAAAATCAAATTACAAGGTGAACACTAAGCATTATTGCTTCATACATTTACCAGTGAGCTACTTGTTTTATAGAAACCAAAAATGTTAGTCATGATTGTTAGAGAAAGTAGTTTCCATATGCATTTTAAAGTGCACCATTCCTTCAGAAAGGTTTGTGCACTTTAAATTATGTGCATCAAACAACAGTTAAATGTTGTTCTATTGTTAAAAACAAACTTGCCTTTGTGAATATCTCCATTAAGTTTATTTTAAACTTTCAGCCTGTGGTTCTCCAACAAATAGAAATAAGCTACCATTCTGAGTAGCTACCAGTTTTTGCTTATAAGGCAAAGTGAAAGTGCTACTCAAACAAACATACTTACAAAAACACGGATGCACACATCAGCAACTATACTTGTGAATTCTCCAGTGAGACACCCATATTTCATAAATAAACAGACTTTGTTAGCTCATTTGAGAGCATATTACCATTTTTAAAAATCTATACATGTAAATATTAAAATTTTTTAAAGAATTTATTCTCACTGTTTTTTGCTGAGTCCAGGTATGATTGATATCCTATATGGTACTAGTGAAAAATTAGTGTCAATCCGACTAAGCCTAATTCTTTTTTAACAAACAAAATAATCTAAATAAATAATAAAGTTCTAATTTTTATTCTTAACTTTACTCATTGATTTTTCTTTGGCCGTGAGTTTGTAAAGGCATTTCTTGCTTGGAAATTGCAATAATTTCTATTTGAGGTTGTTGTTTTTTTTCCCCTCTGTACAGGTTGGCTGAGTAATTTCTGTTTCAGACAACTGGCATTAGATTTTGGAATCACCAGTCCTTTGGTTTGCTGCAATACATTAAATACTAAAACAGTTTTTGTTCAGTTGTCGACGGTTATGAGTATTAGATGCACAATTAAAAGAATAACTTAACTTTTAATGAGTATTTGGAGTTAGAGAGGTATGAGATAAAATTACTACCATTAGTTGATAACATCAATGCATTGGCTAGAGCTTTTCCTTATTTTTATCCTGTGGGACTTTTGTATAAGCCAAAGTGAATTATAAAGCAAGGGTTGTTGTCTTGGTGACCCTCTGTCCTTACTGTTGAGGCAATCCCGCAGCCTAGAGCTAGAATGGGGGCATGTTTGGGGCAGCAACCTTGGTGACCAAGCAAGTAGTTACCTAGGTATGGTTGGGGCTCTTGAATGGTGGTTAACGTGTTAGCCAACCAGTTGAGTTACCCACAGAACTTCCACCATATGTACCTAGAAAACCCAACTTAAACTCTTCTTTTTGGGGAGGGCTGACCATTTAGTAAAGAAAAGCAAGAAAAGATATACCAGGTAGATACTGTGGTTTTGACCTTGTACCCTCAGTCTTGGCAATTCATTGGGCTAATTATCCCTTTTTAGTGTTAATTTATTAAACTAAAGTGTAGGGCGTGAGTTTGGCAGAATGATCACTAGTTACACTTGTATATGCATGTGTTCATCTACCATAGTTGTACCATCCTCATGAAGTGTTTCTAAAACTGCACTCTATACTGTTAACACCCTTAACATAAGATTCTGTGGCTGTATGACCTAGGGCAGCCAGTGGTTAGACACTCAGCCGTGAAGGCTGGTGGCCCGAGTTCAATTCCTGATCAGGATTAGCGCATTTTTGTGTACCTTCCTGAAAACGTTTCTTCCCATATCTAAAAAAAAGAGTTCTAGCAGGTATTTCCCTGCTAGAGTCTAAAGCGCCTGGCCTTCATGATGCAGAATAGGCAATGGTCTCTAGTACACTATGCTCATTTTCCAGGATTATCTCCATTTGAGACTGATGTAGGACATAACGCACCTCACTAGATGACCCTAACATTCTTTAAATTAACTAGTTCATACCAACATTAGTCCAGGCTTTTATTTGTTGAAAGAAATTATCAAATTTGTACAGATGGCAATCAAACAAACCAGACCAAGACATTAAGTGTGTGTGTGCTGCTGCCTTCTGTGTGTATTTTATTGTGCTATTGTAAGGATGATTTATCAATAATTCTGAAATTCTTGTGAATGTGTTTTAATTTTAGTGGCCAATTAAAAAACATTTTAACTGAACGAATCTGGATGTAGATTTTGATGTGCTACTTGTGATTTATTCTACAGCATCTAAAGTAAGACAACCCACACAAAAGATAAAATTACAATGATGGCGACTCTGTACTTTTTTTTTGGTAGCTACATAGACGACTGTATTGGTTGGTGTTGATACATAGATCGTTGCATATCTTTAGTAAATCTTTGTCAGGGTCCTAGGTCCAGGCAAAACGAAACTGTTTGCTGATTCATTCTGCCGAAGAGGATGAAGACCAGGTCTTTCTTTTCTTAAGACTATGATATGTGCCTCCCCCGACCTGAGTGCTTTCAGAGGTTTTTTTCCCCTGGTTTCAGAAAGAATTCCTTAAGGATTTTCCACCATAGCATCATCTATCCAGCAAAATGGAAATGGATAGTGACAGATTTTATGTTGTGTTTTCCCATAGGATAGACAGTCCTGTTTGGTTTGTTTATGGTTCTTATTTCCCTGTGGACAGGGTTAGGGTTGGGGGCCTACATTCACTGATGGCATTAGTGGTGTGTACAAATTGTGGTCCGGATGATTTGTGAAAACAGCACAAAGTACTTGGAAATAGCCATGGTAGACTGAGGTAAATTTGTTCAGTCAGTTACCGAAAATGTGTAGCTCCCATGACAAAGCTATCAGTCTTTGGGACAAATACTTCACATTCTAGAGAGATAATAATAGAAAGAACACTAAGGAGGTCCCTTTTAGTGCAGCTGCAAACTGAACTGAACATAAGGTGACTTGGATCAGCTTCAGGAAGCAGACACTCTCCTCTGTTTGCTCAGAGATTGTTTTTTAATTTAAAATTTCAGTTAAAAAATGTAGTATTAAGTTAAATCTTAATAATAATAGTACATCTTTGAGCATATAAAAAAATTAAGTGTTGAGGATTAATTTTGTTAAACGAATGAATACTTGCGCAGTCATTCATAGAAAGTAGAGATATAGCTTGGACATTTACCTTCACCTTATTAGTGCTGAACCTGTTGTTTGGGTGGCACCATCAAGGAAGTTAACAGCAAGCAGCTGATGGGTTTGAGACCAGCTCAGGCTTGGTGTAGTACAGTTTAAAAAAAAAAGTGGAAATGCTCGTTGCAAAACATACTGCAAGTTTTACACCAAACCAGTCCACACAACTAATACCCGATGATGGTGCCAGGGTATTCACTGAAATGAAGGTTCATCATTTAATTCCATTACTATTAATAAGGTAAGGAAAATGGACAGATGGATCCTCTACATGATTAATAACTTGTCTTAATTTGCGAAACATTCCCACAATCCAATGCTACAAAAACTGAGCCACTTTTCCTGAAATAAAACAGCATTCAAGGTCTCCTCCATAAAGTAACGCATATTTGTGTGTTAGCCACCTTTTAGCCTAGCATTATGCAATTTTATCATCAGTGTGTCATGGGAGCATTTTCTTAGGGGATAGAAACTTGTTCGAGATTCCACACACTGCCCACTTTAGCAGTTTGTTGTTTCTTCTCTTTCAGTTAAACGGGAGCAAAATTCACTTTTAACTGTTTTCATGTAATACAGTTAGCATTTCTCCATTTCAGTTTTTTTTTTCTCTAGTTTTCCCTTTCAAATAGAATGTTACTGGAGCGCCATTTAATTGATGCTTCAGGCAATCAAATTTTGCCAAATAAAAAAAATTAACAATATTCTCTGTTTGCTAACACGACACAAAAAAAACTACTTTAAAATCTGAGCAGGTCATAACTAACACAGGTTGATCAGAAACAGTTGACATTTTTGGTTGGACAAAGGTGTGGTACTGCTATCCTCTATCTTGCTTTGTACAAGTTTATCATTAAAGGAAGATCTTTTTGTGGTGAATGCGTAATCATTAAAGGAAGATCTTTTTGTGGTGAATGCGTAAGTGGTGCGTGTGAAAGTTCATGCACGCATGTGCATCTCAGAGGTGGAGGGTGGTGGCCAAAACTCGGGGTGGAGCAGAGCTCCCGTTAAGGCCTAAAAGGAAGATCTTAACAGTGTTAAAATTTAGGAGTTATCTCCCACTGACAATTATATTTATTTATTCAGGCACAACTTAGTTATGGACATGTAAAATATTATATGCCAGACAGACAGTGAAACTAATACCAGGGACGTTCAAATGAAACTCTCCTCTGTATCCAGCCAGATTTTATTTGAATATTCCTAGTACAAAAAATCCATTGTTTGCAGGATGTACGAATGACAATATAAACAGAGTATATTACAAATAAAAGCAAGCCTTTGCCTCTTCTAGGGGAGTTGTGTTACACTGGCAGGGGATGTGGAACATCTGATTAGCTAGGTAGAGAAAAATGGGCAAAAGTCAGGAAGAGAGAAACTGAGTCAGACACCAGTCACCAGCAACATTATTAAAGATAAGACAGCAGGGAAACAAACATCTGTGCTCTTTACATTTACCAAGCTGGGAATTTTCTTTGATCCACATCACAACTCATAACATTCAAACATTATT
This sequence comes from Nautilus pompilius, assembly GCA_018389105.1. Lineage (NCBI taxonomy): Eukaryota > Metazoa > Mollusca > Cephalopoda > Nautilida > Nautilidae > Nautilus > Nautilus pompilius. Next base: position 73,407 of record JACATO010000350.1, on the reverse strand, counting down.
AGGCTAAAATAAAGGTAAGAAATAGAAGGGAAAGAAAGAACAGTTACAAATCTGATCATCATTATTGATTTAGTTTTCCCTTGTAGTAACAAAACCTTTTTCTTTTGCATCAGTTCTAAACAAGATGAGAACCTCATAATCCTGCAGTGTTGTGGATACTGGTAATTAACTTTGGAAAAAAAGAGAAAAAATATATACCTGTCTAATCAAAATGCGGCTTTCATGCTCTCTAATAATTACAGATGGCATCTCTCTAACTACATTCGCTTTCTAATAGACTTCAACATTTTTTTTTTTCCAGTTTCTTTTGGATTTTTCCCCTACCCGCTGTTCAACTCTTGATAGTTGCTGCTAACTACAGGTGCTTTTTTTTGAATAAACACCTCTTACGTTCACCCAGAACTAACCAGGTTAAAAAAAACACACGCCTTTTAACCTGAGGAAATTAGAAGGCATTTAAATAGAGGCTGGCAGTAATAAATATCTCTCGTTGCCTTCTAACTAACTATTACACATCAAAGAAATCCAGCTGGCTAACCACCACAGCACCTGTTATACTAGTTTTAAGTACCTTTCATTAACAGACTGGCTGGTCACGCCCCCCCCCTTCCCACCTTTTTTGAATTTAACACACTGTTACTTCTAAAATTCATCCAGATTTGCACTACTGTCACTTTCTCCAATAAGCCCACCCCTTGGAAATTATAGATTTAAATGCATACACACATCTAGTTACGCATAGTGCTGACTCAGTGTCTGAACCCTCTCTTTACATTGTATCCGAGTTTCTTTGAATTTGCAGGAGGAAACGGAAGCTACGAACTATTTGATAAGGTTATATTTCTGTATTAGCGAGAATCGGTCCAGCCGGACTGTGGGCTTTGGAAAGACTTGCGCACCTACCTGAAAACATAAAAAAAATGGTAACTCAGCGGCAAACACACGCTCATACGTGTAAACTGGAGCTAACACACTGCCATTAGAACGTAACAAGTGGTTTTTCTAAAAGGCTGGCCATCAAAGCCAACTTCAAGATGGGTCTGGGGTTGCTAGGGTTCATCTTTATAAGCTGTAGCTGCCAACTCGCTCGATCATCAGCAGTGAAGCAGAGTATAAGGTACGGTTTTTACTCGAATGGTCTAGGTAGAATTTCTAAACTTTTCTCTTGTTCACAAGGAGTACGAGATTAAAATATAAGGTACATTCAAACAAAACTCAGCCAGCTAATGACTATAGTTTTGCTGTTGTTTTCAGCTGGGTTTCATTTGAACTCCTCGGTGTATTAGTTTTAGTTGTTGTTTGTGTTGCAAAATACCAAAAACATTTGGTAACTTACACGCAAATAATTGGAGGAACTCAAAAGATTGCACCCGCCAACCAAAGTGAACTGCTACAGCCATACTAAAAGTTCTGTGCAACAGAATCTACCAAGTGAACGACAGCAAGCTGCTAGGTGATGTATTCTTTACCTGTTGTCCATCTGTCTTGTATTTATGTAAATCACCTTTGCCCTGCAGTACCTTTCCATCTTCAAATATTCCAAAGTTAAAGAAGAGAAAGTGGTTTGAGAAGAAAACAGTAGTTTTGTATTGTTAAAAAGACCATCAGCATTTTTTTTTGTCAGATAAAAAAACAAAAACACTTAACTATAGCTACAGTTTTCCAAAGTTTGAGGATTAAAAATTGCTTTTGGAATTGGCAATATTGCAAAACAAGTATTACAGTTCTGTAATCAAATGATGCAAATAAATTTAAGCACACCGAATGCACCTTTATTTTAAAATATTAATTGGGAAGCAAGTGGCTAAGGCACATACTTCTCATACCAACTTAACATGGCACAAGCAGGGAAGAGACCCGTCCATCTTGCAACATTACGCTGCAGTCTAAAACAAGCGATTCCTTTATCCTCTTCTTCTATGAGGCGGGATTGGATATTTTCATCCGATCAATGTTGAAGTTATCTTTAATCTGTGCTTCAGTGAAATAAAATTTGTTCCTTATATTTTGGAATTTTATGATAACTGGAAAATCTTCACTTACGAAACCAAACATCTTGAAATGTACGAGAACCGAACCTCCTCGTTGCCTCAGCATCTCACTCTAAATGAAATCAGTCAGCTACTTGGAAACAGCAAAAAATTAAGAGAAAACAAGGCAAATGTTTGGATACATCTCTTGTATTAGCCCAGCATTTCACATTACAGCAGGAATGTTAAAAAAAAAACAAAAAACAAAACATCAAACAGAATATTCATATGGAAATCTGTTCAAATTAAGATTTTTCTATTTGAAAAAATCTCCTAAAAACAAGTTGCAACAAAAGCTAAGTTTAGTACCTGGAATTAACAGATCAAACAAACATGGAACCATCTCTTTCTGTTGACATGGATCCCCACTTTTCATTAATTGTAGCAATCAAGCAGCACTGCCAGAAATCTTGGCTGGTTATTTATTCTCCATCTTCTATAACGTATATAAAAAAAAACTTTGGTGGCAAACATAACAGATTTTTAAAAAAAAAAAAAAAACCATCACAATGCTAACCAAATGCCCTTAGTTTTATTACATAATTCCTGCATTATCAGAAGACTTCAGTAATGCATTCCTGGAATAATCAGCTAACAACTTTCGAACAAACAAACACACACGAAAAAAAACATACATGGTGAAGGGATCAGCCAGCAAGGTTTAGAAAATAAACACTACCCATCATTTTACCTCCTCATCTTGGTAGGTGCAAAATCAGCAACGTAAACTGCAAAGTCCTCCAGTAACCTTTAATCTCAACTGCCCCGACTGACAACAACGGTGTTTGTCGCTACACCACCATCTTCTGATGGTTCTATTTAACCCTATACCCTCATAAGCATAACCTGCTCAAAACATTCTAGAAATGCAACACATCAGCGAGTTGGTTACAATCAAAACTCGTGGAATACATAACTAACGTTAATAGATACATTTTCTGTTATCATAAACGTTTATTAAAAAATACATCAAGTGTTGACAGGAACAACAACAGTGAAGTATGCAAGAACTGTCTAGGCAGGTAACACTAAATTATCATTTAAAAAGAAAAGGGGGGGATGCTGAGATGCACTGCTTTCAAGACAATAATTTGGAATGTAACATTACAGCTGACATGTGGCACAGAAAAAGAACAGTTTGTCACAATAAACCGTCATACACTAGCAGCAGTTACATACTAAACAACACTGGACTCAGGGATGCCAAGTATCTTTTTGGAAATGCCGGATCAGTTAAAAACCGAACCCTAACCCCACTCACAAATATATACTTTACAGATGACTGATTTACTAAAATCCATTAAGCTACCCATTCACAGTAAGAGGAGGTGTCTTTTTTAAATCCCCTATAAAGGTGGCATCACTACCAAATGGTGGTAGCTTATTTCAAAGGCTGGTTGGAAAACAATAGTCATGTTTACAAATGTTGGTAGTAAATGCATTATAAAAAAGAATGAACCTGATGACATTTAAAATAAAATTTCAGTCTGGAATGAAACTTATTCAGTAGGACTCCTAAGAAACTATATTGCCAGTTACTGATATTGAGCACTGACAAGCTTGATGCACTCTGAGGGAAAAACCTGCTGGAACAATTCTAACAAATTGAGGGGAGACAACTATCATCCATAGAACAGGTTGGCACAGGAGAGAGCATGATGCTATGACAACTCACCATGCACAAGTAACAAATGGTGGACTAATTTAACAATCACAATGCTTCATAAAGGTCAGTGGTAAGGTACAGATCATTGTAAACATTACAGAGGTGCTGCAGACTGTCAGGCCTAAAAATGCAGGGAAGATTTCTTGAATGAAGTCTTAGTGAGTGTTCACAAGCCCATGAGCCAGAACAGGACCAGTCCTCCTCAATATTAATGAGGGCCGTCATCCTATTTATATAATAATAATAATAATATCCTTCCAGGGATTCTTAGGCCTTTGCTGAGGACAGTGAGATGGAGAAGGGAGTATTCTATAAATTTACCACCACCCAATCGGCAATGGCAAAACCAAACTGCTGAACAAATTTCCGGTTTCTTTTAATTTCTGCAATGAAGCCAGTACTTTAGAATGTCAGCAAGGGGAAGGGCAACACGAAGCTAATCAGCTTCTGTTTTAACAGAGTATTTAAACAGCTGATGATTGTGTTTACATTAATGTGCGCGCGTGCGCAAGAATACAAGGTAATCAGTTTGAGAAAGCTAGAAACAAAAAAAAATATGAAATTTGTTTACTTTAATTCTAAAAAAGGAGTTTGACATCGATTTTAGATAAGGTGCCAATTAAGAAAAAAAAAACAACAACAAACTTCTATAGGTGAAACCTAAAAAGTTGAATTATACTCAGAAATATATAGTGGAATTCATGCCACTGGAGAGAGAGAAAAAAGAAAAACCGTTTCTCTTACTAGAAATAGCTACAGAACTTCAACTCAGCTGATGATGCGCATAACATTCGATATTGTTGGAAACCGGAGTGATGGGATTCCAACCTGTGCCTAGAAGTTGGAGAGAATCTCTCTCTTTTTTTTGACTAGGAATCAACAACAAATGTGTTTACAACTCCTGTGTATGGCTGCTGAAGGAATGGTTAGAATATTCTTTATTGAAAATAGCAATTCTGTTCCTATTCTACAGTGCCCCTGCACCAATGTTTCTGAAAACTTATGGCGATGTTGTCAGTTTTTAATTCAGTTTTGGCCAAAAAGCACCTACTACAAACGGCTGGAAATTAAAAACGACTATAAGACGCAGGCTGTTTTACTGTAAAGACAATTTCCCATTATCTCCCTGAAGCATGACTTCTTAAATGACAAATTTAAAAATACTCATTAGAAATATATAAAAATAAATATATGATGAAATAAATAAATAACAAAAGTAACAATGGTCACTCACAGCAGTTCCTGGTAATGGTATGCACAAATTAAATGGGTATAGTAAAGGAAAATATCACTTTTGGTGGGGGGGGGAGTTCAATGTGACATCTGTCTTGGTTACGATATTTATCTACAATTTTTTTTTCTTTTGCTGTTAGAAAAGTTAGAAACAATAACCACTTACCAGTATATCAGAGAGGAGAGAGAAATGAATGGGTAATTTCCAGTCAGCACCAAGTGTCAAACAATGTGAGTAATGATTTGTTGAATGAAAACATTACAGTGTAGAATAAGGAGGGAGAGAGAGAGAAACTGGGTAAAATGTCTGTTAAATAAAGCTATGGAGGGGTGCATACAAATCAAACCAATGAGATCATTCTGCTGTTGCGGATAGCTGTCTTTGAAGAGTATGCTCAGAGCCAGGATGATATGCTGTAAGTAGGTACAGTGGCTGATCGCTGACAAGGCCAGTGCCATGTTGTCTCAGATGAAAAGATAACTACACAGTAGTACTCAACTGCGAGAAGGCGTTGATTAAAGCTTGGTTTTCAGTCCGAAGTGTGCGGTTTTCATCTTCACACTCATCCATTTCCTGTGAAAAACGAAAAAAGGCAGGTGTATAAGATTTACAGTGCACAGACAGAGGGCGAGGAAGATGTGAAATATTTTGGGGTTTGCCATCATGCTTGATTGCTGATTAATGGATTCAGTCAGTGATAAAAAAAATTGACTGATTTGGTTTAACTAAATAACCATCTGGTGGAATGTACAGCAATACAAAAGGTAGTTTCATTATACTTAATTTTACATTTATGAAATTTCTCCGCGCACACATGCGTGTGTGCGTGTGAGAGAGAAAGAGAGAGAGAGAGAGAGCGGTTGTAATGAATTTAAGTTAAATAAAATACATTGAAATTTAGACAAAATTAAAGAAACACAATTGGTGCTTATCAAAGGCATAATTTAGATCAACCAACCAGTTCTAAACTGAAATTACCAATATAAAGTGATAATCTGAAACAATTGTAAAATGCTTATCTACTAAAAACAAAAAAACAAATACATACATGAGTATGAAATATCTTTTTTTCTGTTCACTAAATAGCAATTTATCATCTTGAAAAATAAATGTTAAGATATCTAATCAAAATTTCTGCACTTTATACTTAATTTGACACTGGCATTGTCTTAATGCCCTGCAGAGTACTGTAGCATACCACTACTTTACATAGCGCCATACTATACTTGGATTCTGAGAACACATAATAATTGGTTTTTCTTTGGTGGGTGGGTCATAAGATTTAGCTTCCTATCAAGAATAAATAGTCTAAACTTGAATTATGAAATCCACTGTTAATATTGTCTGCCATTTGGAATCACCCATAATGCACTGCAAACCTTACTGCATTGTTGCTAAGTTCCATCCAATGAGAATGATCGATATGCAAAGCAACAATCAAGCTTGGCATTACCCAAGGAAAATTTTCTGGAGAGAACTCTGTCCTATCAATAGTAGTTAAGTGGGAAATGTCTCTTTCTGCAAACAGTCATATCTTTTCACTTTGGCATTCAAGTGCCTCACAAATATTTTAAATAGAACTTAAAAATTCATGGCAGGCCACTCCATCACTATTAAAACTGTTTTTCAGGTCTAATAGCCCCATGAAAATATTTGAAGTCAGTGAGAATAATTCCTTCAAAAATTCTAAGTCTGCTAGAGAATCCATTATTTTAGACTTCTGACTCCATCATAACGGATGCAGTCCCAAACACAGCTCTTTCTCCCCCCAATGTTTTACAGTAAGGACAACAGAGTTTCAGGTCAGTTTCTATGCTTTGTGGCCCATCTCAACCTTGCTGCCCAGGGTGGAGCTTCAGGTTTCCAGGAAATAGTGACATGGCTGTGTCAGCCTTGGTGTCCTGACTACCACTGTTGGTCAGAAAGACCTTTTGGCAGCTCCTCTGGACCTCAAACACCTTGTGACATCCAGCCACTATCAGGCAGATTGAAATCTTTTATATCATTATCTTCATGGTGGTCCTTTCAATCTCACCCACATTTGATTGGTTCTTGACGGTGTCCTCCCATAGCCATCCTTGTGCCATGGATGGTTCTCTGCCTGTCAGCTGTGGGAATCTCCCCTCTTTTTCAATCATAGTCAACGCGCATCTCCAAGCTGCTGTCCATAATCTCACTTTGTACATAATTTGAGTTAACAAAAAAAAAAAAAAAAAAAAAACACTACAGTTTTTACAATTTATGTATCATGTAACAATTTAAGAAAGCAGCACTACTCAGTTCTTTGCAATTTCAATTTAAATATAAATGTTCAAAAAAAAAAAAAAATTTTACAGTTTAACATTTTTACCACAAACTAATCCTAATTCAAGTAACACATTAAACATTCAATTTTGTATTACTAATGTTTTTCAAAGTGGTCATAATAATTTTGACAGCCAATGTAGAATGATCTACCATTATAAAATTCCAGTGGAAACACTATAAAGAATCAGTTACTGATTGTGTCAAATTTTAGCAAATTATTTTATCTACATGTATAACACACACAAATCTATCACGATGTATTCTCTTCATAATGTTTCCATTAAAATTGACAACTGTAATGCATCTTCAATAAAGTTGCCTGAATGAGAAAATCTTATCTTCCTAAGTGAAAGAATTTTTCATAATTCGAATAAAAAAACACGGACTCCAATCCTGAAAATTGTCTGCTTCAAAAAAACCACAAAAAACATAAATTCAATAATAAAAACATGGAAAAGGATAAACTTGTCCTTTTTTTCCCTAAAGAAACAAGGAGTTTGCCACACACACACACACACGCACATGCAGACACACAAAACAACTGAAAAAAACTAGAGCGGATGAATCAAACAGTTATTGAGGAAAAAGCTCCGATCAAAATGAAAGTTGCAACACCAGGTCCTGGTGATGACATGCACAAGACACATCTACTTGGCAGCAGCTAGCTATTCATGCAAGACAAAAAAGAAAACAGTAAGGTGTTTTCACTGCCACATTCACAGATATCGACATAAGAAGGCACATCGTGTATGGTAACGTCTGGAATGGGAGAAAATACTTCTTCCAACACTGAAGGATTTACTATTCTATCAAAAGCTACAACGATAAGAAGTCAGCAACAACAATAAAGTATGAAAACATTTACAATAGCAGATTTACCTCTATGTCCGAGAATCACTGTTTCTGGGAGTAAGGGAAAAAGAATGCACGTGTTTTAGGTACATACATTTTATTACACAGTATAAAAATACTAGCGACATTCAAATGGAAGCAGTGAGCCAGATACAATTACACAGCAATGTTACTTCAGCCACTTTCATTTGATCCCCAACAAATAGGGAAGTCTATCTGAAGAGTTACACACCGTATAACAACAACAACAAACTCAGTAGGTGACAAGGGGGAGAAAAAGATGAACAAACGCCATTTCGATTACTAACTGTACCTAGGAAGTGTTTAGTTTACACCCCAGATTTCTGACTAAAGAGACAATCACCATCCCTGGTCACCAACATTAGGTTAGTTGGTGCTGTTCAGAACTTGATAACTTATCTCTTTTTTTGTTTTCAAAGATACTTCCTCTTCAGCATGACAAATGTTAATTTAAACAGCCTTTATTGTTTTTTTTTTTAAAGAGGCACACAGATTTGCAAGCTCTCTCTCTCTCACACATGTATACAGGATACAGTTTTATCTTAAATTTTCTAGTATCGATGTTAGCATAGGCAGATAAAAAGCAGGAGGAAGCTGCGTGCTATATCGCCTTAATTTTAATGGCAGTAATAAAAAGTCTACAATGAATCCTTTATCACTGACATCCTAGTCTTGTTCAACCTACAGTGACTAGAATAAACTGGAAAGTGCTGTTAACAGATCAGATATGAGCAGGTTTATTTAAGTCAGACAGCAAGCACTCGGTCGTGTTGTCACACCAGCAAAGGCCAGAAATAACGGTTTCTTAGAAGTATATCTTAATGTCAGTCAGCCGCCATTTTTTTATCCCATCACAAATGATTATCTCCCTTAGACTATAGAGAGTCCTCTAACTCTTGGCAGAAGAAATTCAGTTGTATTTCATTTTCCAAACACATGGAAATGGCTCAATAATGCACATATGGTTTCCTAAACAATGTCTATGATGTATTACTGGTTTGTTGGTTTCCTTTAAAAAACTAAGCCACAAATAACCAACAACAGCTCACACAAACAGGGCTTCATTCTTTTTCAATATAAAGTGGTGCGCACACATTTTACAAGCTATGTACTAAGTCATTTCACTGTTCAACATCAATATATATATATATTTATTTATAGCAAACAACAACACCGCTGCTTCCAATTCTCCTTATCTGTAACAAGCTAGGCAACTCTCAATCTTACCGTATTAAGTAGAGCCACTTCATTCTCCAGTTCTGAGATTCTCCGTTCCCTATCTTCAATTATTCGCTGCAGGCGTCTGTTCTCATCACGCTCTTTCTCCAGAAGCTTTAAGTAGACCATAAAAAAAATCAGCAAAAGATGCTAAATAAAATGAGCCTTTCTTTAACAAAGGAAGTTCCTCTTAGGAAGATTCCTGGAACCTCTCTTCATTTTTTTAATAATGATTGCAAACCATGGTTAAGTACAACATTTAAATTCTTTACAGATGTAAAAGATTCCAGAAAATAAATATAAATTATCCTTTAATTCTTTTTCTCTAATTTTCATTTTTTTTTTTTTTTTTTAAAAATTGCATTTAGTTGCTTTGTTGATTTTATTCTCAGAATCAGTTAATTTTAACGTTTGTGCACTAACTGTTTAAGTGCACCATAGCAAATCTGAACATTAATCATCCTGACTGCATGGTAACCAAGGGGGAGAACTCTCAAATTTTTAGAAGGGTAACTCTAAAACAACTTGATGAAATTAAATAAACTCAAACAAACAAACAAAAAAAGGGGGGCTGAAATTATCTCCCTTTGAACAGTAAAATAAACAGTACAAAGACAGTTCCACAGCCACATCAGCAGCTTTTAACAGTTGAAGAATGATCTGGGAATTTTAAGAATATATGCTGTATGCGCATCAGTGGAATTAAGACAGAGGCTCTACTATGTCATGTTTAGTGCCTACAAACTTAATAAGCTAACTGAAACTAACTGTTCAAGGTTAGCATCAGCTATTCCCTACATAAACAGCTGTCAGATTAAGTTTTTTTCTAATTTGGCCACATTTAATAAACACTATTTATTTATTTTAAGAAGAATAGTTTATTAAATTAAAAGCTTTGAATGACTGATTTTACATTAATGAAAATAAAATTTTACTTTACTGTTTTTTGTTTTTTTGGAGAGAGGGATGAATTTGAAAGATAGCATTGAACTCAGTATTTCTAACAAAGTAGTGTCAATTAAGGAAACTAAGTGTGTGCATGGGAGAATCGGCATTTGAAAAATGTAAAATTGCACAGAAATTTGAAACTCTGTAGTTTTTAATCCATTATCAGTGCTTCGCAGTTAGTGATCACCCCCAAACACGCGTGATTCCTGCTAAAACTATTTTTACTATGCAGCCTCTCTTTACCATCCATAGTAACTATTCTGGGACAGATTGATTGTCAGAAGACTTTTAAAAAAAGGAAGATCTGGCTGAGAATACTCATCACAAATCTAATTCCTCCAAATTTAACAAAAATTAATTTCTTCAAAGATCATATGTGAAAACTATTATAAGTTTGCATTTGCTGAAGTCACCTTGACATCGATGATGTATCCAAAGTAAGACATTTATCTCTTAGCTGTGGAGCAGATTAAACTGGATTACCAGACTTTGAGTGCCCCTTTATCTTGTGGTGTTACCACTTTTGGAAAACATCACAAAGAACAATTCTACTGATGTGGAAAATAATCGAATATTACCTACCTAACTAAAAAAATAATAATAAGTTAAATATTAACTTGTTCAACAAACAAGAATATGACCAGATTCCCAAAATTTCTAAAGCATAGCTACAAATGAGTCAGAAATTCTGATTGTAACTATGTCCATGTCTAGTCAGTGAGACGTAACCAGTTTTAGATGTTGGGCATCCTTGCAAGCCAATAAACAAAATGAAATTAGCAAATCAGTAAAGTCCCATCTCCATGGCTGAATGATGATCACAGAGAAACACATTTTCTACATGGTTTCACAAAACATTTCTGGAATGCCATGCTGGATAAAGACAAAAGAATTCAGTTTACCTAAAAATCTTTAAACATGGCCACTGAAGCAAGACAAAGTGTACTGACAAGTAGTAGATAATCAAGTTCTTTGTCACAAAGCAGAAGAGCAGCCAGTGTCATCTTTGGAAAGTCGTGGGAACCAAATCTACATCAGAACCATAAGAATAATTATAAAAATACTAGGGATCTTCAAATAAGACCCAGCTGAAATAGCATCACACTAATGTAGCTGGACCCCGGGTTTCATCTGAGCACCCTCTGGTATGTAAAGATTTAAATAAAAATCATTATGGGAAGGAAGGAAATTAAGATAACAGGAATGAAACAACACAATAATATAAATTAAACCATAAGCAACAAAACTTGGCCCAGTCCTGCCCTGAATGCATTTTGCAAAAGTGGAGGGAGAGAGATAAGTAATGCAAGATGTTCAGCACAAGTTCTTGAATTCTACAGGTTGTAGATATTCAAGTTATTTGGACTTCACAAACTGTGCCTTGCTCGGGTCATGGATGGTTGAGACACTCAATAATGCATTTAAAAGTACTAATGACTTTGAAAACTAATAGTCTTTTTAATAAACAAAAAATGTGAAAAATTAATAGAAATACATAGTTCAAATATGAATTAGCCAACCATCCTAAGGGCCTAGAATGGTTTGTTGGGAGGGAGCTGTGGATTAGTGCATGAAATCATCAATGTGGGTAAATGCTGTCTTTGTACTTTTGGCAGTGGTTTTGGAGAAAACCTGTAATAACTTCCTGACCTCTGTTTTTCACACCAAATAGACAAAAAAAAAAAAAAAACACCATTAATCAAACTAAAAAACAAATTTTTGTGAAAAGTCGCCTAGTTTCAACATTATTACACTTTTCGTGAACTACTGGTTCAGATACAAAAATGTCAAAGGGAGATAACTCGATTTCGTTCGCGCCGTTTTAGTAAAGCCCTATTTAAGGGAAGAAATTTAAACTATTTCAAGTGTAAACAAATGCTTTAATCATACTCTGAATGTGCACACACCCTTTCTAAGGGGTTACTAAGTGCACTCTTATTTTTTTCTACAAGTGCACAATCTGAAAGCACGTTCTGTTTGTGTTATGTTCACCTCCCCTTTCCTGATTGTGTTAAATGTAGCGTAAACCCTGAATTCAGTATCCGCTAGCTTGTTTAGACCCTGTTTTACTGTAGTGTACAGAAGCCTCAAACCAAACGACTTTGGAAGAGTCCAAAACATCTTTACACCCAGATTCTTCAAGCAAAGCCACCAGACAGCCATGCAAATCTTTAATAATGGTGTAATGGGTCAGTTCATGGGCAAACCTAGCCAGGCTTTTACAGAATTTCTTGCATAGAACCGCAGCTGGGTAACCGAAGTAAAATATGCTACTTTAAAAAAAAAAAAAAAAAAGAATTGGATTCACTCTTATGAAAGTCTGAACTGGCTGCACCAGTTCTAATTTAATTTTTAAAAATAAAGGGCAGCTACGAGTTTATACAGATTCAAGAAGAGTCTGACCTTTTCTACATGGACACTATGAGCCACTTCTTCTCGAGATGAATGGTGGTGAATACCCTGAAATGTATCCCGGGGAAAACGAGCAGGACCGTCCCGTTCTCTAAACCTGGGCAAATAATTTGTACTGGCTGTTTCTGACTTTTGCTGTCTATCCTGGATCCTCGCTATATAGTTAGATATTGGCCGTACAGTCTCTTGCTCAGATTTTGAATCTCGTGTGAGGTGCACCAACAGGCTGGATGCTGGCTCATGCTTGACGGACTCCATCTCTCGATATCGTGACAGAACAGATGAGGACGAAGATGATGAGGTGGAGGAAGTTGGAGTCTTTGATTCCTGGTCGCTGCCTGTTCGGAAGCTGGATATGAAAGATGTGGTAGATTCTGGAGGAGAGTACTGGCTTCTGGATGCACGCAGAGCTTTGGTAAAGTTTGTCTTTGTCCCAGCCTGCTCCAACTGGCCAATAAGGGTGAGGTTTGTCTCTGACTGGCTCACAGCGCTGTCATAATCTTGATTGTCTTCCAAATCTGCATCCAGATCGGATGGACTACAGACAAAAAAAAAAAATCTACAATAAAAATTTTACCAAAAGGTCTCTTACAACAACAACAACAACAAAATAGTAAACTGGAGTCAAAATGTTTTTTCTTGAATAGCATAATACAATCATAATACAGAAACCATTACTTGGAATAACAAAAGCATTTTTAACTTAATTCACTGTCTTTTTTCACTAATACTATCCCCTCTTTTGTACAGAAAAGATGGCATATATGCATGTTTTCAAGTGATTTTCTCAGACATTTAAAATAAACAGCAGAAACCAAAAATCAAAATTCATAAGTATCTCCGGTTTGTTTCAATCCAGGAACAGGTCTGCATCACTCCACTTGTTTATTTTGGGAAAGCTGGTCTCCTCCATCATCATTCTGCTCTTAATTGTACAAGAGACAGCCTGCTTCTCATTTGATCCAAAAATCTCCTCATTCTATTAGCTAGTGGCCATTGTTGACCCTAAGTATATATCTGCCCAAGGGTGCAAACCAACCAGATGAGTTGATATTTTGCATGAATGGAATTTTCTTCGAATTATTCATAACCAAATTTCAAGGGAGACACAGGGGAAACACCAGGGTTTTGTAGACCATACAAATCCAATTTGGTTGCTAAAGAAAACCCATCAAAAGATGGGAGAACGGCGTTGTTGATGAATATAATGACAAGTGTTTGTAATCCTCTGGTATGATTTGTATTGCTTCTATTATGATTACTTTCTTCTTCTTCAAACCTACATGCCAGCATCAGCACAAAAGGTATCCAAAATGGTTTCAGTTTCCTAAACTAAGTGGAAGAACAGGGCACAAGAGCCTAAACTCTATATTTTAGATGTGGGAGGAAACTCATGTGGCCAGCTTGTGAAGAAACCATGCTGGGGAGGTATGCCAAACTAAGCCAATCTCAACTAGGGTCCTCAGCCTTAGAAGGACAGGAAATTAACCACTGGACCACCACATGACCCAAGATTACTTACTGTATACTTGTATTATTTTAGCATCGTAAATGGGTAACATTGTTACAGCCTCATCACAAAGTCGCAATGCCACTGTCGCTAAGACACAAAAAACGTTCTGGGCACGAACGGCGTCCACGCACCCATCACGTACAGTATCACCCAGCTTCCCGTTCTTACCTTTTAGTCCGCCTGGTAACAAAGCCTTTGTGACTATGTTCCTGTAAGAGAAGAAATTGTGCAGCGTTTGAGGATAGAAAGGATAAACGATCAAATTTCCTGAATCTGAAAGTTATTCTGAGCATCTTTGTTTTCTCAGCATATCGTCAAGAGCAACAGCAGTAAAAAAACAACAACAACAACATTCCAATTTCAGGAAGAGAATGTGGAGAAGTAAATAGAACAGCAGCTCACGGTCTTTTGTCGGTTTGACCGCTGCACCATTAGTGAAAGCTACAGACACGCACAAGAGAAGGGCTGAGGAAATAAATCCCTGAAATAATTTGAAACTCTTCCCCAAAAGAGAGAACTGAGCAATGCAGTTTCCCTGCATTCCAGTCCATGGATGGAATAACTGCACCTCTAAGTGTCAGTGAGGGGTTATCTGGGCAGCCCACTACTATCTTCTGCAGTGTATATAATAATCGCACTGGCTGGCTACATACACCCTAGCCGACCCTCCTTGTTGCAACTCCTAACTTGAGTTGAAATAAAAGTCATTCCATAGTAAAATGACCCACACACACACACAAATAAAAGGGTTTAAGTGTAATGTCATAATGTGTTATTAATAAACAAGTTATCTGCATAGGATTTCCGTTGTTTTCTTTCCCCCACTAGAATACAAAATGTGGCCACATCGCAGCCTTTTATTCAAACAGTTTAAGGTCCAACCTGAGCTCTCCTGGATCAGGGTACGTACTGACCACTTTATCGTTATCAGCAAGATTAAATCCACTATTTTCTCTCAAAATAAAAACTAAATAATTGCCAAAACACCATAAATACTAAATATCTATTCTAACAAAATTTTCTTTAAATGTCTAAAGTAAATTGGCAAAATGAGATTGTGATGTGATTTGAAATATCATCAAATTCACACAACAACCTTTTCCTGCAATAACTAAACAATTGATTGTTTCTTTAATCAGCTTCTTACTTTATGTGACCAAGTGGGTTACCGGTAGATGGGTATTTTGATCCCCAGTGGGGTCAGAGCTTTATGCTGCTGCTGAGGGCCAAAAGCCTGAAACAGCTGCACAGTCCTCCTCCAGATGCTGACTCTTATCCTGGAGAGGGATGGGCTCCGCCAGGCTGCAAAATGCCCTAGACACACCTCTCCAGGTGCCCCAACAACCTATGGATCATAGGACAAGTGAAGTGAAGGGTACACCTTTACAAGGTGTGTTGAAGCCATGAGCCAGGAAATAACTTCTATGTGATGACTTCATACCTGGGTGGCGGAATGTTAATGACAAAGCTACAGTTTAAATAAGGCGTGGTAAAGCAAAGAGAAAAGTTAGTCATAAGCAACCACAGTGAAACACTAAAGGAGTCCACACATCAACAAACAGCAATGTTACCAAGCTTAGGAGGAGGATGGGGGGCTGACCTGTCCACATCCAGTGATGCAATTAGTTTTCACTCATCTATCCATAGCTATGGTAGTTTTCAGGTGTGATTTCGTCACACAGCTTTACAATCTCTTGCTGGGGAAAAATAGGTCAGCATCTCCAATTTCATAAGAGTTAATTGCATGTTGTTGTTTTTTTTCTTTTGAACCTAGATCAGCCAACCTGTGCTGCGCCGCATCAGTGTCTAAGTAAATGCTCAACAAACAGCAGAGGCAATCGGTTACCAGAAAGGGTTTTTGTCCTCTTCTCCAGACAACATGTAAATTCATAGAATGCCCAGCCTAGATCCAAAGTTTAAAATCGGTTTAGAAGTCTGGTAGATCCGCCTTCTCCATGCAGTGAGAGACCTTCCCACCCTCTGACCAACTTTATATCGTTACAAGAAATAAAACTTCGAGAGAGTGACGGTCTGGTGGCTGAACTGCTCCCTTCTACTGAGAGAGAGAGATGGAGAGAGAGAGAGAGAGAGATGGAGATGGAGAGAGAGAGAGAGATGGAGATGGAGAGAGAGATGGAGAGAAGATGGAGAGAGAGAGATGGAGATGGAGAGAGAGAGAGATGAGATGAAGATGGAGAGAGAGAGAGATGGAGATGGAGAGAGAGATACATACATATAACTCCTATGCCACAGCCGAGTGCAACAAGAACAGTTCTACTTACAGGGGGAAAGGGTTAATACATGCATTTTTTTTTTTTTTTTTAATCGTTGTATCAGTGGTAAATAATGAACCTGTTTTGGTGACAGCTGGAGAGACTGCCTAAGTGTAGATTCATTAGTCAACACCAGTAAAGGGATGGGAAGCACCTGAATTAACCTTCCTCACTAAACGATTAAGCAGCAGTTAATTTTCCAAACAAGTTTCACTTTAGTGCACTGTCAAGTCTTTGCTTCCCTTCTAATTGTCTCCTTTTTTAGTAGACCCAGAAAAGACACTTTTTTTGTTTTAAAAAAAAGAGAAAAAAAAGGGGGGGCACCAATGCAGAGAAAACCAAAAATTAATAAACCTAAAATGTGTCCATATTCACTTTGTGTAGTATTTCCTACAAAATTATTATTTAATTTAAAAAAAAAAAAAAAAAAAAAAAAAATCACAGATGTCACCTTGGTTATTTCAATTATTATAAATTCAGTTAACACATCAGAGGTTGTCATGTAGGGCCACGGCGATAGTGGGCAGGCAGAATTTCTAATCAGTCCTCCTCTATCCATCACATGCTCTCTGTGCAAACTGAAATAACTACAGAAGATTTTCCTGAAGTTTCAAACTTTGAAACAACAACAAAAAAAATAAGAAAATCTATTTGATATTCTCCAGAAACATGATTTTAAGCCATGTTTTTTAATAATAAACTGATGCATGCATTGGGCCCCTCCAGGATGTTTTTCAAGGTGAGTCGGGGGGGTGTGGCTAAACTAGGGAGTCACGGCCCAGTCAGGGCCACAGCAAGCTGCCAAGATTCATTCTTGGCAGTAGGCTCTCGCTTCTCCAGTGGAAGGAAGAGAAAGAATCTTATTTTTTCCCCATCATTTCGCAGACTTTGTTTGTTTCCCCATTCGTTCCCTTCACGTTGGCTTTTATTAAAATGTGCGTGTCTGCTTAAAAATTACTCTTCGTTAACAATGTGCGGTAGGTAAGCAGGCATCTGGAGGGATCTTGGCAGTAGACCAACTTTTACATGCAGTTCTGCTGCCGATTAAGGCTCCCCCCTAACAAGATGAAGGAAGTACAGCAGGTAGCGCAGCAGTCATTGTCATTTCTATGTTATTCATATATCGGATTCCAAACAATGCATTCAGAAAAGCCAACTTTAAATGATGAACAAGTCTGAAAAGTTTAAGAATTACAGTAAGTTTTTTCTGCCATTTATTTTATGAAATAACAACAACAACAATAACATAATAATAATAATATAAGTAAAAATGCTCAAACAACAGTGAATGTATGTGGTTAGAAAGTTGTAGGATATCTACTTCAAAAGGGGGTAGCTAGCCAAGGCACCCCCCCAGGGGAGCCCTTAATGTATTTAACTTCAACTACTGTTCAGATGAATTGTGCGTTAATGCATAAAACCCCTAACCAGAAATACATGTGGCTTGTCAGTGATCCATGCACTGGCTTAGCTAACTGGCAAACAGATTACTTACTACCCACAAAGAGCTGAAGACGCGAGAAGCTTTGGGGTTTTTCCCCTCCTCCTACAGCTTCTTGGTGATGCAATTTCCGTTCTTATGAACTTTTGATAACATGTCCTCAAAAACTGATCATTTCTACAGTGATGTTTTCCTCCAGAAATAAACACTCAGCTGGGTTAGGGTTAAACTTGCACCTAAATGGAGACAAGGTAATGGAAATCATTAAAAGGAACCACTGACAAATGAGGTCCCCAAGGTTCACATCGAGAGAGAGAGAGAGAGAGAGAGAGTGAGTGAGTGGTGGGTGGGTGTTGGGGGGGGGGGGTGTTGTGGAGGGGTGTGTGCGAAAGGATATCATTTCTTCTTTGAGAAAATGTTTTGAAAACGTTGCACTTACATCTGGTGTAGGGGCACTGCGGCTGTCGGGGTGGATCACCTCATTGTATGTAGTGTTCCTTTTCGTCTCTACTGCAACTTTGTCAGCGTCGTCGTCGTCGTCAAGCGAGTCCCCCGTGCTCTGCGAAAAGAAATAACGTAGATTAGCTGACACCGTAATACACATCTACCAAAAACGTCAACCTTCTGAAATCCATGTTTTAAAAGAGAGAGAGTTATTTGGCAAATTTCCAACCTATCCAAAGCATCATAGTTGTCAAAGCAGAACCCTGTAACATTTTTATTTCTTTTAACAGCAACAAAAAAAAAAGTGGTTAGGACTTCAACTGAAGAACAGAAACATCATCACAACTTGGTAGAATTCCGCCTCCTTGAGTGGAATCTTGTGCGGGACAAGATGGCTTCCTGCCTCCTCGTGACCACCAAATCAAAGCAGGCTTACTTTATTAAGTACCGCTACACATAATAGAAGCAAATTTCGCCAGTGAAACTGCGTGCAGCTCCTATAAAAGATCCAAAACACTTTAAGCCCACTGGTTATGTCATAATCATAACCTCAAAATGTTTGATTCTTAACCAGGAGTAAAACCAAGGTGGATGCTTGGGGGAGGGTAGACAACAAATATCTGTCAATTCTAGGATTAACTACATACTTAATAATATCCATTTGTGCAGCAAAATGTACACCAGCCTGCTGCAGGAGAGGGTCTGGTCTGAGCTTACTCCCTGCTAGGGACCAACCATTGCTGAACCCCCCCCCCCCCACAGTATGGTTTATTCTGGTTCTTCTGTACCAGACTGTCAGCATGAATGTCCCCAGAGCAATCCTCGATGGTCCCACAACCAGAGAAAGACAACATCCCACTGCACCAAAGAGGAGTCTTTTGTGATTGTCCTGGACTAAATATAACCCAGCTTCAGTTTCTAAGCTTCTTAAGAGTAACCTGTCTGGCTAGCAGGGCTCACTCACACCCTTCCTGTCCCACATACCAAGATAGTTCCTTTGGCAGTCAGCAAGCCAGCTGCTTGGTCAGATCAGCCTGAGGCACAATCGTTACCCAGTAGTTGTCAGTTCATATTCGATTTTTTTTTTTTTTAAATAAGCAAAAAAATAACAAAGAAATTCGTTAAGTGGGTAGGGGCTACAATTTGAGATATGATCAACCAGTTGTATTCCTCATGCCTAGGAAAATCAAAAACAGAGCATTGCTAATTAGCTTACCTGTAATATTCTTTTATCATTTCTAAATAAATCGCATTTCTGAGAATAGACAGTTCGTCATCACTCATTTGAAAGAAACAAAGAGGCTGATGGCTAAGCCGAGAATTAAATACTAGTTTCTACCATGATCTTTGTAAGCATTTTTGTTAAAAAAAATAAGGGTCAAATTTTATGGGTGCTTGCAATGTGAACCTAGAAGATAAAAAGGAAGGTGGTGGTGGTGGAAAGAATTTAATAAGCTTATTAATTAAATGGATTAAAGGTAAAAGACTCTGTTACTGCCTCTCAGCCCAGCAAAGGCTAAATAGGGCCAGAGGGCAGGCCCTCCCCCCATCAACAAAGACAAAACATGGCACAGCTTATAGCAAAGTGTGTGCAAATTATCTCTTTTTTTTTTTTTTTTGTCTCAGAATATAAGGAAAACAGAACTGTATCAGCCACCGATGAACACTAATCCCCTCGGTATACAAATTATTTAAGTCTTAATTTGTAATCCTCCTGTTTGTTTTTTTTTCTTTTCTTATTTAAACGCCTACATCTCTAAGACGCCCAATTAGTTTTCATAAGAAACAACAACAAACCCCGATGATTTATGATAACTGACGTACTTCCTGTTTGCCACTCTTCCCACCTCAAGCCGGCCAGCCCCCGTCTTTCCCATTTCTCGGCAGCCCCGTTGACAATTTTTAGAAAGCGCCACACACACCCATAGATCTGCTCGGTCGTTGGAGCATGTCGGGGAGTCTTGTCAGGACGAAGACCCCTTTCTTCTCGATTCAAGAATCTGCCTCATTAGACACATCCCCCCCCCAAAATAAAAAACAAACCAGTCACAGCAGGTATTTCACGGACCACAGAGATCTCAGTCATAGTCGTGATTTTGCTATTAATTTCTTTTAAGAGCATTTACTTTTCCTCTTGGTGGGGAGATAAGACATTATTACTTAATTATTATAGTTAGTAATCTAATAATAATAATAATATAATAATATAATAATAATAAAATAAATAATAATAAAATAAATAGAATTTATAAAAAAACCAACCATCATCTTAATTTATACTTTGTAATGAGTCAGTTTACAGCAGTTAGAATGTGGGAGGATGCAAACATCAGTTATTCACCCTCCCTCACCTGACCATGAACGTTTCCCTATCTGCTCTCAAACCTGCCCACCCCCCCCCAAAAAAAAATATCAAAGTCAGCAGTCTGAGTAACAGAAAAGGACACAAATAAGCCAACATCAAATGTGTCTCAACCGTACAAACAAAACAAACATTTATTTCAAACTTCGTCCTGTCAGGGCACGAACACAATTTTCATGGCTGCTGGCCATGTGACCGATTACAGGAGGCAGTCAGTCAGTTCAGGCATTTCTCCCATCATCTCAGAAACTACCCGAAATAAAATGGGTGACTGGTTGGCCCTTGCAGTGTTCCCATGATCAGGGTTTGGTCCTCCAAGTCATCGAAAATAGTTCTCTTCAAGACTAAAACCCAATGGTGATGGTGACAGGGGAAGATTCCTTAAATACAGGCCCCCTTATTTAGTCCTCTCACTACCTTATTTCTTTCTATTTTTTTTAAAGAAAAACAAACAAAAACAACTCATTTTACCACCTGGTGAATAACAACTTAAACATGTTGAATGTGGTTTAACAAAGCGATTGCATGGTTACATTGTATAAAACTCAGCCATGCATGTCTTGTTATCCAGCTTAAACAGCAGTGCACATGAGTGGGTAGTAGTCACCAAAACAGTCTGCATAATGGGCAACTGGATTAGTGATTATCTTTAGCCAGTCTCAATTCAGAAAGAAAATATTTCCCACCGGTACTTTAAAGTAGAAGTTACAGATTTATTTACACTTCCCACAGATGAAGCAACAACATAAGATATTAATAAGTTCTTATTTCTCTCCCTCTATTAGGCCAGTATATCTCAATGAAGGAGACTTACTAAATTAGTTCAGTATTTTGTCAACTGATCTCAGCACATTGCAAACTGAGGACTGACACAATTTCTAACGGCACAGTTTATTAAGTAAAATCTACCACAACCCTGCAACCAAAAGCCTGGCTACAACAAAAAAAATAAATAAATAAAGATTAAAAATGCCCGATTATTTTATGGAGTTACTTTTTGTTGCTCACTCGCTCGCTCGGTTGTTCTATCTTCGAGGTAGGAAAGGAAAATATCCATACATTCTTTACTGAAATCAATCATAAAAAAGAAGAGTGCAGCTAGCCAGGGGCAATAATAATCTGTCTACTCGACAGTGCCCAGGCATCTGAGAAATGCACATTGTTTCAAAATAACTCGAGCCAAGAATGCCAACCAAAATAGACTCTGGATATGTAATATGTTGTTAATAATAATGAATAGCTAACAGAAACAAGTATTTCTTTGAAGCGGGAGCATAAAGGCTTTCCATACCTTCCAGTATCAAAGACTAAACTACACTATGTATTTCAGTGATGGTTAATTGGTGTGACATGCTCACACAATGTTAAATGTACTAAAGAGACAATTCATTACAGATCCTCGTGCCTCAGACTCTGCCTATTTCTCTGATGAAACAGCAGGATAGTTAGCATAGCAACGACTACAAGGACAGTTGGCCGATACTGATGCAAGTTATTGTTCCACATCACCACACCAAATCCAAACATTCCAGGTGGTTTTTGATGCCGCCATTATTTGGGAAGAGGTCTGACTGGCAGCAAACCCAACAGAAGAGTTCCACAGGCTGCAACTAGTGCCAGAGGAACCAAACCACAAGACAGACTCTGCTGTCCATTTAAGCAATTTTTTTTTTTTTTTAAAACTTAAGTTGCGAGGTAAATTCAATAGAAAGACATCACCTCAACTCTAAAGTGCTGATGAACTGCAATCATTTTATTTATATGGTTTAAACTGTCCAATTACTTGTCACCCACATGCATTTATGTAGGGGAGGAAACCAGGCGTAATTGTTACACCACCAGTAATTCCAAATTAAACACACAGATGAGCTATTACCAGCATCATGTAATTTAATCTTATATGACATTGATTACAGCTCATCTGTGTGTATAACTGGGAATTACTGACACTATAACAACTTACACTTATAAGAATGAGCTCCAATCCCCATATTCATGCAGATCATTGCAGTACTCTCATCCCTTTAACTGAAACTCTTTTATACCCTCGCAAAAGATACTTTAATTTGTAGAGTTTTGTTGTTTTTTCATGATGGCTTATTAACGAAGACCTTTCATCGTTCTTACCTTCTACTTCAAAAAAGAAAAAAAATGTGAAGAAACTATCAGGTTGTTCTTTTGAAGCAGACGCCATACTGATTAAGCACACTATTTCTAAACTGACACATTATTTTAGATATCACCAAATATCTCTCAAACGTTTGGCAATAATAAATATTAATGGTATCCCAATCAACCAGTGGTTGCTTGGGAGAGTACTCAAAAATTATTACAAGTAGTGATCAAAACCAGACCATCATGAGGTGTTTTCAACTCATAGGCCTAATGTAGGAAAATTACGAGGTGTAGTCAAAAAGTATCCGACCTTGAATTTGTTTGAACAAAATAATAATGCGTGAGCAAAATCCGCATAGGTATTAGTTGGCCGCGTTCTTCCTGAGCATGCGCAAAAATTTTCGTGTCTGTAGGTTGCGCCAGTCACCCGCAGTGACGCATTGAGTACAGACGTGAAGAGTGTGCTGTGCGAGTTTTGTTTTGAGTCAAGATGACCGAGCGCATTGAGCAAAGATACTGTATCAAATTCTGCCAAAAACTTGGTGATACGCAAGCCCAGACTATCGAGAAGATTCAGAAGGCCTTTGGAGATGATGCTATGGGAAAAAACACAAATAAAGGAGTGGTACAACCAGTTCAAGGATGGCCGCCCTCAGTGGACAGTGAGCCATGTTGTGGCAGACCATCAACTAGCAGAAGACGAAAAACGAATGATTGCAAAGGTTCGAGGAATAGTCTATGAAGACCGTCGTGTGACTATTAAGGAGATTGTTGCCGATGTTGGAATCAGCCATGGTCAGTTCAGTCAATTATAACAGAAGATTTGTGCATGAGGAGGGTGTCGGCCAAATTCGTACCAAAGTTGCTGTCTGACCAGCAGAAAGAAAACAGAAAGAAATCTCCCAGGACATGCTGGAGTGTGCTAGCCAAGATCAAAACTTCATGAACACTATCATCACTGGCGATGAGACATGGGTGTATGGCTATGAGCCTGAAACAAAATTGCAATCATCCCAATGGAAGCATCCATCCTCGCCAAGACCAAAGAAAGCAAGACAGGTGCGCAGCAATGTTAAACTGATGATGACCTGTTTTTTTGACTACAGAGGTATTATGCACCACAAGGTCAGACAATTAACAAAGAATACTACCTGGGGGTTCTTCGTCGCCTTTGTGAAGCTGTGTGGCGAAAACAACCCGACCTGTGGGCAGCAAAGAACTGGCAACTCCACCATGACAATGCACCCGCTCATTCCGCCCACATTGTCCAAGCATTCCTCGCCAAGCATAACACACCACTTGTTCGTCAGGCTTCCTACTCCCCAGACTTGGCTCCGTGAGACTTTTGGCTATTCCCAAAGCTCAAAAAAACACTCAAAGGGAGAAGATTTGAGTCAACACAGGACATTAAGCAAAATTCGACGACACAGCTCTACAGCATCCCAAAAAGTGATTTCCAGAAATGTTTCCAGTAGTGGCAGGAACGCTGGCAGAAGTGTGTAGACTCCCAAGGCAAATACTTTGAAGGACACTAAATCAAAATGGTGAGTTTTTTAATATTACTTGTTTTTTTGGCCAAAGGTCGGACATTTTTTGACTACACCTCGTACACACACACATTCTGATAGAACATGACTCATCAGTCTGGAAATCACAAGGTGTGTAAAAACATTTACAGATATAAAAATGCCGCTACAGTGTAACCAACATCATTTGTGCAGTAAACAAATTCAATGAGTCAAGCCTCAACTGACTATAGACATGCTGCAGTAGACCTGCTATCTGACCTTGAGAAAACCAACTTGTCCAGTTACACAACTTTTCCAATATAAGCCAAGATCAGTTCACCCTTTGCTGTCCAACCTCTGTAGTTCATGAATCAATCTCCAGGGAAACCACACACACAAGCACGCACGCACACACTGCTTCTTATCAGATGATTAGCATCCCTTACACTTCTTGCTTGCTCATCAATTATATTTTCCTCTAATAGTGAATTTCATCAGTGATGATAATTGTAACCCTTGCAATATGTCTAATAAAACTAGTAATGGCTCAGCCAGTGCTTCAGAAAGTAGTCCAAAGAAAAGAGCATAGATCTTAGCATTGAGCAAAACTAAAGAGAAGAAAGAATCTGTCGGACAAGTGGCAACATTTGATCAAGAAACGGTCTGTCCAGATATCCAAGTATCCCCAGGTCCTATTAGGGTCAGAAATAGGTTGTTTACCGTATTTATTGCTAGACTAACGACGATAATGCCAAGTTCAAACACATTCATGGTAATCAGAAGATCAGTGGAACGACCCAGACAAGCCATCAGAAACCATCCCCACCATGTAGAATTAAGCTCCAACGTCCACATGTTGGTCCACCTTTGAGCAACTGTCACTGCAGTACTCCAGCACAATGTGTTATGGTGACATCTGGTTCAATTTGAATTTCCCTGATGGCAGGTCACACACGCACGTTGTCTAGAAGGGACTGGGTTTCTGCACCGTAGCTAAAATGGCATCACGTGGGAAGGGATCATGGCTGGAATTCCTACTCTGGTCGTTATTCAAGGACTGTCTGACTGCCTGCCCAGAGAGACATTGAGAGACCAACTGCTGCCTCTTCACCTCAAGAACTGGCACCAGGGTTTGTCATCCAGTACCAAGTAACACAGGCTATGGTTGTCACTCCCTTCATTAAGACCATTACCCCGGCTAGCCATGTACCCAGATCTATTTACCCAATGAGCGTTTCTCATAGCTGAATAAGGATCAGGAATTCCCTCCAATGCTCATGACCATGGCAAGCAGTACCAGATGAGGTATGCACTCACCAAAAGATACCATGCTGCCATTCTTCCATTAACGTCTTGTAATGAAATCTGTGGGTTAATCTTGCTAGGGAATCTGATTTTTTCCTATAACTTCTAGTTTGTTTCTTCACAAGTGGAATTAAATCTATGATGGCAGATTCCAGTATAACCAAACTTTTGTCACTACTATGGAAGCAAAAGCATATCTAAAAAAAAACAAAACAAACAAACACAGGACATACAAACCATTAAAGCTTTAAATGTTTTTGCATAATTAAGAACCCAGCAAGTTATTTCTGCGAAATTTTAAATTTAGCCCTTTACTGGTTGCTTTGTTTGGCAGATGAAAACGGCACCAAAGCCAATGTCCTCCAGAGTCACCTGGCTCAGCCATTAACCTGAGAGAGAAAAAGCCCATGGAAGGCAGACTGCTGGTTCACAAACATGGAGAAAATCTGCTAGATTAATTGCTGACTACAGTTCATTTGAAACAGTCAGCATTTCAACCTTTACCACCAAAAGATGGGTAAGAAGTTATAAATTTCTTGCTCAGACAGCAGTAACAATGAAAACATAACAAGCTAAACAGCAACAGAACCATAACTTGGAACAATGATGCAATGTACTGTGGTCAGATGAAAGCAGGTTTTATTTAAATATTTGGTTCTAAGCAATGGCAGAAAGAAATGGGGCAGGAGAAAGCTGAGAGGTGGAAATGTTAAGTGTTGGAGGGGGTTGCTGGTCACTAGGCCAATGACATGATAAATATCAAAGTGGTTTTCACAAAGGGAAATCACAACATTCTGAAACACCATGCAATTCCACCAGGGCATCATTTGACAGGTAATGAATTTACACTGCTACAAGACGGTCTCTGAAGCATACTGCAGATGTCAATACAATGCCATGCTAGAAAGGAATTAAAAGGATTTCATGAAACCATGTTCTGGCTGCCCAAACCTCCACATCTAAAAACCGTGGTAAGGGTATACTTACAAGGAGGCAATATTTGAAAAATTTACTGAACAAGATGCCCAAAATGTGCGGTGTATTCACATGAAAGGTGGCTATTTTAACGGGAGGAATAAAAAAACCTTAGTGTGATAATAATGTCGCAATTGTTGGTTTATATGGATCATGAGAAATTGCGTTTTTTTTTCTGCTATAGTAATGCATTTTCATCAACATAGCATTGAAAGAAAGATGAGTGTCTTTGCATAGATGGTTTGATATTTAATGCCATTGTCATAAGACATGCTCTATATACTGCACATATTCCATCTCCCTCAAACAACTTTCAAGCAAGTACGTCTAAAGGTGAAATGATTATAATTCACCTTCAATCAGTTCTGAAAACTGAACATTTGCTAATGATTTATATATGGCGGAAGCTACAAAGAAAACAGTTGGCAGGGAACAAGGAAGGAATTGTGTGATGGACGCAGCAGGAGTAAGTAATGGATAAACTCTTTCAGGCATAAACAGAGTTTTGAGGCCAAATTAATTTAGTCACTTCAGCATTAACCGAGTAAGTAGGAACATTAATGAGCAGTCGAGAGAGAGCTGTCCCTGTTTGTTGCCAGAGCAAGCCGCACCGGCCCAGGTTGTGAAGGACTGGCTGGCAATGTTTGTCTAGAGACTAGGACATGCCCAGTGGAATGTGTGGTATGTGTGCTAATGGGTGATCAGTGACACGCTTCGTAAATCAATTAGCCAAGTGCAGCAGGTAAGAGTAGAACAGGTAAGCAGTACATGACTGAGCGTGCGGGGAATCCAAGGCGGCTCTGTCTATCAGGCATACATTAAGGCAAAACAGTAAAACTTAACAACACATACAACAGTAGTTGGTTTAAAGGGCGACAAGCATAATAAACTTGTCCAAGCTAATAAAAGAAAAAAATGGACCAACTACTGTAAGATAAGGATTTCGCCTGCAATTTTGAAGGTTTTCTTCCTTTCTTTCCAACCATAAATGCTCTTATCTATTGCAAACACCACCACCAACCCACCACCCTTGGAGGCAAAATCACCAGAAAATTCCCACTAGTCTGTGTACATAAACAGCATGGATGCATGTCAGTACTCCTATCAGCAACAGTTCCTTGTTTGAGAACAGAAATAATACAACCAAAACTGTCTTGAAAGATTCCTTTAGTGAAAACCACTCCTTCTGAAAACCAATTAGGACTTGGTGAAAGGAATCCACTGCCCTGCTACAAGAGCGTTATCATTACTGTTGTGATAACAATTCTTTAACTAAAGACTGTTAATGGTATTGTTTCACTATCTAGTGAAAGATAAAGAATTTTTTTAATATAACATATGACAAATCAGGAGAATACAGAGCCCTGATAAACATCACATAGCATTTTGTTCTATTCTTAAAACACTCAGGTTTGTGGATTTTTTTTGCTATTTGAAACGCATCATTAGAATGTTGGTACAAAATAAACACTCATTGTTATATCACATGGTCCATTATCCATTTCAGGCAGAGGTGCGACACTAAATTACCGAAATCAAACGACCAATCCACTGTGAGTGATGAAATTGAAAGCAAGAACGGCAGCAATAAAAAAAAAAAAAAAAAGCATTACTTAAGTTTACATTAATACAGTACCGCAATAATGCTAAGACTTTCTCAAGAACATTTAAGAGCAGTGAACATGCCAAGTTGTCAACCTATGAAGTGGCCAGGAGCTTAAAGTGTCGCATCTTCCTTAGTGAGACTGGACCCAACGCCATCAGTAAACCGGCTGCTGATTTTAGAGGCAGTCAACACACAGCTAGTGATGTACAACAATGTCACAGGATCAGCACTTCTGGGAGAAAGATTTTCTGACACCAAAAACTACCCGCTGCGGCCATTGATGGTGGACCAGTTCTTCGATTTTAGGCATCAGACAGTAATTTGAGCAAGACAACTCTTTAAGTAGCCCCCAATTCTAACTGCATGACATCTTCAGAAACAACAACAGCAGAACACGAAGTATATTTAACTACATAAGGGTTTTCTCCAGAGCACTTTGCAGTGATGTCTTGTTTCCTTTACCATAGCAATGCGGCTGGTAGATGGGTTTAAAGATATACACCCACTGCCGTGTCAGAGGCTAATTTATTGGATGGAAGAAGTAACACAGAATAAGTCAAGAATTTCCTTTTTGGCTTTATCGAAAGACGCCATGAAGCAAATCAGCATTTCTGGCTGCTTCATTCTTACTTTCAGCAACCCCATTCCAAAGGACCCTTTAGTAGCAACTTTACCTTAGATCCACACGGAATCTTATGCCCACAGATTTTCACACTTTCAAAGACTTTTTTTCTTTTAAAACAGAGAATAAAAATTTTAAAAAAAAACCACTGCCAGCAGCAAAGATGGACTGGCGCATAAGGCTGCACTTGACTAAGCCTAAGGTTTGAGTTATTTGTTGGTAAAAAAAAAAATTTTTTTTTTCCAAAAATTACCAGAATTAATAACTGAGCAACAACAACAAACAACAAAAAAAAAATGGTTTTCCACATCTTTAAACAGTAGGGCAGAATCCAGGGCTTCCTTCATCTGTTCACCAAATTACCCAACTACGAACAAATGTCAGTTAGGTTAGTGCAGGTTGAGTTCATGGAACAAGACAGACAGTCAGCCCCGCTTCACTTCATTAGCAAACATTCTAATCACACCACCTCTGCTATCACATATACGGCAATAATGGTAGGTAGCGCAATTTTGATTTGAATAAAATATTTATTTAATACTGCTCTTCCCCAAATCTTGTTTTTAGTTTTTCTGTCCACAAATGTGACAAAGATCATCAGCATCACCCTGTTCCTCCCAGCCTTCATAACTTATGCAGCTTAGCCGTTTCGCACTGCCAAGCAGCTTTCAATTTCTAAAACAACAACTTTCTGCACTATTAGTGACAACCAGCGGTTAATCATGGCACTTTTGGTAATTGAAAACGTTTGACTAATGATCTGGAGATCTGGCTAACTGACAACCTAATCTGGTTAACTCCAGAAGCCAGCTCCAGGCTACCGCTGATTACAATTCTAGGATACAGAAATCAACTGTTCCTCGAATGCGTTATTTTGCATTAATACCATGACCTGCCATAATTATTTCACCACTTGTTGCCAGAGAGAAATTCTTTGTTAGCATTCAGTCAACCCACCTTTTTCAGCATGAGCAATGAATCAACAAGGTTTTGCATCATGATCTGGTCCGTTACCTGAGAGACAGCTTCCTATAATTCACTCACATTGGCAGAAAATGGACAGTTTGCTCTCAGTGAACAATCCAGATGCTCCCACAAGTACTCAGTTCGATTTATATCCAGGTTTGTAGGTATCCAAGGAAGTAGTTGCATGCCTTGATTCCTCTTCCAGACTGTGGTCACATGAAACATTTGACACATAGCACCCCATCTTCCTAAAGAATACGGGCAATGACTTTCAGTTTGCCTTGATGGTACAATGGTAGATGTGTCTTTAAAATGGCAATGTCACAGCAGAATAAGATGTACTTCTCTACATGTGATTTTGGGCTGGGGGTTTAAAGTCTTCAATAGGTCTTTTCCAAACTCAGGTGAAATCTCCAAATATAGGCTGCCAAAATACATGCTCAGTGGAGAAGAGTACATAAACGCTACCAATAATCAAGGGTCTTGCTGGATAGGTCCTTCAAAACAGATCCTCATTTTATTCCTTTGGAGGCAGGGAATTCTTACATGTTACACATTATCTAAAGCTAAGTTAAAGGAAATGACAAGGTACCATTTTTTTTTGGCTCGATTGTTTCATGGGCAATGTCAGCAAAAGTATCTTGACAGTCATTATGTACACAATGATTAATGGCATGGTCTTTGCCACTGTGCTGCAGCAGTGATAGTTGCCTTACTAAGTTTCATAAAAACATTGTCAAAGGTCATGCAGATCTGTGACCAATCTGTTGGAATCTGGTCACATTCTGAACAGCCTATAACGCAATCTTGGGTAAAGTGAAAAATCTCGCAAAATCCAACCGTTTTCGCACTAGTTATCTGCACAATGTGTACGTAATCATTCCCATCATATTTAAATTTTGGTCAGATACAGTCACTGATGGGGGTGGTGGCCAAAGAGCACTGTATGATAAGTACTATACTTACTGTTGATTAAATAGGAAATTGAAAAAAGAAAATGATTTCTCTTCTACAGAACTAATGGTTTAACAAGAAAATAACTGCTTTATTAGCATCAGTATCAGTCTTGGATAAGAGGTTATCATCACTGTTTTGTCAATTGCTAGTTTAGGAATTCACAAGATTAACCTATGAGAATTTAGTCTTTAGAAGTTAGTTCTGCTGTTACCTGTGTATCATGTAAGCTGTCAATACAATCGTTCAGTAGTGAAAACATAAGAAACTTGCAATGGCTACAAGTATGACAAAGCTGCTTGTCCTTATGAGTTTCAAAGAGGCATTCAAGCATAAATAATTTGGCTTCTCCTATTAAAATGATTCAAAATGCAAATGGGCCATGATGGGTCAGTATGGCATCTTTATTTGCCAAGGTGGCAGCTAGTTCCAAGTTGTGTTGATGTGGTTTCTTCAGTTATTCTCTGCTACCCTCGTCGGCAATGGATATTCTCTGGTCTCCTCTAACCAAACAGGCTCTAGCATCAAACAGACCAGGCAGTATTTTGGCAAATCCATGCACAGGATGAGCAGCAACCCTCCACACCACAATCCAGGCACCACAAATTCCTTAAACACCCCCCCCTTTTCCCCCCAAACTCACTTCTGCAAATGCACATAAAACTTTTAAAGTTCTGTTTCTAATGAAAGCTTTTCAAACGTCACCAATGTCAAAGTCCCACAAAGTCAAAGTAAAATTCAGTTTTAATTACAAAAAGTAGAGGGTCAGTTTGAGCATTCATTGCCCATCACCTTATCAGCCAATTAATAGATGTGCTGCCACCATTAGGATTCTGTCCTGAGGAAGAAAACTCCAGAGCAGTGACATTTATTTTGAGTAGCTGTCAATCTGTTTTTGCTGAACCAACTGAGTGCCCAAATAATCTTTGACTTTGAGGTGTCTGCCCAAATTCTAATAGGTTTTTTTTTTTAAATATAAATTTACATTTTACATCCAGTGACAAAGAAGAAAAAAGAAAAAAAGCAGCAACAAGAGATAAAGGTTCTTTTTGTAATTCTCCTGTGCTACACAATGCCACTGCCAGCACCAAGCAGCTGAAACAAGACGAAAATGCTAAAATAATATTCAGAAACTCAACTTCCACCAGATTGCTTCCTTTAAATAAATGAGCAGTGAAAGTATAATTTCTTTCATAAGTGGCCATAGTTTCCATATCCGAAACGAAATGCTTGGGAGTGACTTTTGGAAAGACAGCAGATTTGAGTAAGGTTTCTCAAAAGATGATTTTATTCTTCTTCTCTTGGCTGGGCATCAAGCATTGTTCTGGGTAATTTACACAGCCAGAGCAACAACTCCATGTCATGGTTCATCAGCACTACAGCACAATGCCATCTAGGTAAATTAGACACTTTTTTCTTTTTTCACTTTACACAGCAAACAATTCTCCATCGGATGAATTATTTGCATACACGAGGGGCAGCCATTATTGGCCTGAATTCAGTCCTCGTGGTTAACTTAGGAAAAGCAGGGGAAAAGAAATGTATTTAAACAGAAGGTGCTCAATAAATAGTTCAAAGCTCAGACTTACAAGAAACATGGACTTTGTTCCACCCATATATCATCACTTTTATCAAAATCTATTGTCATTTTATACTGGCAAGCTAGAAATTGAGGAATCTGATATAGAAGATTATGGATTAAATTTTCTACTTCCTTAAACATTTTTTACATAATTAAAATATAGAAAATTTGTAAGAAAAGCAACAAAAAAGAAAAAAGTTTGTTTGTTCTCTGCCAAACCTTACATATACCAAGTCACTTTTTACCTGACTTATTCAAACCCCAGCCTGGAAGTGTTAGTGCATGTTGAACTGATACTATGTATCACAGCCCTTATGGCTCAACCTGCGCAGAGTAACACAGATATGAAAGGTAGTGGGGTGCAAATGTGACCCAGGGTGGCACACAGAGGGTTAAAGATATTGAGTTTTTATCAAATAAGAGTTGGAGCAGTGCTGCTCCAAAATCCTCAATCTATAAGGTAATTCTTGGTGCTGCCATATCTTAAAATTTAGTGAGACTATTCATATAAGGCATCAAAAACAATAATATCAATTTCAACTTTACAAAATAATGATAAAAAACATGAATTCTGTATTCTTCTAGTTCAGCATCATGACGTTTATTTGGTGGATTTATGGAGTCAATTATGAAGAATTTAATCCACAATTTTTTTTTGCTCAAAGTTGATATGCATTTTGAAGTAAAGAAATTAATGTGGAGAGGACAAGTAATCTTCAGAATTCCCAGCCACTCCGACAAGGGAGAAGGCGAGAAATTTTTCTGCAAATATCTCTAACGATTTATGGAACAGCATAGGTCTCTAAAAGCAGCTGTGAACAGTATAACAAAAGTTCTAAAAGAAAAATAAAACACCAAAGAGAAACATTACAGAAAAATTCTGCAATTTTCCAAGTATTTTAAACCTATTAGATCTGAATCCAAGCAGAAATAATTACAGAAAAGGTTCTTATGGGAATATACATCAGTGTTGCGAAACAATGGCAGTTATTTTAATGAAGTTAAAGTTTTCTGTGTGTTACAAGAAGCAAGAAAAGGGGGTAAGTGGATAACATGAGATCATTTTTTTCTAGAATTAGCCAATTTAGTAAATCACCCTTCAGGACAGTCTGAAACATGTCAGGGCGACCTCACCTGGGTAATGCCCAGGTATCTGGCTACTCACTAAACACACAAGACAAATTTTGGTTCAGCCCAAAAATTTAAAGGGCACCTACGCTAATTTTATAGTTACGCTAATAAAAAAAAAAATAAATAAATAAAATAAATTTAAAAATTCAAGCATTAGATTTTTAATGTGTTCCTAAACGCTTCCTTTAAACCGAACCTGCAAAGGCTACTTAATTTCAGAGAGGAGCTTTAATCAGTGCAATCAGAAGAGGCAATACCTGGCATAGAAATTTTCCTGATATTCTAAAACGTTAAATTTTTTGGCGAGTTACCTCCCTTCACGCCTGTTAAAGTCAAGGGTTAGCAGGTTGTTTTTTTTTTTAAATATAAAGAATATATGAACGAAATTTGACCTGTGGTGTAAGTAAACAGATTAGTCTTCGTTATGAGGAGGAAGAATTAAGTAGGCCTCGTCCCCTCAGGTGATCTGACAGGAAGGGGGTTTAGAAATTCTAAAATTTCTGGGAAAACGAAGTCCGTGTAGTAATTTTAAACCCGATCGACACCTGAGTTTCTTCTGCATGAATCATCCCCCACCTGAAGTCCTTCCATTCTCGGTTTGTCCATAAACGTGGAGGGAAAATCGTCGTCGCCTCCGTTAAGGATGTTATCAATTACAGCGAGATGTTCAGGGGGTTGGGGCCGGGGAAACACCCCCCCCCACCCCACAGGAGCCGCAGGGATCAGACCATACGTACATTTTAAATACCCACCTGGGCAAGCATGTGACAGACAATATGCTGGCTCCGCCTGAGTAGGGATGTGGCGTTTCTAGGGAGCTGGGTAACGGGTTAGGAGAAAGACGGGGTGCTCGTGGGGGGGGGGGGGTTAGGAGGGATTTCGAATAGAAAGAGCGGGCGGGTTATAAGGCGACGACGAGTCGAGTCGTGGAGGCAATGGCTGAAGCTCGTGGGCAGAGGACGGACACCTGTATTCATCTACTCACCACTGTTGACGGAAGGTGCACCACGCCGGTGCTCCTGCGCTTCTCCCGCAGCTTCCTCTTGTCCTTGGGCGGTTTCCCCTTGTGCAGGTGGTTGGGCCGGGTCCTCTTGTCCTTCGTTCGGGTCGCGGCGGTGCGCGTCGGCGACTCGTGATCCGGCGCGGCGCCCAGTCCGTCCCCTTCGTCCGCGTACTCCCCGTTCTGGTCCCGGCCGTCCCTGTCGGTCGCGTCGCTGCCCTCGCGCTCCGTCCCCCTGTGCACCGCTCCCCGGGCCCGCATCGTCCGGGTTTTGCAGCGTCGCGTGGTGATGTCGATGTCCTCCCTGTCGAGGCTCTCCTGGCTGACAGAACTGGACGCCATGATGGGACTGGTGGTGACCGAGGGTGGTCGGGCTGGCTGGCTGGCGGGCTGGCTGACTGGGGGGGGGGCGCTCGCGCGCGCGCGCCTGCTGCTGTTCTCCCCCTCTCTCTCTCTCTCTCTCGCTCGCTCGCCAGGTGCGACGGCGGTCACTCGCGCATGGCGGATTCCGCTGCCCCAGACGATCAGAAGACCCCGCTTTCTCGAGGGAGGGTTAGGGTTCCGCCAACGGCTCCGGCCGACTTCTCTCAGGTGATACACAAACCCCGGTCGCGGTAGGGAGCACTGCCTCGACTTCACCACACCTGGGCGCCGATGACATCAGCATT
The DNA here is from genome assembly GCA_018389105.1 of Nautilus pompilius. Taxonomy (NCBI): domain Eukaryota; kingdom Metazoa; phylum Mollusca; class Cephalopoda; order Nautilida; family Nautilidae; genus Nautilus; species Nautilus pompilius. The sequence goes on along the minus strand of JACATO010000350.1, from coordinate 38,254 downwards.
ACGTCATCCGTCTGCAGACTCCTCTAATTATCATACACGGCCGCCGTCACATCCTCCCGACTCCCTGCTGCTGGGCTGGGTGCTGATGATGATTGAACACCATAATCCCACATTCAAGTAACCATCTGTTATTTTGTTACCCCCCCCCAACTTGAATTTTGTTTTTATTACAATAAAACAGAAATAACAATGGATCGCACAGGTTTCTGTTTTCTCTCGATTATCTGTAACATTTCCCGTCCCCGTCGTGAGGGGACCGTGATCGAACGGTCTGGAACATCAGCCCGACTCTCACAGGTGGCGCTGCTCACTTCTGGCTAAAATAACCCCGAGGGGGTTTTTTTCATATACTTTAACTTATGATGTAATAATAATAATAAATAAGAATAAAATAATAAATAAATGTGCTGAGGGAATAGATATTTCGGGATGGGAAAAATGGTTCAGAATACAAATGTTTGGTCGTTGTGTTTTTGGTGGCTGGATGGGGTAGTGTGGGTGGGGATGGTTTTGGTATTGACCGTAGTCTTGTGGGTGGGTGACGGGGTGTCTTTCTTCTTTGTCTTGTTGGTTGTTATGAGGGCAAATCCTGGGTCTTTCCATGAACCGGGGTGTTCTCAGCTTCTCACTTCTCTTCGCTTGTATTCAATATGTCTCTAATCTGCTGTGTTCTCTAGTTCGGTTTCTTTATCCCCCGTCTCTCTCTCTCTCTCGTCCTTTCTCTCATTTCTCTTCTTTTCTCTCTTCTCTCTGTCGTATTCTCTTCTCTCTCTCTTTCTATCTTCTGGTTCTCTTGCTCTCTGCGGTCTTTGTCTTTTCTTCTCTCTCTCCCTAAACTATCTTTCCCCCACTCTCTCTCCATCTCTATGAGGTCAACATAAACTCAATCGTCATCATCTATCGCAACTATCAGCAGCATGAACCTCTCGCATCTGGGCCCATCGTAACTCCTCTCTGCACAAGAGGACCTCGCTCGCTCTCTCGTCTCCCGCTTCTCACTAGCAGCGGCATCTCTCGCTATCTCTCGCCTCCGCACTAGCATCGCGAGATCCCCGCGCGCTCCGCTCGCGCTCCTCCGGCTCACTAGCCAGCGTGCTCGCGACGCTCGCCTCACTCTCTCTCTCCCTCTCTCTCGCTCCGTCCTCACATCCATCGTCATGCTCTCTATCGCCTCGCCGCACGATCTATCGCTATCTTCCCCTCTCGCTCGCCTCCAATTCAGCCATCCGTCTCTCTCTCTCTCTCTCTCTCTCTCTCTCTCCTCTCTCTCCTTCTCACTCTCCTCGTCATCTCTCTCTATCTCTCTCGTCACTCTCTATCTCTATCTTTCCCCTCTCTCTCTTCCTTCTCACTATCCATCGTCTTCTCTCTCTCTCTCTCTTTCTCTCTCTCCTTCTCCCTACCATCGCTCCTCTCTCTCTATCTCTCTCCTCACTATCTATCTCATCTCCCCTCTCTTCTCTCTCTCTCCCCCTCTCCTTCTCACTATCCCTCGGCATCTCTGTCTATCTTCTATCCTCACTACTCTCTCTCTCTCTCTCTTCTCTCTCTCTCTCTCTCATACATCAAAATATTTATCTTCATTACGTGTACAGTGTAAAAATGCATTTAAAAAAAAAACTAATTAAGGATATTCAGCGGGTTTACCTATATTAAATATCATTAAAGATAGGTATTTTTCGTGGTGATGCAGTTATAAAGTATTCAACTTCGATGAATGTGTACTTTTTAAATATTATTCGCGGAATAAAGAAACGCAGAAATAATTTAATCAAAAAACAAAGCAGTCGCTGAAGCAAGCCGTTTGTTGTTTTTTAAAGAAATTCTGAGACATTAAATGTGTGATGTAAGATTTAAAATAAAAAAAAACAAAGTTTATGTATGAAAGATGTATGTTCTACCTTTTGGCTCCATGCTTAGAGACGAAAATGATTCACGTGCTCCATTGTTTTAAGCTTATTAGTTTGAATTTAATCAGATTTTTTATTAAACCCATTAGTATTATTATATTATTATTATTATTATTATTATTATTATTATTATTATTATTATTATTATAAATCAGTTGCGAAAACTGGTGCTCGCTTTGCTGTGGAATCACGAGAGGAGAGGGCGGAGTGCGAAAATTCTAAGAAGCTCACCAGAAGAACATTTGAGAAGAGAGAGCAGGGAAGATGGGGGTGGGTTGGGGGCAGGTACTTTTGGATCATACAGACTTTCCTCCCTTCACTATTCACAGTAGAATCTACGTAATTTATGTACTTTTATTGAAGTCTAGCAAAAGAAATATAAAATTTCAAGGTTTCCCCACGTCTGGCTGCCCCCCCCCCATCTTTGTATACTCTGCTTCTTACACCCACACACTTACACACACCACACACACACTTACACCCACACACACAACACCACACCCACACTTACACACACACACACACCACACACTTACCACCCACACCCACACACACCACCACACACACACTACACCCACACACACCACCACACACACTTACACACACACACCACACACACTACACACCCCACCACACACACATTACACCACACTTACACGCACACCACACACCACACTTGCACACACTTACACCCACACACACACCACCACACACATTACACACACACACACCACACACCCAACACTTACACACCACACACCTGTGCTTTCATTGTCATCACTCTGTTTGTCCGCGTTTATGTTTCCATATCCAAAACTCCGCATTTCCATTCATCTTTTACTGTATCAAACGAACTCCAGCATCTACTGCTGAAACAACGGTGGAAACACGGAACTGGTGCTTGCCGTCATCCGCCTCCTCCCTTCCTCTCCATCTCTTACAAAAAAAATTTTTTAAAAAGCAGAAGTTATTTATTGCCAAAATACCTTATTTTTTTTTTATTTAGAAACATCCCATGTTAACTTTATCCGTCTATATTCGGTAATTTTGTAGCATTTTCTTCAACAAGAAAACTCATTCTGTTTCTTGAAAGTCGGAAGGAAGAAAAGAAACGAGAAAAACCAGTTTCCTTCTTGTGCAAAAAAAAAAATTACTTATAGTTATCTCTTGGATGATATCTAAGAAAAGCGATTTGATTTTAGATTCCAGGATATTTAATGTAGTACATTTTTAAATGAAAATGTATTATTATATTATTATTATTTATTATTATTATTATTATTATTGTTGTTGTTGTTGTTGTTATACATATTCCGTATGTGGACAGATTCGGTTGCTGCCACGAACACAAGATGCTTCACCCTCGATACAACGACCTCAGCTCAGTAGACGCGAAATAAAAGAAAATTCAAATTTACAAAAACGCTTTTGTGAGTGAAAAAAAAAAAAAAAAGAAAAGAAAAGAAGCAAACAACTGACTCGTTATTAAATTACATTTAATTCGCAGGCAGACGGGGACAGTTTCCATTCGAAGCTTATCTCAAAGATTAAGATAATGACCCTTTGTTTAAGAGAATTTGCTTCCTGGTCTCGATCTGATTACAAAACGACCGGCTGAAGTTCGCATTCAATAAGCACCTGCTGAACGGGGTAGTTGTATTTTAAATTTAGATTTAAGTATAATAAGTGTAATTAAAGCGGCCGGGCGGGCAAGACCGAGTCCGGCTTCATCGTGCCCGGATGTAGAAAAGCTTCTCAACGCCACGAAAACTGACGGTTTAGTTCCGGTTGTCGCCGTTCGTTTTGGCCACCTCGGCGAGACGTTGAAATATGAGCTCGAGGAAGGAACTTCCCCAAAAATCTTACCGCAAAAATTACAAAAAAAAAAAAAAAAAAAAAAAATAATAATAATAAATAGATAAAAACTATCGAAGACTGGCGGGCACTTTACTAACCCTGCGCTCGCCGGCAGTCGCGAGTTTCAGCAGCGTTGCACTGTGGGAAGGTTTCCTAAACGATCGGCAGATGGAGACCGGGTTCATCTCTCATGTTTAGCAGCTTTGATTAAATTATAATCTTACATTTAAATTTGGTCTTTATGTTTTCTTCCCCCACTTTTTGTTTGTTTGTTTTCACGATGCAGCTGGTACACACAAAGTACACTAGTTTGTTTGGGGGGGAGGTTAGACTCATAAAAGCGCTTTTGTAAATTTGAATTTTCTTTTATTTCGCGTCTACTGAGCTGAACTCGGGTGTAATGCAGCATCTTCTTGCCTTTCTAAGAAAGGCTGACTACTGAACCTGAGCAGGTTAATCCACAGCGGTAACCCACCTGTCTCGATGTCTTTGCTCGGTCCCGACCAAACTTCTTGTTTGCTATACCAAATTTACCTCGTCGATCTCTCTTAAGTCTAAAACCTCGTTAAGTCGACATTGCTTTTCATTAGTTTTGGTTCCCAACAAGAAGAATTACTGTCTCCTTGAAGTCGATTTTTCGCTGATGATTCTCACATTTCGAGGAAAAGACGGCTTTTTCTGTTTTACTACCCATTTTTTTTGAGCGCCATGAATAAGCGAAAGTAGACAATATTACTTCAGTTCCATCATTAAAATTTTTATTTGAAAACACACCAACGTTCAAAGCAAATCATGTAATTAAGCCACAGCCTGAGTACAAGTACGTTTCAAAAATATACAAAAGAAAAGGCATTGGAAATGTTTTGCGAACGAAACCGTTGCATGTTTACAGGGTACACGACATGAATTGTAGAGTTCGATTTACGATCAGGCGATTTAAACATAACGTCCTCAAAACACCATTGCTATAGGTCTTTGTAAAATGGGAGTCCGTTTTCCTCTGTTTTTGAGGGATCAAACGGTGGTTAGCTACAAAAGACTCTAAGGTGTCGATGGCATCGTACATTTGCGATGAGGCTTTCACACCGACGAAAAGGGGGCTCGGCATTTTCCTTAAACATATCGGAAAGCTCCGTGAAAAGACGGGAATTTCCGCCGGCGGGTCGTCGTCACCGCTTCCCGGTCGCTCAGCCGTGTAGTGGGCTCCGCCGCGGGCACGTGCCTCGTCATCCACGTACGCGTAGCCAGTGAACTGCTATCGTTCTATCCCCGCGGAATCCGCGATATCGTTGGCCAAAAAGGGTCGGGTGAGAGAGAACTTTCGAGTCGGCGCTGCGTAGTTCATCTCCCGCTTCTCGGCTCCGTCGGTCGAGTTCATCGTCAGGATCCTCGGGAATGATGCGATGAAGCCAGCAGTTCTCGACTGTTTCGACTGACGCACTGTCCCACGCAGCCGCGTGTGTGTGTCGTGGCGTCGAGAACGCCTGGCTTATGGGCTCTTTTCTCCTCAAGAACAAGAAGATGCTCACTCGCTAAGGCTTTTCGATGATGCACCTCAGAGGTCCGTGTGACGTCTTGGTCCATGGGCTGCAATTTGCTGGAGGGTATAGAAAGTTGAGCGCAATCGCTTCTAGGCCTGGCGCAGCAGTCATCAGTCGGCAGGGCGACTTTACGCTTCTCGGCGAGGTATTTGCGGTCGAGTTTCTGAACCCAAGGAATTTGCGGTCAAGTTTCTGAACCCATTTCGCGAATAAATCTCCAGTCATCCAACCATCGCTCTGTGTGATTCGTATTCGCCCGGCAATGGAGATGTGTGAATGCCTTTGAAGCAGCGAGGGTTTGACAACTAACAGGGAAGCTCTGCGCGAGCCGTCCACTCGAAGGGTGACCAGTCGCGGTCTCCCCCCCCTCACCCCAGGCTCTTTGGCTAAGTTTTCGGCTTGATGCAAAAGCCGTGGCCGGCCCCGTCGATTGGAATGTTTTCCGCACGGACGTTCGTAAGCCATCCCAACGTCGACTCTTTAGCCAGACGCAAATTCTTGCGAGCTGGAGCGGATCTCCCCGTTTCGAATTGAGCCCCGATGTCGTCTGCTTTCTTCTCCAAGCCGGAGATGGTGTTCGCCGGTACTCCGTGGGGGTTTGGGTCAACTTCGTCGCTTTCACCGCCCTTTACAAGCTCGAGTACGATTTCGGACTTGAGTTCCAAAGACTGTTTATTTAATTTCCTTTGTTTCGACATTCTGAAAAGAAAAAAAAAGGTTAAGGAGACCAGAATGAAAGAGGATCTGCGGCACTGCTAGAAACTTCGCGAAGTGGTTGGAAATGTCGCTATCCGCTGGCCTTCTTATTTCGGAAACAAACTCAGGTTGCCCAAACGAGACTTCGACGAGACTGAAAACCCAGTCTGAACCCGGATCACGCCTATATACGATCGTATATCATTACAGGGTCGATATGACGTAAAGAGACGATTCTGATTTATTGGACGGGGTTCTGAAATCTTAAAAGTTTATTAGAGATGGCCATGTCAAATAGCTGTGTGGCTACACGGTATTTAATAAGGGATATAGAGTTTTTTCTGTACACCTGACTGAATTTTGCATCAATATTTATGTTGTAAATTATGATGAGGAGAGAGAGAGATGACGTCAGTAAAGAAAGAATGAGAAATGACGTCAGTACAGTGAGAGAGATGGACGTTAGTAAAGAAAGAAGAAATGACGTCAGTACAGTGAGAGAGATGGCGTCAGTTAAGAAAGGAGAAATGACGTCAGTACAGTGAGAGAGATGGCGTCAGTTAAGAAAGGAGAAATGACGTCAGTTAAGAGAGGAGGAGAAATGACGTCAGTACAGTGAGAGAGATGACGTCAGTAAAGAAAGAAGAAATGACGTCAGTACAGTGAGAGAGATGACGTCAGTTAAGAAAGGAGGAGAAATGACGTCAGTACAGTGAGAGAGATGGCGTCAGTTAAGAGAGGAGGAGAAATGACGTCAGTACAGTGAGAGAGATGACGTTAGTAAAGAAAGAAGAAATGACGTCAGTACAGTGAGAGAGATGGCGTCAGTTAAGAAAGGAGAAATGACGTCAGTACAGTGAGAGAGATGGCGTCAGTTAAGAAAGGAGAAATGACGTCAGTTAAGAGAGGAGGAGAAATGACGTCAGTACAGTGAGAGAGATGACGTCAGTAAAGAAAGAAGAAATGACGTCAGTACAGTGAGAGAGATGACGTCAGTTAAGAAAGGAGGAGAAATGACGTCAGTACAGTGAGAGAGATGGCGTCAGTTAAGAGAGGAGGAGAAATGACGTCAGTACAGTGAGAGAGATGACGTCAGTTAAGAAAGGAGGAGAAATGACGTCAGTACAGTGAGAGAGATGGCGTCAGTTAAGAGAGGAGGAGAAATGACGTCAGTACAGTGAGAGAGATGACGTCAGTTAAGAAAGGAGGAGAAATGACGTCAGTACAGTGAGAGAGATGGCGTCAGTTAAGAGAGGAGGAGAAATGACGTCAGTACAGTGAGAGAGATGGCGTCAGTTAAGAGAGGAGGAGAAATGACGTCAGTACAGTGAGAGAGATGGCGTCAGTTAAGAAAGGAGGAGAAATGACGTCAGTACAGTGAGAGAGATGGCGTCAGTTAAGAGAGGAGGAGAAATGACGTCAGTACAGTGAGAGAGATGGCGTCAGTTAAGAAAGGAGGAGAAATGACGTCAGTACAGTGAGAGAGATGGCGTCAGTTAAGAGAGGAGGAGAAGTGACGTCAGTACAGAGAGAGAGATGGCGTCAGTTAAGAGAGGAGGAGAAATGACGTCAGTACAGTGAGAGAGATGGCGTCAGTTAAGAAAGGAGGAGAAATGACGTCAGTACAGTGAGAGAGATGGCGTCAGTTAAGAGAGGAGGAGAAGTGACGTCAGTACAGAGAGAGAGATGGCGTCAGTTAAGAAAGGAGGAGAAATGACGTCAGTACAGAAAGTAAGTAGTATCACACACGCGCGCGCGCAGATTTATTTATTTACAGAGAAAAACCAGAGCACGTCCTTGGTTGACAGTAGATAAATCCAACCCTCGCTATTCTGTCCCATCCTTGGCATGAATAATGTTCTGGCCCTGAGGCTAGGTAAACCAAAATACTACCGCATGCACACACGTCATCATTAGGTAATAAAAACTGTTTTCAACTTCACCTAGTAAAACGTTTACGTCAGAAAGAAAGATTCTTTTTTAATTATTATTACTGTCCACCTCATTCGTTCTTTCCTCCCCATTTTTTTTCTTTTCCGTGATTCGTGAAGCGATTCCCCGAAGAAATATTCAGTGGATGGAGTTCACTGCTCTCAGATTGGCAACAAAAAAAAAAGGTACAACTCATTTGTTTATAGTATGTAGCTTTTGTCTCCTGTTGACACAGCAGATACCTTACCTTTTTTATATAAGTGTACATTTATGCGATGTGTATCTTTTATATATTATTCAAAAAGAGATCTATTTAGCATTTAAAAAAAAAAAAAACTGCCCAGAGATGAGAGTCAGTTCATCGCTTTAATACTAGAACGGCAAACGGGCTACACAAATGTGAGTTTCATCGTGTATTACCACTGTTCATAAATGGCTTGCAATGTTAGAATTACTCGCTGTCAACTATAAATTGTATATAATAAACTATTAATGAGATATTCTCATACTGGTAGTTCGAGAGCGCCATCTCAGCACAGCGGAGTGCCATACATAAGTATGCATAACTATGGAGTATACGAGGTTGTTTTGCGGTCTTCTCGACTAGAGAGCTACAAACAGCGTGGCCCCCACGTGGCTGAAAGTGTCAAACGTTTAGAGTTTCTGGAATTCAAATGTTTTCGGTTTCTTTTTTTTCTTTTCCTTTTTTTTTTTCGTTGAATACGGTACCAACCCAGTTCCGGTAATAGAAAGGTAAGGAGACCATTAGTCGGTTTGATGGACAATATTCTGTCTGTGAACGAGGCTGATGAAGGCATGGATCTAGCCTGTACCTAGTTGAGTGAGCTAACCTTTTTACTTATGCGTGAGAGAGAGAGAGAGAGAGGGATGAGAGAGAGAGAGAGAGAGAGAGAGAGAGATGGAGAGAGGAGAGAGAGAGAGAGGGAGAGAGAGAGAGGGATGGAGAGAGAGGAGAGAAGATGGAGAGAGATGGAGAGAGAGAGAGAGAGAGGGAGAGAGAGAGAGGGATGGAGAGAAGAGCGAGAGAGATTGAGAGCGAAGAGAGAGAGGGAGATGGAGATAGAGGGATGGAGAGAGAGAGAGAGCGAGTGATGGATGAGAGAGGGAGCGAGAGAGAGAGAGAGCGAGAGCTGGGAGGAGAGAGCGAGAGAGAGGCTTCTCGCGAGATCTGATTTCGAGAGACTCGCTCGAAGAGGAGCTAGAGGAAGCTGGCGACGCTCTCCTTGGTCGAGAGCGAGCGACCAATGTTGCAGCCATTTTCCTAAATAGGCTGAACGATGCCGGCGATGCTAGAAACGATTAAGATGTTTCGAGATAACTGCATTAACCGTCAATTAGTTTTAAATATTTACAATACAAAAGGGGACCGTTCGCCTGACCTGGCTGAGAATTTCTGTGGCTTTTCCGACGCGTATTGTGTCCAAGGGCTAATCGTTTCGTGTGGCCCCGCAGATACATTCTGCGGCCCACTAAGGGGCCGCATGGCTCACCCCGAGAAACACTGGTCTAACCTCGCCACATCCAGAGGGGCGCTGCTTTTCTTCAAAGACAAACGAACGGATACTTCTGTAGAAAGGCCGTCAGCGGTCGGCAATTAGAGGACGAAATGTATAGAAGAAAGAGAATTCTCCATGGGCAGGAATATTAGACAGGTTGCACCAGTGGCCTCTCTACTTGTGAGATGGACTTTAAGAATGAACATCCACTGGTCGGGGCGGAGACGACGAGAGCTGAGACGATCTGGTCGCGCTAATAAACTGCACCCCCCCCTTCCAGTCGATAGAAAAAGTTTGGGAAAGTGGCCAACGGCGGTCCCGCGTTCACCCGCAAATGAAGCACCAGGGATCGCACGTTCGGACGAAGCCCGGCTGGGATAGCATCGCCACGGGGCGCTATATCCGGGTCGTGATTTTTGTCTGAAGGACGGCCCGCGCTGTCGCTGAATCCATATTAAGATATATCGGTGAGGCGCAGAGAGGAAAGAGGGAGAGTTTATAGCGGACAAACGGCCCTTTTTTATAACTTAAACGGGAAATGCTCATGTTCTTTAATAACCGGCCAGACAAAAATGCACCACTTCCCAGAACAACACCGAGAACCTCTCCACCAGGTAGGGAAGTTCCCAAACTGCTGCTTCACGATCCTTCAAGCTGGTGGTTTCCAGACTTTATGCAGTGGCGCCCCCACAGCTGAGCAAAACTTTTGTCGAGGCCGCCCTCCTTCGCACTGAATAATTTTTGCAAATGATAATGGATATATACATATATATATATATATATTGTTTGTCTTTAATCAGTTTTTTTTTTTAAGTTAACAAGAATCTTTACTAAAATCATGGAAGCAGTAGCTTGCTTCTATGGGTGTGATGTGTGGCTGGCGTTTCAGCGCCAAGTTCTCCAGATTGTGGAACCATTGATGAAATAGCAACTCTCAGCTCCTTTTCTTTAATCGACTGAGAGCGGTGCATTGTCTTCATGGCAGCTGCGGCAGAAAATTACATTTCGCACAAGTATGACGTCACAAAGGGTGGAAGGATTTTTCGTAGCCTCGCCTGACAAGATGGGACGTTCTGTTCCTTCCTGACATGCAGCCCAAACTTAGAAAGACTGAGGCCTCTCCTCTTCGTTAACGTTAATACCTGTGAATCCAGGTGACAGGTATTCCTTATCGTATTTCCCGAATTTTGTTGTTTTTTGTTTTTTTTTTTACATTCTATTCTATTAAACTCCGTTACTTGAACTTGTCTCACTCACCAGTTAGGAAGTTCTCCATCTTTTCGAGGATTCTCGGTTTATAAGAACAATAACTTGACGACATACCCCCAGCAACAAGGCACTAGCTACTACCCAGTGGTACTGCTTTAGGAAGCATTTAACAGAAACGACTGACTGCGCATTGATTACGATTGCGTTAAGGGGAGATAACTTTGTTAACGTTGCGGTAGGGGGGGTTCGCTTTTTTTTTAAAATCTCTTTATAACTTTCGCTCTCTGTGAAATAATTAGTCCCCCAAAATAATACATATCTTCGATTTTTTATTTTTAATTTATATTTATTTTAAAAAAAAAACTTTAAAAGAGAGAGAGAGAGAGAATGACGTCAGTACAGAGAAAGATGAGACGTCGGTAGAGAGAGAGAGAGAGAGAGAGAGAGAGAGAGAAGAGAAATGACGTCAGTAAACAGAGAAAGATGACGTCGGTAGAGAGAGAGAGAGAGAGAGAATGACGTCAGTACAGAGAAAGATGACGTCGGTATAGAGAGAGAGAGAGAATGACGTCAGTACAGAGAAAGATGACGTCGGTATAGAGAGAGAGAGAGAGAGAGAATGACGTCAGTACCAGAGAAGATGACGTCGGTAGAGAGAGAGAGAGAGAGAGAGAGAGAGAGAATGACGTCAGTACAGAGAAAGATGACGTCGGTAATAGAGAGAGAGAGAGAGAATGACGTCAGTACAGAGAAAGATGACGTCGGTAGATAGAGAGAGAGAGAGAGAGATGGAGAGAGAGACGTCGGTATAGAAAAAGATGGCGTCGGTACAGAGAGAAGAGAGAGAGAGAGAGAGAGAGAAAACGATTGTTAAATATCAAGTATGAGTTTATCGTAAAACCTCGAAAAACACTTACAAAGTAGATCGTGTGTAATTTTAATTAAAATCTGAAATTAAAATTTTATCTCTGTGCTTCATAGTTTGAGCATTCTGCTGATTTACATTAAAATATTTTGCATATTTTGAACTTATATTTCTTTTTATACTATCCAAAAGCAAATAGTAAATTCAATGCAGTACCTTTTTTTAAAAATGTTATTTACATTCATAAACAAGAGTTAAATTACCTCCCCTTTATAGATTTCTGTTTTAATTGCATTTTTAAAACCACTGTTCTCTTATGCTACAGAAGACGTTATTTGTATGGTTTGTTCAATAGCTATCTCACCAATGAATCACCCACTGTTATTTTATGGTCATATATCTGTATTCAGTAGCAATGCTGAAGCCTAGGGGGAGAGAAAAACACAAACAAACCCGATTTGTACTTTCGCTTTATTTCGGTACCGATGGGCTGTTTGTTTTTCTTTCCCCACAAAGTCCCCGACAATCAATGCATAGTTAAGTTATTGTCAGCTATAATCCGGTACAAACCAAACATCAAAAAGAACCCATAATTTCTATGAAGATTCTTCAGGACAGTTTTGTTTTTGTTTGTTTTTTTGTTGTTGTTTTTTAGGCATTGAAGCGCACTTTTCTTAGCGTTAGAAGCGACCTATTACCTACTAAAGCGCACAGAGGGAAATAATTTTACTCTAATTTGTTTTGCATGTATTCTTTCCCTAAATGGAGCGGCATTAGTCACATCTGTAAATGCCAAAAGCAGTTTTTGCACAAGATGTGAATGTTTCCCCAGAAAGGTGTAATACTATTAAAAACCCTACACAGTTTTGGGGTGGGGAATGAACTCTCGAGTGGGTGAAGAGGCAAGGTTACGTGAGAACTTAGTGAGCTGGGCTCGCCAGAAACACTTGCTTCAGCGGTTTAAAGAATCACACGCACCCCCCCCCCCGAACAGACACCAACCTGAATGGTCTGCGCGGTATAGTGACGAGCACGTTTCCACGAATCGTGACTCGTAAACAAAAGCTGCTGACACCATTTTGACAATATTAATTAAAAAAAAAGGATTAAATAATGTTAACAGATTCGAACAGTCCGATACTGAATGCGACCTTAAGTTTCACGCTACACTTCCAAAAAAAAGTTCCGCCCGCCACGTCGAGTTTTAAAACGAGAGTAGGAAAGGTAGCGTGACGTCAGAAGCCCCCATAGTGCAACAGTTCTGACGCCCCGGCCGACCGCCTTTGGAGTGCTTTGCATAATGGTGACGCACGCAAGCTTTCTTTCGCGATTTCATGACAGAAGAGCTATGGATCGTCGACACGTGACTTGAAAAGGGGAAGTAATCAAGGTTTTACTACTGTAATTTCCTCGAAATTAATTACACGTAATGTGATTTATGTAGTGTGATGTAACTGAAGAATCGTTTTGCTGACGTGGAATGGGGAAATCGTAAAGAGATTCTTTAATTTGGAAGCGCAACAGATGTGCGAAACGGAAAAAATCCGAACTAAGAATATCACCGACATCGATAATAAGATGTTTAAAAACTTTACATTAATTTAAATTATTCAAAAAGTATAAAAGACGAAAAACAAACAACAAACAAATTAAATTTTTTAAAAAAAAAAACATCTCTCTTTCAGGCCGGTGTGAAATTCCTCCTCCGATACTTGTATTCGGTTTTGATGAAAATCAACCGATTTACGTATTTTTAATCAGTTTATTGGGATAGTTTTTGTTTTGTAATGTCACCGACTGTCACTCAATCCCAATTAAAGATAACCGAGTTGACAGTGCCCTCTGGAAACAGCGGCTAACCCGCGACCAACCAAGATAACTGTTTCTCGCTTCTCGTCCGACCGAGAACGATGATTCAGCGGAACTGTCTAAGTAGAAATAATAATAATAATAAATAATAATAATAATAATAATAATAATAATAATAATAATAATAATAATAATTGCAGCACAGTGCTTGATTTTAAAAGGACTGCGGGTTGTTTAAATACTGCCAGCTTCTACATGGCTGACTGCTGTGTCCTCCCGTCCTCCAGGTAGCAGCCCTTCTGAAAATTCGCCGGACGAATGGACCCGCATCAGCAGCGACAAGACGGGGTCGGGGGGGGGATGGGTGGGCGTAGTCTAAGCGTCTGATCAACCGGTACAGATGGGAGCCGAAGACCACGTGATTATCTTACACACACACAAACACACACACACACGCACACGCCCCACCTGACGAAAGATTTACTTGGCGTAGTTCTTCAACAAAGATTTCAGACGTTTTCTGTTTATATTCGTGCCAATCAATTCCACGTTCTCCCCCTAACAACAACAAAAGAGTTTATTTTCGGGCGTATTACTACGACCGATAAATGGTGTAGCGAAGACGCTGATAGAGTTACCTCCCTTCGATCGCTGGCTCCTGAAGACGCTATCTTGTGCGCACCCCCCACGGAACGTCGAGATTTCTCATCCACTACACGAGATGGCAAATACTCATTCCACGGCATCACTTTTCTAAAGAGCAGAATTTATTTTGGCCAGGACGGGGAGGATGTTTACACCTCTCTGTCGGTTATTATTGACGGCAACGCTTACTGTGCACCATTTCCTGGAAGCCAAAACATACAGGAAGGGAAGTTTGGTGGTTGTTCTGTTCTCTATCTCCATTGCAAACTTGTTAGCTGGAGAAATGCTCAGATTTTTATACAGATTGAGATACGTCTTTCTTATTATATTTAAGACGTATTTTCAAGCGTTTGTGTGTTGGCTGGCTGGTTTGCTACTCTTGCATAGCCGAACCATAGCACCTGGAGGCCATATGGCTGTTGAGTGTAGGTGGCTCCTGAATCTGGGCAGGGTTTTAAGCTACGTTATGAGGCCACCAAAGGCCGTTTTTCAGAAGGCTCACGGATTACACTTAGTCCACTGCACTCATTCAAAATAGACGACCTGGCGGCCTCAAATGATAATGAAGGTACCTCAGGATCCGAGGTTACCAGAGCCTGGCCTCAAAGGCCACCTTTCAAGGTTCAGAATTACTACAGCTTCACGGTCCTCATTCATCTCAGAAGTGACCACAGACTTCAATCTTCCAACGGTCGGCCCTGAGGGCCATTTGAAAGCCACCAACAGCAGGTCTTCATATCATAACTTTGAAAACTAAGAACAAAAATTCGTGTAGTAGTTTGCAACGGTGCTGTCTGCGGACCAGTCGGCAGATTCATATTCCTACACACCCCCACCTCAGGACTCGAACAGCCCCGACACGATGGATCTTGTCGCTGAACGTTAATCCGACCGTCACCACGGCCGCCGTGTTCGAGTCCCCCACCCCCGGGGGAGAGAGATTATCGTGTACCGATATCGCTTACTGCCGACCGTCACCACGGCCGCCGTGTTCGAATCCCCACCCCCCGGGGGGGAGAGAGATTATCGTGTACCGTGATCGCTTACTGCCGACCGTCACCACGGCCGTCGTGTTCGAGTCCCCCACCCCTCGGGGGGAGAGAGATTACCGTGTACCGAGATTACTGCAGGCGTCGGCCAGGTGATCGCGTCCGAAACGCTAGCGACCGCGAGAACAACTCGAACACTCCAAAATCAGAAACGATCAGATGCCAGGTATACAAGGAAATTAACCGCTTTTTAAAAAAGAGACAGAGATCGGGGGGGGTGGGGCTGAAAGCTGATAATGGCGACAGGAGAACAGTCTCCGAAATACGGTTCGTTGATTAATTAGCCGTGTTCTGGCGACGCGGCTGCCCGACCAGCACCCGTACAGCGAACTATTGCCTGAGATTTTCCAGCTGTTGGACGAATGAAATGTATTTATTAACAGTTCAAAGTTTCATTTTAAATCAATAATACAGGAACCTAATTACTATTTTTATTTAGTTGTGGACTAAACTAAGCATCTCTTTTTCCAATACAGTCCATCGATGTATTGGTTTTCCGCCCCTTTTTCCTCGCGCCAAGACGGCGAGTCACTCCGTAGAAAAGCTGGGAGTTTGCCTAAGTACGCACAGGTTCTCTTAGCCTCGTGGACCTTTAATGATTAGCTCAGCGCAAACCGCCGTGGAAACCCCTGCAGGGGGCCGGGGTGGAGTGTTACTAGTTGGTGGCTGGCAAAAAGCCATGTTCCTCTAACATCCTTGGCTCTTTCACGTTTTCTAAGATATTTGCAGCATAAGAAAGGCTGAAGGTAAGCCGTCTGTTTTAGACGGGTGAGAAACATAAAAATATAAATCGGGTTTTAAATTTCCATGCGGGGATCGGGGTGGGGTTGATGAACCGGTTGTGGGACATCGAACAGAAACTGAGATCAGGTGTTCATTTCCCCTTCACCTCCTTCACCTGATTTTGTAATTTAAACAGCAAAATTTAAAAAAAATATATATATATATTTATATTATAATAATAATTTCGTGACTTATCAGAAAAAGAACGGTGGGGCAATCGCCGATTTACTGAAAAGTCGGACGGGGTGATCTGAAGGAGCATGAGGGGATCGCACTGTGACGAGCTGTCTTCGAAGATAAGGATAAACCTAAGAATTACAACGTTAAGAAAAAACAAAAAACGAATAAAGCTTTAGCCAGTTTCACGGCTACTAACTCCATAGCGAGCCGACTTTCGTCCCATTATACTTTCATTTTAAGCCGCAGGTCCTCTTCTTTTTTTCATTTAACGACATACAACCGTAATCAGGATTTTACAAAATACGAGCTGCTGCGGAAGAGCTGTTTCTGGTTTTAGATGCGCCCCCAACGGGGATAAATCTAATCGAGCCAAAGAACCGCAGACCCACCCGCGAGTATCGGTTTCTCACGAAACCTTAAAACTTTGTCATGTACGGATATCGGGACAGTCCTTTTGTGATGTAAGGGAAATAAAAGGATAAAGAAGAAAGAAAAAACAACAAACGAAACAAGGCGAATAGGTAAGCCAGTTGACTGACCGAGAGAGAGAGCAGTAAATACGACGTTAACCCACTGCAGACTGGTGTCTCCGGTGTGGCGCTGTTTTCAAGATGGCTGGTAACAAATTGAGCACATCACTTTCAGAAGGGCAGTCCCACCCCTTAGCCTAGTGGCAGATTAATGAACTGCCAAAGTTGAGGTGGCTGAGTCCGGCTCGGCTCGATCTAGCGTACGTACCTCCCTGCCATAGTTTCTTCTCGCTTCATTTTTCATCAGTCGGCACGTGGGTTTCTTCCCACATCTAAGCATAACGATCTCTGGTGGCGAATTCCCTGCCGAAGTCCGTAGGGCCGTAGCGCAGGAATGGCAGCACTTTCTAGCCGACAACCCCGACACCGCGTTTCCTCATTAGAGTTGTCTCCCTTGATATGCAGAAAAAGAAGGAAAAAAAATCACTTTCAGCAGGGCGCTCGTATTTACCTACCTTCGCTACCGCGATGTTACGAAAAAAAGTGGCTAGATGGCGCTCTAAGAAATACGGTTAACTCTCTCTCTCTCTCTCTCTCGCTCTCTCTCTCTCTCTCTCTCTCTCTCTCTCTGACCATATGATTGTGGTTAGGACTTCGTTGTGTAATATTCTAAAATCAATCTAAATCTGTTTTATGTAGTCTGAAGTTTCTCGTACTATAATTACTTTCCCACACGCAGAAACATTTCGGATTTTTCGAATCCTTACTCAAAATCAGCCGGCCATCGCAATGCGGACACCGTTCGAGTAAAACAAGCAAAATGTTCAAAATAGTTTTATTCAATTACCGTACCTGTTACGAAGTTCAAGTCATCCAGTAATCTTGGAGTTTAATTACTATTTTAATAAATGTCGGCAAAACCCTAGATTCAATTGAACTCAAAGCGAGAATGCGCAGAATTTGATACAGCTTTTTATATCGACCGGTGATTAAGAAAACGTTCCCACAATGCAATGCCATGAAAGCCGTCGTCAAATTGCAAGACCCGAGGGGAACACGCCTCCTGGAGAAAGTCCACGCCATCGTTTGTGAAGCAGATTCTGAACACAGCGGCAAAAAGTTCCTGCAGTTGAAGAGTCTGTCAAAAACGGTTGTGGCCATGTTAAATATAAAGGGTTTACCTTCGCCGCGTTGCATTGTGGGATCATCTATATTTATCGTAATTGCCCCGAATGTTGTAAATACTTTGTTGGAAAACAAAAACGCAACAGCAGCGGCAATAAAGAAAGAAACAAACAAAAGAGAAATAACCGATATGCACTTGATTCGATTAGCAAACATCGGATTGACTTTGTTCCGTTCATCAGACGTTATCACGTGACCAGCTTTACTCACCTCGCCTACAGCGGTAGGCGACGAGATTTAAAAACCTTCCACGTGACGTTGTTCTGGGGACCCAAACATCAGCAGAGGTAACCGGCTGGAGTCTGAGCTTTCGATAAAGAAACCAAGGGACCAAATGCGATAAGCAGTCCATGTTGTAATGTTAGGGAAGCATTTAGAAGAAAAATGGTAGAGAATAAGTCAATACTAAACAAAATGGAAAGTGAAACGTTACCAATATCGAAACCCATTCACCAACTATTAACGACTTTTATTTTGCTTGTATTGATCACCTCTTTATTTCTTCTGGAAGTTTCTTCTGCTATCATCTCAGTTTTTTTTCGTGTTGTATAAACAGCCTATTAACTGATATAGCAGATTTTATCTGTAATAACTCTTTTGGAGATAGTTTTATGTATACGTTTAGCTTTGATTTTGCCCACATCTACATAAACAAATAAAAATGTATATAAATGCCAGGGGAAATATTTCGCGGATGTGAGTCTTTGGCGTTGGCCCTTTGAGATTTTAAATTTTATCTGGTATTTATGTTGGAAGCTTTCTCGCAGTGTTACATATACTTGGTAATACATTGGATGAGTTCACTTCAGAATTCCTTATTAGATAAAAGCGAATCAAACTTGTTTAAAGAATTTTCGAATTGAAAAAAGAAAAAAAAAAACCTACCTTTTTTTTTCTTCAGATCATCATATTTACTTCTCCAAAAATCAGCGAGGCAGGAAGCAGTCAAGGAAATATATTAAGTTCCATTATACTTTGCATCTCGCAGATACCATAGAAATCTGCGCAATCTGTGTCTGGAACTTAATATTAATAATACGTAGAAACTTTGAGATTTTAGATAGATTATTTAAGCTGAGAAACAACAG
Source organism: Nautilus pompilius (assembly GCA_018389105.1). Classification (NCBI taxonomy): domain Eukaryota; kingdom Metazoa; phylum Mollusca; class Cephalopoda; order Nautilida; family Nautilidae; genus Nautilus; species Nautilus pompilius. The sequence continues at coordinate 19,518 of JACATO010000350.1, read as the reverse complement.
AAGCATACAGAGCATTAGAAAAAGATGGGAGATAATTTCTTTGTAGCGCCACCTTCATGTAAACCAGTAGCTTGAAGGGCCGTTGTGGGGGAATATTGGCGATCCAGGTAGAAGGGGCTTAGCAAATAATCTATGGAAATGGACCGAGACGACACTTTCGTGGGGGGGGGGATCGGATCGATTCACAATGGCCTGGACGTACTTAGTGGAATTAATGTCTGGTGATTAGGAGGGGAATTCTACGAGACGTCGGTCATCTTACTAACCGAAGCCCGCTTACTTCCAGAACGTGGGATAAGGTAAAGAAATCTGTATGATTTAATAAAGATGATGGCGAGGTAAAATGAGAGACGGCAAGGTAAAGTGACGCAAGGATATATACTAGGGCAATGAAGACGAAGTGCTGCCCGGTGAGGAGGCTTTGGAATAAACGTTTATTTAAACCGCTTTGCCTATTAAAGGAAGATGAAGCACAGGAATGTAACCAGTCAGGGTTAAATAACACCCAACGATTTGATTAGAGGAACTGCGGCACAGACAGGGGATGCAACTGCACTCGACACCGCATCTTCTAGGCTGTTAGGCCGTGGTGTCTTGGGATGGGTGGCATGTTGCTTCATCCTCCGGCAGAATAGAGCGGGAGGTTTTGACTTGTTGAGATGTGAGCGAGAGAGGATGTCCGAGAATGGATATGTGACTGACGAAATTTGGAAACCAATCAGTTAAACATGTATTTTTAGCCTCGTGCCATATGTCCATTGGCACAATCAAAGACTTCAGACCACCGATGTGAAAAGGCTCCGTCTATATACATATTGTACTCGCCGATAGCTTCTCGCCAAGTGTTACTCAGATCTGTGCAGAAACCAAAACAATGAGCGTCTGCGTGTTGATGATGATGATGATGATGATGATGATGATGATGATGATGCAGCAGCCGAAAGGAACTGTTAGCGGCCACTGCGAATTTGGCACACACCAGAGCCCGCCGTTCTGTGCGCCAGTGGTAGTGGCCGGACGTCCAGGATGGTAGGTATGCGGAAGTTGCATCTCTTTTTTTCCTAATCAGATTAACTGTTCAATGGTTGCCCAATGACAGCGGCCAGCCTGGAGTGGGTTAACTACTCGGGCAAGCTGGAAATATCTCGGCTGTCGCGGGGGGATTCATTTCGCCCACGTGCCAAACTTCCTTCAGCAGAAACATTTACCACGGAACTTTAATAAATCGGTCTTCGTTTATCCTAATTCCTTCGTTTTACTCATCTGGAAATGACAATAGGGTTTCTTCTAAAGCCCCTGACGCCACGCATCGTCAATGATGCCAACGCTGCCTTTCTGAGATTTCACCGGCAGAATCGAAATGATGAAAAAAACGGATAAATCGCCACGGTAGAGTAGATGTAGCAAAAGGAAAACATCTTTTGTTTGTAGACAGATATTTCCGTTTTAAAACAAAGAGAGAGAGAGAGAGAGACGTATCGCCATTTGAGAGGATTCTTGGTTCCGCCGGCTTCGATTTTCTTATTAACGGTAATTTCTAATGCAACTGCTCCGTAGGCCTATCGGGTCTTTACCCAGGACTTTAATACTACGTTGTTGTTGTTGTTGTTTTTTCTTTCCATAATGGATGTACGTCTGTCTAGCGGCGAAGAGAGCGAAATCGTTAAGATCTCCCATCTCTCCGAGTGTTCCTCGGGCTGTCGTGGAAAGCAGGAAACTCCGACTATATCGAGAGAGAAGAGAGAGAGAGAGAGAAAGAGAGAGAGAGAGAGAGAGAGAGAGAGAGAGAGAGATGGAGATGACGTCAGTACAGAGAGATTGAGAGAGAGAGAGAGAGAGAGATGGAGAGAGAGAGATGGAGAGATGAGATGATGTCAGTACAGAGAGAGAGAAAAGATGGAGAGATGGAGAGATGATGTCAGTACAAAGAGAGAGAGAGAGAGAGAGAGAGAGAGAGAGAGAGAGAGAGAGAGAGAGAAATGGAAATTGACGTTCGTTTTGAACTGGTTGACAGAAATAAAAAGGCTTCCGGAATCCTCCGGTCGGTTTTGCCTCTGCCACTTACTTCGGCTCCCTCCCCTCCCCCTCCCCGATTTCCAAGCCGAGCTCCGCCGACGCCGAAAAATGCAGTACAGCGAGATGTCAGCTTCTCTGTCGCTGCTTTCTTCCCGTTGTCAGGACAAAATTGCGGAGAGCACAGTTTCGAACCTAGGTTTAAGAGCTGACGCTGACAAGAAAACCTAAGTTACTAAGTAAATAGGAGGTGTAAGGACACGGAGAAGTTTGAAAAGTTGTTTTTCTTTTATTTTTTTAAAATTATTTTAAAGAATAGGGTCCGCTCCGTCTCGGAGGATGGATATGTAGTCCGGGCACTGTGAAGCAGTTTCTGCGCTGTGAGAAGATTTCGTGTTATTCTTCTTTGTCGGTTAGTGTAAAATCGCGTTGCCGTATGTATAGTAAAGTCGGCTCGCTGCGATCTCTGCTGTAACAATGAACGACGTCGTAGTTGAGATAGTTACAAAACAGGCAATCGGTTATTATTTGCACAATTTACAAGCCATACTTAACGCTCCAGGAACCTCATTAAGGATAGCTGAAGAAATGCCGACCTATTAAGAGGATTGGAGAGAACTCCACGGGCAGAATTAGACGGTAATAGTTGTCTTCCATCTGAACCGAAGATTGATATAGCAATCAGAGAGATAGAACCTTCATCATTCAGGCAATCAGCTTTGAGAGAGAGGAGAGAGAGAGAGATGGAGAGATGGAGAGAGAGAGAGAGAGATGACGTCAGTACACAGAGAAGAGAGAGAGAGAGAGAGAGAGAGAGAGAGAGAGAGAGAGAGAGAGAGAGAGATGGAGAGATGGAGAGATGACGTCAGTACAGAGAGAGAGAGAAAGGTGGAGAGATGGAGAGATGATGTCAGTACAGAGAGAGAGAAAGATGGAGAGATGGAGAGATGATGTATGTACAGAGAAGAGAGAGAGAGAGAGAGAGAGAGAGAGAGAGAGAGAGAGAGAGAGAGAGAGAGAGAGAGATGGAGAGATGGAGAGATGATGTCAGTACAGGAGAGAGAGAGAGAGAGAGAGAGAGAGAGAGAGAGAGAGAGAGAGAGAGAGAGAGATGACGTCAGTACAAAGAGAGAGAGAAGATGGAGAGATGGAGAGATGATGTCAGTAAGAGAGAGAGAGAGAGAGGAGAGAGAGAGAGAGAGAGAGAGAGAGAGATGGAGAGATGGAGAGATGATGTCAGTACAGAGAGAGAGAAAGATGGAGAGATGGAGAGATGATGTCAGTACAGAGAGAGAGAGAGAGAGAGAGAGAGAGATGGAGAGATGGAGAGATGATGTCAGTACAGAGAGAGAGAGAAAGATGGAGAGATGGAGAGATGACGTCAGTACAGAGGGAAGTCACGGTTTTATACGATCGTTTCAGAAAAAGCGAATGGTGATGATGCCGTTATGGTCCTAGCCACATATTTTTGACAGAAGTTTTTAATGAAGGACTCTGCGATTATTAATTAGTAAACAAGACGTCACCAGGAACTCGGACAGAAGGCGGCGCTCCCGCTAGGGGTTTCAGAATGGATTAGCCTGAAATGGCTTTTATTTTTAAAAAAAGTCTTCGAGAGTAGTGCGAGATTTTGCGAGTCTTAATAGCTTTCGACCTCCGTGTATCGACTAAATATCTCCTGTCACTTGGTGATGTGAATTTATAGGAACAGCCTCAGCCTCTGAAATTTCACTGAATACGCAGGAAAATCATGATTTATCTGAAGTTAGAAAAAATATTTATCGACGTGCTTGTCCTAACTAGCAAGAGTGCTTCTACTAAAAGGTATTCGGCTTTTGTGCAATATCTTTGGCAAAAGGAAATACTCTCTAGCGTCAGGCACTGAAGAGGAAGAACGTAACGTCTCGATGACACAGAAGTAGCGCAGCCGCGTTGCCAAGATAATCCTCGGTGGAGGAGGCTAGGTTGACGTGGCAGGTCCCCAGAACTACCACATCATCCGTCTCTACTAGAACTCTACAGTTCTCTCGATTTGAGAAATAACAGGAGACCATCTTGGAAGAGACAAGAGTCTAGCTACTATACTGAGCCGATCCAAATAGGGATGTCAACTCAGATCCCTTAATTATCTAACTACCGGACCCTGACCGCTTCCAACTTGTATTCAGCAATCTTATTTCTTAATCTCACAGAAAATACGTAAATCTCTGCCGGGTTCTTCTACTGTAGCAGTAACAGAGGATTAACCCCATGAGAGCGACGGAAGATCACCTACATTATTATCAAAATTCTTTCCATTCTTATATTTGGTCGTCCGATCGATCGATATCCCCTATCAATTTAACAAATTGTATCACTGACCTTTGGCCCTTTTTCTAAACTTTCTTTAGAATTACCTTTCATTAAACGATTCCCAGAACCCCCACCACATCCCCCCTTTTTTGTTTGTTTTTTTTTTACCTGATAGATAGGGATGTTCAAGCATTTTAAAAATAAGAAACCAACAGCGACGACGGAAGCCTAAGAGCTGACGGTGGCGAGGAAAGCCAACTTAAAGATGTAAAAAGACGGGGGAAGTTTGAGAGGGCTAGGGTTAACCGATTCCGCGAAGGGGCTGTTCAGGTGGCAGCCGGTAAGGTGTGGAAAGCCAGGGCTTCGAGCCTCAACCAGCTATCAGAGCAAAGACTAAATGCGATCGGCGATCAGATGGCTTAATAATCCGGGGAGAAGAAGGGGCAGAGAAACTCTTCCCCAGCGTCGTAAGTATTTCTCTTTCCGGATGCAGATTCTGTCTGCTTGCGACGACTCGCGTGTCTTCACTAAAACACTAACTAATACCCAGATCGATGAGATTATCGACGGGAAATCTAACATGTGGGCGAACGGGCGGACTCCTGGGAACAGCGAGACCGAACAAAGAATACTTATAAAGCCTTTTCTTTTTAAGATAATAGTAAACCCTTTTTTTTCTTTCTTAGCTGGAGATTTGTGGTAGTTAGTTTTCCTGAAATTAAAACCGACAACAGAATATTTAACTAAGGCAGCAGCTTCGGCAGCAGAAGGTGGGGACTCAGACACATTAGTTGATGATTAATCGGGCGCACGTCAGCTCCATCCCTGACCTGACGCCGAATGCAGTCAGCATCATATTGGAAAAGTTTGTATAAATGTAATTTTTTTTTTTAAAAAAATTTTTTTTTTTTTTTAAAAATCGAAGAGAGATGATGAAGTAGAACTAAAGGCTGACGGATTTCTAAAATAATAATTTTCTTTATAAAGAAAAGGAGGAGGAGGAGGATGATGACGAGATTAATTGCATAGGGTTTTTGATGGTCTCGTTTCTGTTCCGTTCCACAAAGAGACGGCTACGTTCGAGCAAAATGGCAACAAAGATCCCCTTCATCGAAAACACAAATATCCATTGGTCCTTATCAGTTACAGTATCGGGCCGGAAAGGAACACTGGCTTTCGTTAACAAGGTTTAGCATCCGAGCCATCCAAATGTGTCTGCTAATATTCGCCAACATGCGATCATTTGATGGAAAAGAACATCCAGATCGCTATAAATAAACATGAACCGTGTGCAGTGATGCGAGGCGGATTTTTTAAATGCCGATTATAATTAAGGGAAAAGCAGTAACAGCTCTTGCGAGAGGCTGATGGAGAAAAAATAAATAAACAAGCGTTACATTTTGCATGCATAATCTTTTGCAAACCTTTGACGTCGTTGGAATCCGGCGGATATTTTTAAAAGTCTTGGGTGTTATATTAGTTGTCGTTGTTGGTGTTTCGCTCCTCCCCGCAGTTAACTCTTTTAACGTCTAGTGGGAAACGGATAGAACCGGGGCGTCGAGATGCATGGTTTTTGAACGTGTGAGCTACTTTTGCCCGAAGAGTAAGGAAGCATTGGTTCACACGAACACCGATGAGTTGTCGTAGAAAATCATATAAACCGTTAATTCCGGGCATGGCATCGGTACTTCGTCGTGCAGACTTAATATAGCTCAGATTTGCACAATTTAGATCTTTCCCAGATGAGCAGTTTTCTGAAAATTATGCTAATCACAAATTATTAATTTGCTTTCTTAAATTTGGATTCTACGGTAAACGCCATCTTGCTTTTTAGATTTATTTTGAAGCTTCAAAGTGTTAGCCTCAAGGCTCATACGAGCGCCATGGCACCATGTCATCTGGCACTACTGTGACGTGCAGCCATACGTCATGAAGCACTTGTCTCGAGTATGACACAAAAAAGTTTCCGTTGTCATGGCTACCACGTTTCCCATTTGATTTCTTTACAGTACAAAAGTTAAAAATTTTTTTAAAAATTAAAGATGACGCTATTAGGAAGGCTTTTAGCTCTAAATAACGGATGTTTCCCGAAAGTTTCCATTTAACTTAAAGGATGAGAGAGGCTCTCTACGTTTTTTTAGCAACTTTCATTTTACCGAAGCACCAGTAGAAAGCACGCCTGATTTAGCTTCTTAATTGATTTTGCCAATCACCTGGTGAGATATTGTAAACCCGAGTCGATCCAACAAGGAAAACCAGTTCCCTTTTCTCCTGTTTTTGTTTCGATTCGTTACTTCGCATCGTTCTTAATAAAGGCAGGACCCGAGTCATCACGCGGTCACAGTTTTTCCGTCAAACTTCGAGTGGAAAAAGATTTATATAAATGTCTATATATGTGTGTGTGTGTGTGTGTGTCTGTCTGTCTGTCTGTGTGTGTGTGTGTGTGTGTGTCTGTCTGTCTGTGTGTGTGTGTGTCTGTCTGTCTGTGTGTGTGTGTGTGTGTGTGTATGTCTGTCTGTCGTGTGTGTGTGTGTATGTGTGTGTGTGTCTGTCTTCTGTGTGGGTGTGTGTGTGTATGTCTGTCTGTCTGTGTGTGTGTGGTGTATGTGTGTGTGTCTGTCTGTGTGTGTGTGTGTGTGTGTGTGTGGTGTGTTGTGGTGTGTGTGTGTGTGTGTGTGTGTGATTTAAATTATATGTCAATACATTTTATGATTTTATTCTATATTAATTTTTTTTTCAATGTGTGTAAAAACCATTTATGGTAAATCAGCAGCAAGTAAAATATACAGGGTCGCGGCAAAATCTAAAATAGCTCAGAGGGTGACAAACAGGGACAAAAAGGAACAGGTTCAAAGTTTGCGGTTTGGACCATTTTATATTCCACCTACGGTGACTTAAATTTAAAATCTCTCTATTTGTAACATTTGACATCTAGCACTTACCGGCTTATTAGATTCCTGCTTTCTCGCGGCTATTATACTGACTTACGAGGGATCGCTCGCTCGCACCGGCCGGGCCGGATACCGACGGGTAAAATGGTTTTTCTCTCGCCGCCTTCGCCGGTTTAAAGGCGGGCAGGATAACGTCGCAGAACACCAGAAGTCGTGACGTCATCAGCACCACCACGCCCTCAGCGGCAGAACGCCAAAGCGGGCAGAATAACGTCGCAGAACACCGGAAGTCGTGACGTCATCAGCACCACCACGCCCTCAGCGGCAGAACGCCAAAGCGGGCAGAATAACGTCGCAGAACACCGGAAGTCGTGACGTCATCAGCACCACCACGCCCTCAGCGGCAGAACGCCACACGTGGAAAATCTCACGGCTTTACATTTCTGAAAAGACAGAGAGGAAGGCGGCCGCTCTTCTCTTCTTCGGATGCTGATTTTTATTTTTTTTTTATTTTTTAAAGGAATTATTTTATTTCTCCCGTCTGATACACCGGGCAGCTTATCCCCCCCCCACACCCCGTTATTCGAGCTCGTTCAGTGACGCGAATCCGTAGTTCGTGGGCCCGTGACCACGGGTACTTGCCACACCTGACCGCGCGAAGCATCCGCATCCGGTCTCACTGAGTTGGAACTCTCCACCCGACCGAACAGTGGGTGGCGAACAGTCTACGGACGGATGGTAGAAACTAAAATTAATTCACCCCCCTAAAATATATATATATATTTTTAAATAAACCACTTCGTGGTTGGGTGGGCCTCGCGCTGATACAAACCGAATTTCTTCTCGTTCCCCCGATCGGCGCCTACATCAGCACGACCGCTAATAAAAAATTTCCTGGTATCAAAAACGTTTCCCCGGACAACCAATAGGATACAGTAAGCTATCGCAAAACTCTCACTCTGCGACAGGTGAAAGAAAAGCCCGTTTAAGTCGTTCAGATCGTGGATTTGTTCGAAGCGAAGATCTCGTATTCCAAGATCGCTAAGGAAACCGAGTGCTGCAAAACCGTCTGGCACAGGAACGAATGGGTGGCTGGCTGGCTGCATCGGATACCGTAGAAGTCCCGGACTCCGGGAAATTGACGCTCGGACCGGTCGGAAATGGATCGCCACCAAGTGTCCGTTAGGATTTTGAGAGATTTGGAGGACCTACCGCTAGAAATTTCCGGAGACCAGCTTTATCTTTTGATGGGGCGATTCGTCATCAGGAAGAAACCCTTTGTTTTTGTTGAAGATCCGATGCGTCGACTTTACTTCGCCAACGACCATCTCCATTAGGTTGGGGGAAATGCGAGCCAGTTTGCTCCGGTACGATAAATCGCAGTTCCAGGAGGTCGGACTTACGTGCGGCCGCGATTCGGTCGGTGAGGTACATTCCATCTGAAATGTATCGGTACTGAATAACAAAGGTGTGTGGGGGGCTGCTTCGCCCTATTCATTGCATACAAAAAAATAATGGATCAGTTTGTTTACCTGGAGACTCGGACCATGGCCCAATATACCATGTCTCTTTCTGAACTGGATTTTCCAGCCCGATAACGACCCCACGCTGCCGCTCAGATCAGAATATTCCGGTTATAGAAGCGGCCGATCTCGGGGGTCTCATTTGAATCCCATAAAGAATTTTATGGAACTTTATAGACAAAGCTATTAAGATTTTAAGGGGTCAGTTGTTTTAAATCATTCAGTCTATATCTGCATAGACTCGTGTGTTCGTTTTATAAGCTCCCTGTTCTCATCGTGTAATCTCGAAAATTTGTGGTTTTTGACAAAGTATCGAATATGTTTCCGTCCTAATGCAAGAAAAATCAGCGTATGCAGAATATTTACCACCAGTCAAGTTGACGTACACGTCAGTCGGAAGAACAAGGAATTGCCTTTCTATCGGCGTCATGCTCGAACCGAAATATTTATTTTTTACATGTTTTATGTGTAATTTTATTTGTTATGGCTTTGTTCTTCAACTTTCCTCTGCTCTCTCTCTCTCCCCTCTCTCTCTCCTGACGTCATCTCTCACCATCTCTCTCCCTCTCTCTCTACTGACGTCATCGCACCATCTCTCTCTCCCCTCTCTCTCTCCTGACGTCATCTCTCACAATTTCTCTCCCTCTCTCTCTCTCTACTGACGTCATCTCACCATTTCTCTCCCTTTCTCTCTACTGACGTCATCTCTCCATCTCTCTCTCCTGACGTCATCTCTCATCATCTCTCTCCCTCTCTATCTACTGACGTCATCGCACCATCTCTCTCCCTCTCTCTCTCTACTGACGTCATCTCACCATCTCTCTTTCCCCTCTCTCTCCTGACGTCATCTCTCACCATCTCTCTCTCCCCTCTCTCTCTACTGACGTCATCTCTCACCATCTCTCTCTCCCCTCTCTCTCTCCTGACGTCATCTCACCATCTCTCTTTCCCCTCTCTCTCCTGACGTCATCTCTCACCATCTCTCTCCCCCTCTCTCTCTCTACTGACGTCATCTCACCATCTCTCTCCCTCTCTTTTTCTACTGGCGTCATCTCCCCTCTCTCTCTCTCTCTTTCTCTCCGTCCCTCCGCGTGTCTCTGTCTTTGTATGTCCCTTCTTCATCTTCATCTTTATCTCTTCCAATTCTTTTCTCTGCCTCTCGAATCAGATCTGGCACAGGAACTCGCACTTCCTCTTGTCCGAGAGCTTTCAATAAAAATAATGCTTTTTAATCCATAAAATAGTTACATTTGCAGGAATTATTTGTCGATATAGTAAATAATCTGCAGAAAAAAGAGTGTGGCATTTATTGAGGGAGGGGGTGAGAAAATGATCAAAATAGGAAATTGAAAGAAAAAGACGACAGAAATTGCACGACAGGGTTGAGGAATGAGATCATTTTCATGCAACATATACAGAGATGAATCCGATTTTGCTTCTAATCTAATCTGATTGATCGAACCCTTATAAAGACTTCATTATTCTTGTTTTTACGTGTAATTTTTTTATCAAAATCATTTATTTAAAAATTTTCAGTATTAAATTTTTCTCGAATTTATTCATTAAAAAAAAGCGAAGACAGGGAGTTCTCAACTTGAATGGGAAGGGGAATTTTACCAGATTTTAAATTATTTACTCTCCTTAACAATGTCTTCTTATAAATTCAAATTATGATATTTAAAAATTAATATCCTTTCAGGATATTATAAATAAATCTCCTATCACGAATACCCTATCAGACACCATATGTGTGTGTGTGTGTGTGTAACTGTTGTTATCTAGAGTCACAATAAAAGAAGATGAGAACTTGCCAGATATTAATATCGGGGTTAGGAATATTTCCTATATTTCAGAATAAGTATAGAATTTTCATTTAATTTTGTTGGGATATTGAATTTCATTAATTTAAACTCGCTGCTGATGAGATTGTATATATATATGTGTGTGTTTGTGTGTGTGTGTTGTGTGTGTGTTTGTGTTTGTTTGTTTGGGGGGGAAGATGATTTTTACAAAGAGACGTGAGATCAATTTTGTTGTTGTTGCTGTAACCAGAGAAGATATAAGAGTCAGTTGTTTTATAGGCCATGGCGCCACTCCTGTACTGCAGACCAGCCCTTCCAAAATGTGTCCTGGCGCCATTTCTATCGATTACCGATACAGGCTAAACGTAGGGATTTTTTTTTTTTGAATCTCTACGAATTCTTTCAAGTTTCTTTACTTTTTTGTGTACGTAACTCTCCTCCCACCCCTTTCTGTTTTTTTTTTTTTTTTTAGTTGGGTCGGAGGTAGGAAGTCAGATTGTATTCCCAGTCTTTCGGAAATCCTACGACCCAGGGTTTGTCGCAACTGATTTCCAGGCAAATATAAGAGCGGATTACACTAGAAAATTACAGAGATCAGCCCTTTCTTTCTTCTTCCGAACCGGCGAACATGGATCCTGTCAGTGCACTTTTCCTGACCAGAAGACAGCTAAATCGGTCTGGGAAGACCCGGTCTATTGGAAGGCATCTTCCACCTTTGCTTTGGAAACGAACAGCATCCTTTTATCTGGTCATTCCATCTTTTTTTTGAGAGAGAGAGAGAGAGAGAGCGAGATGACGTCAATACAGAGAGAGATGACGTCAGTAAGAGAGAAAGAGAGAGATGACGTCAATACAGAGAGATGACGTACAGTACAGGAGAGAGAGAGAAAGGAGAATGAGGGAGAAAACGAGAAAGAGAGAGAGATGACGTCAATACAGAGAGATGACGTCCAATACAGAGAGATGACGTCAGTACAGAGAGAAAGAGAGAGATGACGTCAGTACAGAGAGATGACGTCAGTACCAATAGAAGAAGAGAGAGATGACGTCAATACAGAGAGATGACGTCAAGACAGAGAGATGCGTCAGTACAGAGAGAAGAGAGAGATGACGTCAGTCTGTACAGAGAGATGACGTCAGTACAAAGAGATCATACAGAGCGACAGGAGAAAGAGAGCTTGAGAGATGACGTCAATTCCAGAGAGGATGACGTCAGTACAGAGAGAAAGAGAGAGATGACGTCAATCAGAGAGATGACGTCATATACAGAGAGAAAGAGAGAGATGACGTCAATACAGAGAGATGACGTCAAACAGAGCGATGACGTCAGTACAGAGAGAAAGAGGAGAGATGACGTCCGTATCCAGAGAGAAAGAGAGAGATGACGTCAATACAGAGAGATGACGTCATTACAGAGAGATGACGTCAGTACAGAGGGATGACGTCAGTACAGAGAGAAAGAGAGAGATGACGTCAATACAGAGAGATGACGTCAGTAAGAGAGAAAGAGAGAGATGACGTCAGTACAGAGAGATGACGTCAGTACAGAGAGAAAGAGAGAGATGACGTCAATACAGAGAGATGACGTCAGTACAGAGAGAAAGAGAGAGATGACGTCAATACAGAGAGATGACGTCAGTACAGAGGGATGACGTCAGTACAGAGAGAAAGAGAGAGATGACGTCAATACAGAGAGATGACGTCAATACAGAGAGATGACGTCAGTAAGAGAGAAAGAGAGAGATGACGTCAGTAAGAGAGAAAGAGAGAGATGACGTCAATACAGAGAGATGACGTCAGTACAGAGAGAGAGATGGGGGGGTTCAATCTTTTGTCCTAAAGATAAATTGTCCTAACAAACAAGCAAATGATACAATTTTATGGAAATGTGACGTTGAAGACGAAGGGATTATGGGAGGCCAGGGAAACGAAGTATGCAGACAAAATGGATGACCTTTCAGAATGCTGATCTCAGTGGTAAAAGCAGACATTTTAAAAGTGACAGCAAACTATTTGCGCTGAGAAGGACCCGATAGCCGATGTCTTGCGAGATATGGCAATCTAGAGCGATTATTCCCTACTGAATACACGAGAAAATGAAATGCATGCAATTTAATCTTGTTTCTTCGACGGCATCTCTTCCATCAATAAAACCGCAAAACAAGTTTCGCTGCCTTCTAGGTTTCCTTTAAAATAAAAGACAAAAAAATTTTTTAAAAATTGTTCCTTGAAGTAATAGGAAAAAGAGTTGGATAAATGGATTGATCCCTATCCGTCAGCCAGCTAATGCACCGACTTGTGCCGAACTCAGATATCGTGTACCGATTGTGAGCTCATACTCGTTGAGATAAGTATCTGGAACATTGATAAAATGACCAGAAAAGGGCATTCGTCCGTTCAATTAGCAAAGCTTGAATGAACAGGTCAAGAAGCCGGGGAATCTTCCCAACCAACAGATCTCGCTCTATGCTCTAGAGAGAGATCTCGCTCTATCGATAGCTCTATCGCTCTCGTCTATCTTCAATCTCTCTTAATACGCTCACTCTAGTCTCTCCATAGCTCTCTCTCTCTCTCTGCTCTCTCTCTCTCTCTTTCTCTCTCTCTCTACTCTCTCCATCTCGCTCCCTACCTCTCTCGTATAATTCTATCTATATATCTACTCTCATCTCTCTCAATCTCTATCTCTCATCTCTCTCTATCTCTCTCCTCTCTCTCTCTCTCTCTCTCTCTCTCTCTCTCTCTCTCTCTCTCTCTCTCAGAAAAAAAACTAAGATGGATTGATCAGATTAAACGGATGCTGTTCGTTTTAAAAGCAAAGGGGCAAGATGCCTTCCAATAGACCGGGTCTTTCCAGACCGATTTAACTGTCTACTGGTCAGGAAAAATGCACTGACAGGATCCATGTTCGCCGGTTAGGAAGAAAGAAAGAAAGGGCTGCTGATCTTTCCTTACCTTTGGGAAAGATGTGGCGGCCGTTAACTCTGTAAATACCGGCTGGGTTTTATCACGCTTTCTTTCTCGTGACTTTGGTAAGACAATAATTCCCAGCTGTGTGTCCAGTGGCGAGCTGAAGTCTCTATAGACTAAAAGCAGGCTGTAACCGGTGATGGCTTCCGAAACTGTATCTACAAGCCAGGACAATAAATACGCAATACGTATATGTATTTTTTGTTTACTCAGCCGGAAGTCTTTCGTTCATGAAAGCTTTGTCTTCTTGCGATGCCTTTGAGAACTAAAAACTCATCAACAGAAAATAAAGTCTTCGTTTACAAGAGGGGTTTCCGGGAGAGAACGTATTAACCAAACCACGCTGCGATTCGGCGTACCTTTCCCCCACCCCCGAGGGGTTCTCTTTGCCAGTTGTTAGCGCGTGTGGGAGCTGGGGTTCCGGCTTCTCCTCTCTTTCTTGTAAAACACTTCCCTTTTTGCCCAACTAATGTCGTTTTAACAAAGGAAAGGCGTGCCGGGTAAACCGGAAATGGAAACAGTTGCACGAAGCATCACGTGACGGCGCAGCTACTGAGCCCATGAACAGATAATGACGAATCTTCAGTTATTTTGTTGGCGAACAGTTTTGGATGCCCCTGTCCGAGGAATCAGACCCGACTGGTGGTTGAGACGCGTTTGCGCACTTGTCGCATTAAATACCACCTGATGTCTTCGCTCGGGTAGAAGATGCGGTGGAAAAGGAAATGCTGTGGGGTCTTCCCATCTACACAGGCGTAATTGCGCGTGATCTAAATAAGGAGTCGGCCAGCTGCTTGAACTCGCAGAGCGTTAGTATCAGTTCTATAATCACCTGTCTGTTCGGCGAAGGATGGATTCCATTCTTCGGCAATTGCAGGTATTCCCCCCGCCCCCTCTCCAACACACGGCCATTTATCTGGTCAGAAATTTAGTCGTCCAGCTTCTCTCCACGCTGCCTTGAGACCAGGTGTCACGCGGCGGTTCTTTTACTCTGCCCACTATCGCGCGATGGATTCGCTATTGTTCGGGGGCTGGTTACGATCTCTCCGCTCTCCTGCAGCTCTTCGGGAACTCATGTAACCAGCTTTCACGGATGTTTGCCTTCTACTTGATCTATCGTTTTTCTCGAAGCTTCCCCTTCCATCATCGTGGATTCGACTGTCGACATTCCCGCATCCCCGGCCCTGATCCAAAATAGACTACGGACAAAGGGTGCTCACCTGATGAGCTCTCCATAGTTCTTCCTTGCGACGTAAAGAACCCGCTATCGCGACTATGGATGTGGAAGGAAACTGGGGCAAACTCACGCGACCGGCCGGTGCAGAGAAGCGAGACAGACCCGTGTCAGAAAGGTACAGCAAGCCGAGCGGGATTCGAACTCGAGCCCTCGACACTAGCGGTCCAGTAGTCTACCTAGCAGACAGACCAGCTCGCCGCCTCCATATCACTTATCTTGAGACGGATGTCGGGTTGATTTTCTTCAGAGTATTCGGCTGCCGGTCGACAAAGGTTTAGCAGGCGCTCTTCAGATAGAGTTTTGTCGAGCGAAGATCCTCAGGTGCACAAAGATCCTTAACAAACCAGCTTCGCCTCACAAGTCGTCGAGCTCTTTCGCTTCTTCTCACCCTCCTACTGTCTGTGGCCAATTTACTTATTATCCACTGTATGTCGCGGACAGCTACTGTCCACTTACTACTGCGTAGGGGGATTTCATTGGCTGTCCCTCTGCCTCGCGTGGAACGTAGTTCCTCGGACCCGTATCGCCATTCGAAAATCTCTTTCTTCATCGATGTTTCGGGACGAGGCGTTTCTTTATCGCCGTCTTCAGGGTAGTCACTTGATGAGGACGGCTTGGTGAATGAGACAGGCCTTCTAAGACCCCCATCTGCTGGTGGCGGCGACACGTTTGTCACACCCGCAAGCTCTTGGCCCAACAGACTATCCCCCATTAACCCTCGCAGAACCAAACAGTCATCGGCACTTTTCCGCGTTGTCAGATGGGGATAGAACCGTGGAAAAGCCACTCGTCGGCCTCTGTTCCGTGTATTGCGCTTATTAAAAACACCACCGCGTGTATAATAATATTAGCAATAAAGTAGAAAACAAGCAGGGTGATGAGGAAAACAGTTCTCTATGAGGCAAAAGAAACGATTCGCCACTGATGCTGCATATAAATATATTGTTTTAAACGCACAGATCATTTAGAATGAGAATCGATTTTCTACTAATTAGTTAGTTAGCCAGTTCTCTCGTCGGCGTGTTTACGTCACCATTTCTCCGGAGACGCACGAATTGGCTTTTAAAATCCTTCGTATTTCTCTTTCCGTGCTCAAATCCGATTAGAGTAAAGCCACTAATCCCCGATGGCTCCAGTCGTCGCTTTCCGCTCACGAGGCAAAGCCATATAATAACTTTAATAAAAAGAGAGATACAAGACGCTGGGCTGAGCGATCTTTTAAACGTCGGCTACACCGGACCAGATCGTGGTTAGAGAGGTTAGCATTGCGCCAATTACGGAGAGGAAAGGGTAAAAGATTTCCCCTAAGTCCGTGGTGGCCGAGAGCCGCCTCCCTCGAGAGCGCACTCGTGATCCTTCGACGTTTGACGCCCGTATCATATTCGCTTTCCACATTTCGGAAACAGTCTCGGATTTTTACAGTCGTTAGTTTGTTAATGGTGCAATTCTCTCTCCATCCCACCCTTTTTTTTTTTTTTTCGTCCCTGAGACATCGTCCCCAAAGACATCCGGAACTTCCTTAGCAACGCAGCAGCAAACTCCGGGAGTCTTTTTTTTTTTTTATTTATCAGGAAGTGTGTCTGCGAGTCGGCCGGCGATGACGAGATGTATCCGACAGCGGCAGTCTGCTGAGCGAGGAGAGCTGTAAGGACTTCCTCCCACTTCGAACGTTACGGAGGGCGCAAGACATCGGTTCGGTGCGGTCATTGTGCTTGCATCCGACGTCCTGGGCTTCTTCCGGCAAGGTGAGAGATGTGGGGGATGCAACTTTAAGCTGCTGCCACAGCAGGTTTTGACCCCGCCGGAATCGCTTATTAGGATCGAGTGGACCCCCGATTTTCTGACCGGCTGGTCGTCTAAGAACTGATAATGGTCGGAGTCAGACAACTCTCAGCCGCTCATTTGGATTGCGAAGCCATTGCACTGGCTATACGGAAGATCACGTGGTCTTCGCTTTTAGTTCTTAAAGATCTTTGCAGAACGCGGACAATTTGTATTTTTAATATTTTAACATAGAATTAAAAACCATAATTAAGGCTTACTTGTCTTCCTGTCCCCTACAAACTCGAGTTTTCGTCTTTTTTCTATCTGAAATCTTATTACTTTGTAACCAGCAGCAACTACAAATTTCTCAATTTAGTTTTCCTTTAAGATTATATCCCTGCACATCGATCCAGGAATACGGCATGATTGCCAAGAATATCGATCCAGCGCTTTAGACCTTCAATCAGATAACGTTTACTCACGAACCCAGCTGCTTCTTTACCCGTCTCGGTCTACTCAATACTTATCTTCTAAAGTTTTATTGCCAAATATAGAAATTTACAAGAAAATTTTCTCTTTAATGTTTGGCAGTATGCAAATTTTATTTTTTCGATTTTATTCTTACATAAACTGAATTCTGATAGTTTGTTTGTTTTTTTTTTAAATTTTCTAAATTGCAAGCTGTAATGTAGGATCGAGAGCGCTATATGCAGAGCTAATCTACTAGCTAAACCTGTAAATGTAGCAAACATCGTGCTGATGATTACTCTTATCTTTTATTGTTGAGCGAGTTGGACTTCCGAACGAGGCTCTGTCAATGGCATCGCATCCCGTAAAGACAAGTGGCCCGTTCTCTGTCGAGTCCTCCTCGTTACTGAGAGATGTTCGTCGAGCCGACAAACGGCCCGGTCCACCGACACCGTGGGCCCCAAGGACCCGGGAGGTCTCTCTCACGTCGGGCACCAAGGAATTTCCGTACAGCTGTTTCACGCTATGGCGATCATCAGCGACAACTCTCCTCCGACCCCAGCCTGGGATCGAACCCGGTACAGGAGGAACGGTCCCCTTACGGAGCTAACCCGCTACCACCTGCCCCACCGGGCCGGCTGTTGTTGTTGTTGTTTTTATTCAGCAAAAACCGTCCAGAGAGACCAATTCACGGACCTCAGCAGCTTTGGTCTGTTTAACGTAGACGCAGACGCGGTCGACTCACACGTAAGCCTATCCAAACGGTCTTCCAAGGCGCCGGGGCTAGCGGTTCGCCAGTGGTCGCGCGTGGTCTTTACTGGTCTGGCCGCGACTCGACGCCTATCTCCGATGTCTGTAAGAGGAGGATTTTCCGGGCAGGCCTACCAGAGCCATGGGCGAGTGCGTGTACCCGTACGAGCGATCTCAGTCGAACTTGTTACGGTACAAATGTGCTCGTCCAGTCGACGTCAACGCTATAGAACGTTCTGGAATATGAGCAGGCATTACTGACTTCTTCTTTTGAAAATAATCCAGAATCTACAGAATATTCTTCGTGGAAATATGGTAAACTTCTGATCGGCACCTCGATTACCGTATTCGGCAACAACAAAACAACGACAACAACAACAACAACAAAACAACAACAGATCCTTTAAATTAATAAGTGGGATTAACAGAATTTTAAAACTGAAAACAGGAAGCGAAAGGAAGCAGACGTTTTTTTTTTCTTTCGTCCGGATGCGAGTCAACACCTGATTTGACCCTGCCCAATTTTCGGAGAAGGCCGCTTTAGATTCATCCCAGATAAATTACTTCGCAGCATCCCCACCCTCACCGTGAGCCAGAGAGAGAGAGAGAGAGAGAGAGGAGAGGAGAGAGAAGAGAGAGAGGAGAGAGAGAGAGAGAGAGAGAGAGAGAGGAGATGGAGTGAGAGAGGAGAGGAGATGAGGAGAGGAGGAGTGAGATAGATGGAGAGAGAGAGAGATGAGGAGAGTGAGAGAGAGAGAGATGGTGAGAGTGAGAGAGAGAGAGATGAGGAGAGTGAGAGGAGAGAGATGGTGAGAGTAGCGAGAGAGGAGAGGATGGAGAGAGAGATGGGGAGAGTGAGAGAGCAAGAAGAGAGATGAGAGTGAGAGATGATGGAGAGAGAGAGATGGGGGAGAGTTGAGAGTGAGAAAGTATGGCGAGAGAGAGAGAGAACGACACATCTCTATCCCTGTCAGATGTGGTCTGGCTTCAGATCAGCCTTTCCTCCCACATACGTTGAAACGGCCTTCCGTGTTGCTGTCGTACAATCTCTTTGTACCGAGCCGCCCACTCGGAATCAATAAAGTTAACATTCGCCAAATATCTTTTCTTTAGAACTTTCTGCCCGGAGCCGCCGGACTTAAGGCGGAATTCCGTTAGGTTTCGGGTTCCCGATTCTTTTCCTGCCTCTCCAACCCAATTTTGCCCTAAAAACTATTTCGCATTTTTTCTCATATTAAAAAAAAAGTAAATAAATAAAAATATTTCTTTGTGGATTCAGAGCCACACCGGGACATTTCAGCCCAGGCATCCTTAGACGGCAGATTAGCTCTGCGCTCAGCGGTTAGGCTCTACAGCGCCGCGAACCTGTCCAAGGCAGAGAACTCCGGCCTCTCGGGCGCCTTCAGTTTTACCTTGCCGCGATCACCCCCTCGGCGTGTATAGAATGGAAATCTGCTCGAAATTAGGCGGAGACAACCGTACGTTCAGCTGAAGGAAAAGGAGAGAGATTTTACAGACTCCACGGAAACGCTTCAGCCATGATCGAACCCTTTGCTTCTTTATCAAAACCAGGCGCGAGTTTACCAGTACTAGACTTCGAGTCCTCAATTTACCTTCGACCTCTCCCCTAAAAGCGGGTTTACAAAAAAAAAAAAAAGAAAAAAGGGCATGCTACGGTTTTATATATATATATATATTTCTGTCGTCCATGCAGACGGAGCGAATTGTTCTCACAGGTGTCGCTCCAAACGTTTCCAAGTTGCCCGGCTGTGTGTGTTTGTCGGGTAGCGGGACTCGGACGCGGTCCTCCG